>CM022179.2:19041726-19618933 GCA_011420285.2 Erysimum cheiranthoides | reverse complement strand
TCGTCAGAAAAAAAAGAAAAACCGAAAGAAGAGTACTATGAGCCGCGTCAGCACTATGATCGTGATTACGTCAAAAACGATAAGGGAAAAGGCTTCAAATTACTACGTCGGCAATTTCGGCGCTCCGCCTCAAAAGCCGTGGAACAAATACTACCGGAACGACGATGTGAAGGTCCGCCAGCCGTATTGCGATTACCACAAGCGCTCAGGTCACGCGACTGAAGAGTGTAGCCACTTGCAAGCCGAACTATTTGCCCAATTCAAAGAAGGCAAACTCAAACTCGACGAACGAGACCAAGCGGCACGAGGAAATGACAAAGCGAATCAACGTGCTAAAGAAGCCAACCGAGACCAGCGAGACGGCGAGCACCGACCCGCCGAACCGCGACAAGGTGGCCGTAGAGAACTGAAGCGAAACCACGACGCGCCACAGCAAGAAGAAAACGCTCCCGAGCCCAGGCGACGAATCAATATGATTATGGGTGGTCTCGCAACATGCCGTGACTCGGTCCGTTCAATTAAGAGTTATCGGCGGGAAGTAGAGAGGCATAGAGAACGGATCAAGAACAACATCCCAATGACATTCGTCGATTCCGACCCGATTACGTTCACCGCAGAACACGCAGCCGATCTCTATCATCCGCACAACGACCCCCTTGTCGTCGAATTAATAATATACGAAAGTATGGTCACCAAAGTCCTCATTGACACAGGAAGCTCTGTCAATGTTATGTTCAAAGGCGTTCTCGAGGAAATGGAATTCGACCTCCGGTCAGTGAACACGAACGTCCAACCGTTAACCGGATTCGACAGAGACACGATTATGACGGTCGGTACTGCCACCTTCCCGATCTATGTCGGCGAGACCATGGCTTGGTTTGATTTCGCAATTGTCGATAAGCCGATCGTCTATAACGTAATCCTGGGCACACCGTGGATCCATAGGATGAAGGCAGTCGCGTCAACGTACGACCAATGCGTCAAATTCCCGACGGCGCGAGGAATCTTCACTCTTCGAGGAGACCAAATGGTGGCTCGCACATGCTTCATGATCGAGCGAAAGCAGAGATATGCAAAGCCTGCTGTAGACTCCACTGTAGCCGAACCCCTCGTGCGATCGAACGAGCAGATCACGGCAACGGTCGCACCAAAGCCCTTATAGCAATTACAGAAAGAGGACAGTGAGCCCAGCCGACCGCGCGCCCCTCGCCTCGAACCACTTGAAAACATCTCCGAACAAGTCAATATCGACCCGTCCGACCCTTCTCGTTGCGTCGGCATCGGAAATGATCTTCCTCCTAAACAAAGGGCTGAGCTCGTCGGTTTCCTACGACAGAACATCGCAACCTTCGCTTGGTCCATTGATCATATGACCGGGATCGATCTAGCTATCACTTCTCACGAACTCAACGTTGATCCCACTCACAAGCCAGTGAAACAGAAGCGACGGAAGCTCGGTCCCGACCGCGCAAGCGCAGTCAACGATGAAGTCACCAAATTGCTTGAAGCCGGCTCGATTATTGAAGTGAAATATCCTGAATGGTTAAGTAACCCGGTGGTCGTGAAGAAAAAGAGTGGCAGCTGGCGTACGTGCATCGATTTCACGGATCTCAACAAGGCATGCCCCAAGGATAGCTTCCCGCTCCCGCGTATCGACCAAGTGGTCGAGTCCACCGCCGGAAACGAGAGAATATCGCTTATGGACGCTTTCTCCGGATATCACCAAATCCAAATGCATCCAGATGATCGAGAGAAAACCGCCTTTGTGACGGATCGTGGAACGTACTGCTATAGAGTGATGCCATTCGGTCTCAAAAACGCAGGAGCGACCTACCAGCGCCTGGTGAATCGGATGTTCGCCGATCAGCTCGGCCGAACTATGGAGGTCTACATTGACGACATGCTGGTCAAGTCACTTCGAGGCGAAGATCACGTCGCGCACCTACGACTTTGTTTCGAAACTCTGAACGCTTATAACATGAAGCTTAATCCAGCCAAGTGTACCTTTGGCGTCACTGCAGGTGAGTTCCTCGGTTACATTGTCACCAAACGAGGCATTGAGGCAAATCCAAAGCAGATCACCGCGATCATCAACCTCCCTTCGCCAAAGAATACCCACGAAGTGCAACGACTCACTGGCCGCATCGCTGCCCTTAACCGCTTCATATCTCGATCCACGGACAAGTGTCTTCCGTTCTATCAGTTGCTGCGAGCCAACAAACGCTTCGTGTGGGACGACAAATGCGAAGAAGCTTTTAAGCAACTCAAAGAATATCTTTCGACTCCGCCGATCCTAGCAAAACCAGAACACGGAGAGACCCTATATCTCTACATTGCTATCTCGAATTCGCCGAGCCAGGGGTGCCTCGCCTCGCCGAACCAAGAGCACTTCTCGCCGAGACAGAGACGCCTCGCCCCGACGAGCCAGAAACGCCTCTCCTCGACGGTCCAGGGATACCTCGCCACGGCGTCCAAGCAATTTCTCTTCAAGACGACCTAGCGACGAGGACGAGTTGACGCACGACGAAGAGCTCGAGCAGCTTCGGACAACCCTCAAAGACATGTCGTCAAAGGTACACCGCGCCATCACCTCGGCACCTGAACTAGAAAAAGTATTGGAGGAGACTCAACGGTCACCTTTCACGACTCGCATCTCGAAGGTTCGTGTACGACACACCAAGCTTAAGTTGGCAAAATTCGAAGGCAACTCAGATCCGAAGCAGTTCCTTACGACCATCAGCATCGCCATCGGCCGCGCTCATTTCTCTGCCGAGGAGCGAGACGCAGGAAGCTGCCAGATCTTCGTGGAGCACTTAAGCGGAACGGCCCTCAGGTGGTTCTCTCGACTCGAGGCCAATTCGATTGATAGCTTCCACCAACTCTCAACCGCGTTCCTGAAACATTACTCAATGTACATCGAAAAGGGGGCTTCCAACGCCGAGTTATGGAGTATGACCCAAGGACCGAAAGAATCTCTCCGCAAATTCATCGGACGCTTCAAAACTATCATAACAGCCGTCGATATACCTGATGAAGCCGCGATCCAAGCCCTCAAAAAGGCAGTGTGGCACGAATCTCGATTTTTCAAAGACTTATCACTTAACCATCCCGTGAGCCTCGAAGATGCACTCCATCGAGCGACTCGGTTCGTTGAATTCGAAGAAGAAAAGTCTGTTATCGCCAAACAGCACACCGTGCCTAAGTCGTCAGAAAAAAAAGAAAAACCGAAAGAAGAGTACTATGAGCCGCGTCAGCACTATGATCGTGATTACGTCAAAAACGATAAAGGGAAAAAGGCTTCAAATTACTACGTCGGCAATTTCGGCGCTCCGCCTCAAAAGCCGTGGAACAAATACTACCGGAACGACGATGTGAAGGACCGCCAGCCGTATTGCGATTACCACAAGCGCCCAGGTCACGCGACTGAAGAGTGTCGCCACTTGCAAGCCGAACTATTTGCCCAATTCAAAGAAGGCAAACTCAAACTCGACGAACGAGACCAAGCGGCACGAGGAAATGACAAAGCGAATCAACGTGCTAAAGAAGCCAACCGAGACCAGCGAGACGGCGAGCACCGACCCGCCGAACCGCGACAAGGCGGCCGTAGAGAACTGAAGCGAAACCACGACGCGCCGCAGCAAGAAGAAAACGCTCCCGAGCCCAGGCGACGAATCAATATGATTATGGGTGGTCTCGCAACATGCCGTGACTCGGTCCGTTCAATTAAGAGTTATCGGCGGGAAGTAGAGAGGCATAGAGAACGGATCAAGAAGAACATCCCAACGACATTCGTCGATTCCGACCCGATTACGTTCACCGCAGAAGACGCAGCCGATCTCTATCATCCGCACAACGACCCCCTTGTCGTCGAATTAATAATATACGAAAGTATGGTCACCAAAGTCCTCATTGACACAGGAAGCTCTGTCAATGTTATGTTCAAAGGCGTTCTCGAGGAAATGGAATTCGACCTCCGGTCAGTGAACACGAACGTCCAACCGTTAACCGGATTCGACGGAGACACGATTATGACAGTCGGTACTGCCACCTTCCCGATCTATGTCGGCGGGACCATGGCTTGGTTTGATTTCGCAATTGTCGATAAGCCGATCGTCTATAACGTAATCCTGGGCACACCGTGGATCCATAGGATGAAGGCAGTCGCGTCAACGTACCACCAATGCGTCAAATTCCCGACGGCGCGAGGAATCTTCACTCTTCGAGGAGACCAAATGGTGGCTCGCACATGCTTCATGATCGAGCGAAAGCAGAGATATGCAAAGCCTGCTGTAGACTCCACTGTAGCCGAACCCCTCGTGCGATCGAACGAGCAGATCACGGCAACGGTCGCACCAAAGCCCTTATAGCAATTACAGAAAGAGGACAGCGAGCCCACCTGACCGCGCGCCCCTCGCCTCGAACCACTTGAAAACATCTCCGAACAAGTCAATATCGACCCGTCCGACCCTTCTCGTTGCGTCGGCATCGGAAATGATCTTCCTCCTAAACAAAGGGCTGAGCTCGTCGGTTTCCTACGACAGAACATCGCAACACTCGCTTGGTCCATTGATCATATGACCGGGATCGATCTAGCTATCACTTCTCACGAACTCAACGTTGATCCCACTTACAAGCCAGTGAAACAGAAGCGACGGAAGCTCGGTCCCGACCGCGCAAGCGCAGTCAACGATGAAGTCACCAAATTGCTTGAAGCCGGCTCGATTATTGAAGTGAAATATCCTGAATGGTTAAGTAACCCGGTGGTCGTGAAGAAAAAGAGTGGCAGCTGGCGTACGTGCATCGATTTCACGGATCTCAACAAGGCATGCCCCAAGGATAGCTTCCCGCTCCCGCGTATCGACCAAGTGGTCGAGTCCACCGCCGGAAACGAGAGAATATCGCTTATGGACGCTTTCTCCGGATATCACCAAATCCAAATGCATCCAGATGATCGAGAGAAAACCGCCTTTGTGACGGATCGTGGAACGTACTGCTATAGAGTGATGCCATTCGGTCTCAAAAACGCAGGAGCGACCTACCAGCGCCTGGTGAATCGGATGTTCGCCGATCAGCTCGGCCGAACTATGGAGGTCTACATTGACGACATGCTGGTCAAGTCACTTCGAGGCGAAGATCACGTCGCGCACCTACGACTTTGTTTCGAAACTCTGAACGCTTATAACATGAAGCTTAATCCAGCCAAGTGTACCTTTGGCGTCACTGCAGGCGAGTTCCTCGGTTACATTGTCACCAAACGAGGCATTGAGGCAAATCCAAAGCAGATCACCGCGATCATCAACCTCCCTTCGCCAAAGAATACCCACGAAGTGCAACGACTCACTGGCCGCATCGCTGCCCTTAACCGCTTCATATCTCGATCCACGGACAAGTGTCTTCCGTTCTATCAGCTGCTGCGAGCCAACAAACGCTTCGTGTGGGACGACAAATGCGAAGAAGCTTTTAAGCAACTCAAAGAATATCTTTCGACTCCGCCGATCCTAGCAAAACCAGAACACGGAGAGACCCTATATCTCTACATTGCTATCTCGAATTCGGCGGTCAGCGGAGTGCTCGTTCGGGATGACCGCGGAGAACAACGTCCAATCTTCTATGTCAGCAAAACACTCGACGGTGCCGAGCTGAGGTATCCAACCCTAGAGAAGCTCGCATTCGCAGTCGTCATATCCGCTCGGAAGCTGCGACCTTACTTCCAGTCTCACACCGTTGAAGTTCTGACGAACCAACCCCTCCGCACGATCCTCCATAGTCCCAACCAATCCGGGCGTCTGGCGAAGTGGGCAGTCGAATTGAGCGAATACGACATCGAATACAAAAATAGAACATCCGCCAAGTCCCAAGTGCTCGCCGATTTCCTTATCGAGCTACCACCCGAACTGGCTCCGGGCGCCCCACCGAATGAAAAATGGACTCTGCACGTCGATAGAGCTTCCTCTCGGCACGGCTCAGGCGTCGGGATTCGGCTAGAATCACCAATTGGCGAAATCTTGGAGCAATCATTCCGCCTCGGCTTTCCTGCAACAAACAACGAGGCCGAGTATGAAGCACTCATAGCCGGTCTGCGTTTAGCACGCGGCCTCGACGTCAAACAAATACAAGCACACTGCGATTCTCAGCTGGTCGCTAACCAGTTCAGTGGCGATTATGAAGCAAAAAACGAGCGAATGGACGCATACCTCAAGATCGTCCGGGACCTGTCGTTGACCTTTGAAGTGTTCGAACTTGTCAAAGTCCCTCGCAGCGACAACGCACCAGCCGACGCGCTAGCGGTTCTAGCCTCAACATCCGATCCAGACCTCCGACGCGTCATTCCTGTCGAAAGCATCAACACTCCAAGTATCGACTTGCCAGGACCTCCACCCGGAGGGCCGCCCCCAACACTCGTCGCAACGATCAACCAACACGAAAGCGGCAGCTCGGCTCAGACTGACAGCGCCGACGACCCCGATTGGAGGGACGAGATTCGCGCTTACATTGCAGATGGAATCGTACCTGCAGACAAATGGGCCGCTCGGCGACTACGAGCACGCAGCGCACAATACACACTCCATAAAGAACACCTTTTCCGCTGGAGCGCTTCAGGCATTCTCCTTGCATGTATCCACGGCGACGAGGCAGAACAAGTCATGCGCGAAATACATGAAGGCGCCGGCGGAAACCACTCGGGAGGCCGCTCTCTAGCGCTTAAGATTCGAAAACACGGGCATTATTGGCCGACCATGATCGCTGACTGCGAAAAGTTCGTCGCCCGCTGCGAAAAATGTCAACGCCATGCTCCACTCATCCACGCACCGACCGAACTCCTAGCGACGGTAGCACCTCCATACCCGTTTATGCGTTGGGCCATGGACATCGTCGGACCGCTCCCAAGATCCCGCCAGAAGAGATATATTCTCATCATGACGGATTACTTCACCAAATGGGTTGAGGCCAAGTCATACGCCAACATCAAGTGCAAAGACGTGCAAAACTTCGTCTGGAAGAACATCATCTGCCGGCACGGGCTTCCATACGAGATTGTCACAGACAACGGCAC
Source organism: Erysimum cheiranthoides (assembly GCA_011420285.2). Taxonomy (NCBI): domain Eukaryota; kingdom Viridiplantae; phylum Streptophyta; class Magnoliopsida; order Brassicales; family Brassicaceae; genus Erysimum; species Erysimum cheiranthoides. Next base: position 19,611,879 of record CM022179.2, on the reverse strand, counting down.
ACAATTCACGTCAATCCATTTCGAAGGCTTCTGCGCCAGATGGAAAATCAGATTAAGCAAGTCCACGCCGCGATATCCGCAAGGGAACGGCCAAGCCGAAGCAACAAACAAAACTATTCTCGACGGCCTGAAAAAACGCTTAGACGCCAAGAAAGGAGCTTGGGCAGATGAACTCGATGGCGTACTCTGGTCCCACCGAACCACCCCGCGAAGCGCAACGGGCAGAACACCCTTCTCTCTCGCCTACGGCATGGAAGCAATGGCTCCGTCTGAAGTTGGCCTCTCCACCATGCGCCGTTCCATGCTCATCAACAATCCCGAACTCAATCAGCAAATGCTTCTCGACAACCTCGACACAATCGAAGAACAGCGCGACGAGGCGCTACGCCGCATCCAAAACTACCAACAAAGCGCCGCCAAGTTTTACAATCGCAAAGTCAAAAACAGGCATTTCGCTGAAAGTGATCTCGTCCTTCGCAAAGTCTTCGAAAACACCGCCGAGCGCAACGCAGGAAAGATGGGCGCAAACTGGGAAGGTCCATACATCATCTCCAAAGTCGTGAAGCCCGGAGTCTACGAGTTGCTCACCATGGACGGAACACCGATTCCCCACTCATGGAACTCCGCCAACCTTAAGCGTTACTACTATTAAACAACGCGCGACACTCTCACCGAGCTAATCTCATGTAATTCGAACTACGGATGGCTTGATCCCTTTGCAAAAAGGGTACGTAGGCAGCCCTTTTCGGGGCACAGCTGTAATTTTAAAAAAAATATATAATAAGATCATTCTTATTTCAACCCTCGTAGAAACCAAGCGCATTTCTCGCGGAAGCCGAGCAAGGCCTTCGCGGAAGCCAAACACATTTCTCGAAAGAACCAAACCGTGTCGCCAAGGAACTCAAACACAGTGCGTAATAGCCGAAACGAACGGTTTGAATACTTTATTTGAGTAGGAGACGATTACTACATACCAACGACGTTACATGGGAAAGATGGAAACAACTAGCTAAAACCGTCTACTCATTCTACTACATACTAACGGCGTTACATGGAAGAGATGGAAACAACTAGCTAAAACCGTCTACTTATTCTACGCACACAATCCTCAACCGCTGAGGCTATCAATGAAAAACCAAACACAGTGCGGCATGGGGCAGAAGCTGCCCAAATCCATCTTGATCCAGTCCTCCGGAGGTGCCTCAAGAATCATCATCTTTTGAATCGTCTCGACAAGGCGGAGATCGTTATTCGCATGCTTCCTCCCGTGCGTAAACACGTCGTCGAGGTACAAGCGGTCAATTTCCTCCCTGCGGTTAAGGAAGGAGACACGATCCCGGTAAAAGCAAGTATAAACCGAATCGATATCCTTGAGGAATTGGCGGGTCAAGCGCCTGTCCCTCGCAGTAAACGAATCAAGCGGAAATACGGGGATCTCCATCCCACTCGGTTCCCATGCGTCGATAAGCCCAATGCGACCTCCATGATAGGCCCACGGCGAGCCGGCGACCGGCTCCTTCGGGAGAGCTCTAAAATTTGGTTTCCTGACAGGGAGAGGATTTGAAGACATGCCTGCAAAAATGAAATGAAGGATGAGAATGAAGAAGAACAAGGGATGATTTATACTAAATAAAGCGGTGGAGCCCAGCACTGACGGGGACGAATCCCAATGAACGTGGAACTAATACGTAATTCAGCAATCTCGCTATATTCACATTGTCTTCTTGGCCAGTTGAACGATCTTAAGCGCGTCTCTCATAGATGCAGTGGTGCTCATTGAACGGACTTAACACACCCGCTTCAGTTGAAATAATCCACGACTTTACTTAAGTGAGCCAAAACTTACACTTAAAGTCTATAAGCTGAGCTAGACTCGCAACAGCCGACAGGCGGCCGAACCGAAATAAGCCGGGCACCAGCACTCGCACGTTCGTGTCAACCTAAAGCTTTTACAGGATAAGCCGGGTACCAGTACTCGCACCTACACAACGAACGGTTCGACTCAAACACATAGGATAAGTCAAGAGACGTCTTGCCCCACCATGTGTTTCGAAACCAAAGACAAACTCGCAGAAAGTAAGCCGAGGGAAACTCGCAGAAAGTAAGCCGAGGGAAACTCGCAGAAAGCAAGCCGAAAATAACCATCAAGGATTCCAAATCTCACAACGCGTTAAGTAAGCCGAGCCCAGCCTCGCAATCAAGGGCGATCGGCAAACTCGCAAAACATAACTAAACAAGTAAGGATAAAATGTCTCCTACATTAAGATACTAGAGCAACCATCGCGAGGTTCGAAAAATAAGATGAGAGCTCACAAGGACCAACAAAGTTCCGTACGTCTAAATCGATCCGACAAGCCATAAACGGCTAAAACGCCGGACATATCACAAATTCCGAAAGAGAATACAACATAAACAAAGCCAGATCTAAAACGAATCACTGGCCAGCCGGGGCGCGATCACCGCCATCAGCCGCGGTTCGGCTCGGCCCGACAGCCGCAAGTTCCTCGAGATCGCCGTCAAAAAGATCAAATATGTCGAACTTTTCCACTATGGCGCTCCATTTTTCCTCGTCAGCAGCCAACTGCTTCATCTTCTCCTCCGGAATCGGCGTGCCTCCCTGGATCAAACCCTCGAGACAATCTTTCGTCCCCGAAATTTGGATAAGCAATTCCCGATCTTCCTTCACGGCTTGCTCGGACAAGATGTGCCTCCGCAACCTATCAGCAAGGGCTCGATACTTCTCAACCTTCTCCTGTAGCACCTTCTCGCAGGAATCCCGAGAGGACCTTAATCTCGCAGTCTCCGAGTCATACTTGGCCTTAAGAGATTTATGGTCCTCCCTCTCCTTGTCCAGGTCCTTGCGATAGGAGAGCAGATTCTTTCGCTCCCTCGCAAACAAATCGCGAGCCTCACGCTCACCCTTCTCGGCCTTCTTCGCTCTGCGCTCGTAGGCTTCAATCATCCGGTTCCCCGCTCCGATCGCCTGAAAAGGAACGAAGTCAGCAAACACGAATAAAATCAGCGACTGGCTCATCAAAGCAAGGGACGAACCTTAAACGACTCTTGCGCCCAACCAGAATACAACGCTGCCTCAGAAAGGGAATCCGCCGAAGGAAACTTAGAAAAACCACATGGAATGTGGCTGGCAAGATCGGCGCAAGCAACGTTGTCGAGCGTGAACGCAACGTCCTTATGCGGATAATCGTAGACGAATCTAAAGTCGACTCCCGCAGGACCAAGACCAAGCCCCTCAGGAGGGTCGCCACCAGAATTGTCACGGGACGTTCGCTTCCTTGAAGCATCAGAGCCGCCCCTTGCCAAACTACCAACCAGAGGAGTCCCTCTCCTCCCTTCCTTCGGTCCAGTCGAAGCGGACGCTTTCGCGGCGCGAGCGGCGGCAACGGCAGCGGCATGAGCGGCAGCGTTCTCCGCAGCTTTCGCCGCAGTCTGAGTAATCCGAACGCCTTTCCGCACACCCACAACGAGATCATCCGGGCTAGGCCCGCTAGCATCCTCTGGAGGCGGAGTTGTCACGGAAGGCGCGCCAGAATTCACGAATTGATTAGCGTATTTCTTAAAAGTGCAATTAGCCTTCCCCATAATCGGACACAGTGGGCGACCTGCAAAACGCACAAAATGTCAAAAGAGAGACACAGCGACTCAAGACGAAAGAACAAGGCTAGAATCTCACAGAGCGCAAAGTGTTCAATAACGACGGGCCAACTCAGAGAACCCAACTCCCGAATCTTATCGAGCTTCTTCCGAATCGCCTTATCGCGCCGCACCTTCCGATCGGGATATACTGCATATGAAGAAAGTATGAGTTAGAAAGATAAAGCAAAAAAAACTGCGTGGTCAAGACCGCACAAACTACCGGGACTATAATTCCACGCGTTAACGTAGGACCAATCGGGATCCTCAAATGAATGTTCATCAACTCTAACAAAGAAGTATTGCTGACGCCAATCGGTTACTTTGCTCCTCGAGGATTCGCAAATCTTGTGACGAGCCACGGAGTGAGCGTTACACAATCCTGGGTTGTCTTTCGCGGACGAGAAGACAGTGGCGGCTTCGAGAAGCCTGACGTCGATCTCTACGCCACATTCGGCTCCTAAAATCTGAAGACCAACCATGTTACGAATTGCGGCAATAGAAAGCTGAGACAAGGCGATCGCGCGTCTCGAACAATACTCGGTAACAAAGCGTGGAATGGGAAATCGAAGCCCGCATTCAGTGAAAAAGGGCGCGTAAAGACAAACGCAACCATCACGAGGAGTCTCGATGCGTTCGTCCGGTTTGGGATTGAAAACGACGATTGATTCGTTCTCAGTTACAGAACCCATCATGTTCTGTAACGTTTCCCTGCTGCAACAGGACGGACCATGATCTGACCCCAACGGTTCCTTGGGCGCACCATAGGTTATTACTTCCGGAGAAAAAAGCGCCGATACAAGCGACCGGACCGAAGCACCTCCGACTTCATCATCATCGTCATCACAAACTTGTAATTCACGCTCCATGCCGTTAAGGCAAATCAACGACTTTCCAATTCCATGATTACCGAAGCCGAGATTCGTAGCACCCAAATCATCTCCTAAGATGGAGTCTAGTGATTCAACTGCCTCGTCGAGATCCATCGGACTTCCTCCTGCATCATCCGCCCAAGCCATTGATCCAAAGTCCTCGCGAGATAAGGCAGACACACCCTCATAAACGTTTTCGAAATCACCCGCAACGTCACCATCGGAGCTAGCCGCGACATCACTCTCATAACTATTCTCGGAACCACTCAAGGAGTGAAACTCGTGATCACTCATAGCGCTCTCCGCACTCGTCAAACGCCAACAGCTGACAAACACCAAAGAAAATTCGTCAGACACCAACGGTGGGATACTCGCCAACACCAGCAAACAACTGAAATTTTCCTAAGTGTTATCCCAATGACGAGCCGTGGCACGTTACGAGATCGTCGATCTCCGCTTAGCCACTAAATCTCCGAACCAATTTCACCACCAAGACTAGTTAGCGGTTTCACCAAACAAGCAAGCCACGGCTCGTGACGAGACCACCTAACGCCGAACCGGCGATTGCGGAACCAAGCCATGGCTCGTCGCGGCTCCCCCGAACTAGATTCTTCACAGAAATCGGGCCGAACCGACGCCTCTTCCGAGTCAGATCTCCACCGAGCCAAGGCAAGAGAGCCAAACCAAAGGCGTGGCCGAGCCAAATCGGGTCTCGCCGAACCAAAGCAGCCCATATGCTTCGCCGCGTCCTCACCAAAGCCTTCGAAGTTTCGCCGTGCCGAGCCAAGGCAGGCGAACCGAACCAAAGCTTCCTGGCCGAATCAACTCTCACCACCGAACGGGACGCAAGTAGCTCGCCGCCGAGCCACAGAGCTCCTTCGCCGAACCGGGACACCGCCAAGATTCCTTCGCCGAACCCACACCCCTCGGACCAAACCCGTCACGCCGAACCAAAGTTTCTTCACCACCGAGTCAAAGTCTCGCGTGCCGCGCCAAATCGATTTCACTGAGTCACGCGTGCCGCACCAAATCGATTTCACCAAATCGGTCCGAACCAACACCTCTTCCGAGCCAAGGCCCGCACAAAACCACTTCGCTGACCTCGGTTACTTCTCGGTTCGCCGAACCAAATTTTGAATGACCACCAGATCTTCAAAACGCCGACCCGCCGCGTCGCCGGCGTCACTTCCTCGCCAAGCCACGGCGTGACCAAACCGAGCCAGTCACTCCACGCTGAACCGGAGAAGCGCCGAGCCAACCGCCACACGACGCGTCGTCTCACAAGTTTGTCGCCGAGCCAGCCAGGAATCTCGCCGAATCGGAGCTTCCTCCTCGCCACCGAACCAGTGCGCTGCCGAACCGAAAGACTCCCGATTCACGTGTGCCGAACCGAACGAAAGCACACCTGCCGAGCCGGAGTACGCCGAACCACTCTCAAGTTGCCGAATCGCGGGCCGTATCGGATCTGCCGAGCCAATGCCACAAGATCTGCGAGCCAATCCCTTTCTTCTTTCCCACAAACAAAAATAACAAAACAAAGAAGAAAGAGAAAGAGGAGAAGTAAAAAGAACTTTACCTTTCCTTCCAAAGTGAACAGCAGAAGTCAAAGGGAGTAGAAAGAGAGTAAAAAAAAAAACATATATATAGTGGGAGGCATGGCACATTTACCGAGGTGAAAGTTTGAAGACCTAATTCACGAGGCATTTCGGGATCGCCATACATTGGGAAACGCGCCAAAGACGTCGTTCATCCCGGAAATTTCGAAAAACGTGCCAGACACTATTCATCCCGGGAACCTCGGAAAACGTGTCGGAGACACCGACGAACCATTTTGGGCCGTACCAACATACCCCGACTCAAAAGATACGCCACCGTGCTCGGAAAACCTTCACGCGCTGGACTAGGGGGGGGACTATTGTTGGATATGGGCCATACCCCTATATGTTGAGAGGCCCAAAATAGCAACTTAATGTGTTGATGGGTTTCTCTCTTAAGACAAGCCCATTGGAACCGGAAGGGTAAAACCGTCATTACGGGAGGACACAAGAGAAGCACTAGGGTTTTCTCCTTCTATAAATACCCAGAGAAACCATTGGACAGAGGAGGCAATTTCTGCTAGTCATTACCCAGAGAATAAGAGAGAGTTTTAGTCCAAACACTTAGAAAATTTCTCTTGTTTATTTCCGTAAACGCCCGCGGCTCGGCAGAACTCGTTGTAACTGCCGAATCGGGACTAAGTCATTGTTGTATTTCGCTCGTCATTAATAAGAAGTCATTCCGTTCTCCCCGAATCCTTAGAAACATTATTGTTGCTACCCTGGTTGCGAACAAAAGTCACTTATAGTTTATTTTCACAGATTCTATCACAGTATAAATTCTCATACTTTTAGAAGAAAAATTTAAGGTTTTGATAGACAAGACACTGGAGGACTTGTATGTTGGACTGTACCAACAACATTGTTGCATACGACCACCAACTTTTCTCCCTTTTTAGCTGGAACAATTCTGATGTCATCCAAAACGATGTCACTGCATCGTTTTACTTTACTACAATTCAAAAGTATTGCTCCTGCTCTTTTCGCCGACCCGTGAAATCCTCTGAACTTCACATCGCTCACTTCAATCGCAGAAGTCTGTTTTGTATTCATTTAAAAATTATTTGTATTTTGTTAAAAAAAAAAATAATTTATTTTGATTGTAATGGTTAAGAGAAAAACTTACCGTGGGAGGACACTTTTGGTTGCAGCCATAATACTGATCGATTATAATTGGGTTTTCAGTATTTATCAATATAATGTCTTCAAACAAGATATTCTTTGCATAACCTGATCCTCCCTGCACCATTTTTATTACCATTATTATTATAAAAAGATGCCTATAATAGAATCGATTATAGTAAAGCTATAAATCACCGGCACGGTTTTGATTCTTGCTCCATTTTGAGTTCCGTTGAAAGTACAATTCTTGATATGAACATGTTCCACTAGTTCATCTTCGTTTTTATTTCTTCCTAAGCTTCCCACACTGTTACACACAATAATAAAGTATATATCTTGACCCAAGAGATGATTCCAAATAAAATGTCGAAGTATTTAAGTATCTTTAATGACTTTTTGTGTTCCACTACTTAGGTATATACGCCTCATTTATAGAAAAAAAAGAGACTAATTATTATGCTTTTGGCAATAAACTTTGAGAAAGAAATGTTTTTCTATAAATGAGGCGTATATACCTAAGCCCATGACCAGGTCCGCATTTCACATTAGTGATATTGATGCCAGAACAACCTCCATTTATGGCTACACAGTCATCACCTGCATTTTAATTTGGTTTCAATTAGTTACAATTTAAATATCCAAGTTCTAATTATCATGATCTTGAATTTTCTTATTGTATTGTTCGACAAAAAAAAGATTCAATAACCAAACAAGAAATTCATTTTGAAATAAAAAATAAGTTTACCAGTTCCGATGTAAGAGTCGAATAGATTCACTTGGCTCGATCCCGCAATATCGATGCCATCAGTGTTAGGACTATCTCCAGGCGCGATTAAAGTTATGTCAAATATTGTCACTCCATTGCAAGAACAGATGCTAATATGGTTCCTTGCACTATTGATCGAAGTTATCGATTTCAATTGTAAATTGTCGCAACTTGAAAAATCCAATGACTACACAATGAAATAGAGTTTAGTTTCGATATGAAGAAAAATTTATATAGCTATAGATTAACACTAAGAAATACATACCGTGGGTCGGACTGAAGCTATGTCCTTCCACCAAGTTGGACCACTTCCTTGGATAACGCCGGAACCATGGACAATGAGATTCTTCACGCCTTTGAATGTAACCCATTTCTCTTTTATACGTTCTGCCCATTCACTTTTGTTTGGAGCACGTATATTTCCCAGTAGCTGTTCACATAAATTATTAGAAATCTTACATTTAGAACGTAAGAATTTTAACGACAGTGAGATATCTAATTACATTTTTAAATCTTTCAATTGATCTCAACAAGTCACTCAAGAAATATTTTGGACTGGTCTTTTTTGGTAAAAGGTTAAATATTTTGGACTGGTCTTGAATAATGTTTTTAGGGTTCTAAGCGAATTTCCTTTGTTTTTTTTGTCAACAGCGAATTTCCTTTTTTATATTTAAATTATCGACATATATAGAGCGTAAGACATGATACACAATATTGTTTTTGTATAGAGTTTTGTTTACATATAACCAAATATCTTGGCAACATTAGAAATTAACATGACCAATCATTTTTACACATGAATAAATTGGTTATAAAATGACTTTAAGAAATTATAAATGAAAGCATGCTTTTTATAAATTAAAAAAAAAAACTAAAAAGGAGCCTTTGACTTAAAAAGATTTTAATAAATAAGAAAATCTCTAACCAGAGGAAATATTGAAAAACGAATATATCACTCATAAAGGATAATAATAAACTAGAAAAATCGCTAAACAATGAAAATTTAGTAAACAATAGTGTATATATATATTCCTTCTTGGTGAGTATCTAGAGATTAAGTTTGACAATCTAATAAGGCATGCGCATGTATAGAAGAATGTATAAAAATAAAATTGATACGTATGCATGTCGTTACGAAAATTTGTTTATTTATACATAGATAGATAGGTATATGGTGATGAATAAATAGATAGAAATACCCGAAAAGTGATGGTGGTGCTCTTGCATGGACCTTGGAAGACAAGAGGTTGAAGTTTGAAGGTTTTGCCACTTGAGATTTCAAGAGTTTGTGATCCTTTTCCTCCACATACTTGTCCCCATGCTTTTAAAAATGCCTTCAAAAAATTGCATGCATGTATTAAATTAACACTTAATTAGTTTTAAAAGTAAGAGGGTTCCCTACTTTTAAATGCCTTTTAAAATAGTACTAATAACAATATATTCGTGTGAATAATATTTTTATTTTCAAGCATTTTGGCTATATATTACCTTCGAATCATCTGTCTTTCCATCTCCAACGGCACCAAAACTTGTCACGTCAACAATGTTATGTTGCAAGGCATTTCCTAATCCTGCTACTCCAATGCAAATGAACATAAAACCAAGTACCAATTTCTGCATTAACATAGAACATACACATATACAATAGTCAATGTTAATATCCTTTTATATAACAAAACAACAATAAAAGACTACTAATTAATATCATCAAGCTATTTCCTTTTAACTATTTATTGTTGCTAATTATTAATAAATAATTATATACATATATATATATATATATTGATTAATAAGAATATTACACTTCAATAATAGGAAGAAACAAATTAAAGTAAAATGATCATTCTCACCATTTTTTTAAAACTCTAGCAAAGAACACAAGGTTTTAATTTGAGTTTTCTTTGTGTGCAAAAACTAGTAGTGGTTCTTATAGAAAAATACTAATGAAGTACAGAAAAGACATTAAAACCCAGATCTGATTTTTCTTAGCTTCCTTCACTTCCAATTGTCTTATGCTTTCAATATAAATTTGTACATTTGGATTAAAGTTTTTTCTAAATGCCAAAATTTTTGTGGACAAACAAACAAATAAGAACTGTTGGATTGTTAAAATACTCACAACAAAATGCAATTTCACCTAATTATTTTGTAGATATATTACAATCTAAAAGTGTCCGTAAATTGTAAGCAGCTTATATATATTTTCACCATCGCCAAATGGCGGCAACTAATAATTCCTTCTTTACTTAAACCGCTAATTAATAATAAACGCGTTTCTTTGACGAAAAAAAAAAATTAATACTAAACGCGATTAAACAAAACGCGGTCACCGACTTTCCAAATTCACTTTTGAAAAAAAAGGAAAGAAAAAATAATTTAAACTTTAATATAATTTCGTTCGAATCGATTTAGGGTTTCTTCATCTTATCTCTGGGAAGAAGAAGAAGATGGTGTGCGATAAGTGTAAGTCATATCAATAATCTCCTCTTCTCTCAATTCAGATCACTAATTTCGCCAATTCGTTGTCAATTCCGTATTCTAATTGTATCAATCTATACTTTAATCGGTTTCAATTTTGTTCGATCATTGTGATTTTGATTCGGCTTTAGATTAATCGGTTGAATGATTTGTGATTCGATTTGGTTTCTTAGATCGAAACGTTGATATGAGTTCTTGGATCTGATGTTAGTTTTAAGTATGAACCTTTGACTCGATTTTGTTGTTGATCTTTTAGGTGAGAAGAAGTTATCTAAAGTGATAGTTCCAGATAAGTGGAAGGATGGTGCTCGTAATGTAACTGAAGGTGGTGGTCGTAAGATCAATGAGAACAAGCTTCTCTCCAAGAAGAATAGGTATGTTTCTTGAATCTTCAATCTTCAGTTTACTCGTTTTTTTTCTCTCAAATTGAATGCAAAACATGGAAATAGCGATAAGTTTGTACGTTTGTATTGTCTTTTTTGATAGTTTTGTAACTTTTGTTTCCTCTAGGTTCTTCTGAGAATCGTTAGTAAAATATAGAAGTTCTCATGGAACTAGGAATATCGTTGTTGAGTTTAGTATTGGTTAGTTACCTGTAGGTTCTTCTAATAATCGTTTGTTGTAACTTTGGGATGTTTGTATTGTCTTTTATGAGTTGAGTATTGGTTTGTTACCTGTAGGTTCTTCTAAGAATCATTAGTAAATGTAGAATTTTTCATGGAAATAGCCGTATTTGTAAGTTTGGGATGTTAGTATTTCCTTTCTTAGGTTCTTATAAGAATCATCGTATGTGTTTAGGAAGATATAATGATTGTAGAACGCTACTATCTTCTTGTGTTTTAGTACCTGTTATCTTTGAACTAATTGTAATAACCCTTTCAAGGACTTAAGGGAGTTAGTGTTCTCGTTTTTATCTTTCTTTGCTGCTTCTGATTTTGTCTTGTGATGTTTCTTTGCTTTGTAGATGGACACCTTACGGTACCTGCACCACGAAGTGCATGATCTGCAAGCAGCAAGTGCATCAAGATGGTAAATACTGTCACACATGTGCCTATAGCAAAGGTAAATAGTAAATTCATCTGTTTCACTGAACCAAATTCTTACCTCTACTTAGATAGTGATATTATCATATAGTAACTGAACAAGTGATGGAATTGGCTCTTTGTAACTGTGCAGGAGTGTGCGCGATGTGCGGGAAGCAAGTGTTGGACACCAAGATGTATAAGCAAAGCAATGTATAAACTTTTCCGCAAGCGTTTTCACATTTTAGCTTCAGTCCCTTTGATGTCAACTTTGTATAACTGGGATGACTTATCTTTGCGTTATCCTCTCACTCATGTATACTATTATGTACCAGCTTCTTTCAATTTTAATATAACAAAACAGAGGTTCTAATGTTTTGTTTTAGAACTCGAATTTCAGTATAAGCTTTGAACAATCCAGTGAGCAAATTGGTTAAACAAAATTGAGAGTCAAAACCGGACCATGTCCATTGTCAGACATGATCCAACTTGTATACCAAATTGAGATTTTGGTTCTAGGTACCGTACAATTATACTACTGTCTCTTCTTGTAAACTGGTTCGTTGATCATATCTCTTATAACATTAAAGTAAAGTGATAATGGTAACAAAAGTGTCTCTGAAACTTGAATTGTCTTGTGTATCCTTGCATGGTAAGTGATTTAAGTGACCTATCTTCTCCGCTTGGATTCTTTACGCATTTCCGCAAAGTAGTTCTCAAGATTCTGCTTCTCCCACAGCCTTTTCTGCACCAGATCTTCCTTCCTATATTCGTCTGAAAATCATAGCATTTGCACAACTCGTCTTAATCACATTGTATCACAAATCAATCTTTATCCATATGTCGGTTTGGGTTTTGGGAAATAGAACAGAAGAGAATAGAAAGATACCGAGATTAGCCCATGCATCGACAGGCACACTAAGTGATCTTCGGGTTAGGTATGATGCATCTTCCCATGAATAAGGAGCTTTTTTCACCTTATATCTCCATACCCAACTGCTGTACCATGCTAGCAGCTGGAAAGAAACAGGAAGTTGAATCAGTGATCTCGAGAAATGGAAAATATGAGAGTTGTGAAATGTGGCAGTTATTAAAAAATGAAACCTTGATGATAGTGTATGGTAGGAGAATGAATCGGACACCAAGAAGATCCCAGACTGACGGTTTTTCAGCTCCTTTGATTTGTAGGTCGAGTTCGTTGCTTAGCTCTTCCTGTAGTTTCCTGCCAAAACAAAAAATGAATATGATTTAGTAAGCGATAAGACACATTCTCAGCTTATAAAAAGGCAATTTAAATAACTAAGAAAGCATACTGGTCGATCTGCTTTGAACCCTTCTTCCTGTTAGTTACTCCACCTGTGCGTTCAAGTTCTAAGGCCTTGAGCTTATTTTTGTAAGCAGGAGTTCGCTTAACTGTTGCTATAGCCTGCATCAAAACAATAATGCAGGATCTCATTAACAAAATGAGCCGAAAATCCGTAAAACTATGATACAGTATCATATCACTTTAAGAGTTTAAGCTACATAGAGTTCTCATATTTGCATGCACAAAAGTATATGAATCACATTCAAGATGTCATATGTGCATACATGTGATATGTAAATGAGTAATTCTGATGCTTAGTGAGGCTTAAAATATAACAAGATAAGTTTAGCATGCGTCATAGAAAACTCAACGGAACATTGACTTAGACTATTAAAACTTGGTGAGAGATCCCTGTCTCTAATACGTACCTCATTATACCTTGCCACATTGTTCAGATATTGAAACGCAGACAAAACTACCAGTAGACCAACAAGAACAGCACGAGGATCCTAGAACACACGTTAAGCAGTTGTACTTGTATCAGTTAAAAAAGCCAATGTTTTTCCACAAGAAAAGTTATCAGAAACATCCAATAATAATATCTTACCGACTTATGTCCATATTTTGCGCGGTAGTATTGAGCGGTGTTGTAAAATACCTATAAACAAGAAAACACAAAGCCGTATAGAAGATTTTTAAAGATCTTTTATCTATGCAATCAAAACAAAACTATGACTGAAATTTCTCAGAAAAATGTTTCTACTGACCTCTTCTGGATGTTCAATTGCATAATCATATTGTGCTCGAGTAGTGTTATCTTTCAAAATCTGAAAACGAAGATTATCAAAACAATCAAACAAAACTTCTGAGGACTTTCTTGTTCCATTATTCTCAGCTATAAGCAAAATCATACGCCATCAAATCTAATCACAATGTAACAATTTTAGATTCTCTAAAACTAGATCATCCCTAAGAGCTAAACTATACACAGATGTATAATGATTTTGACCAAACAAGATTCAAAATCATAAAAGATTTAAGTATACCTCGTAAGCAGTAGCGATTTTCGCAAACAATTTGCTCGATTCAGGATCCGGATTCTTATCTGGATGACTAATCAATTCATCAAAGTAACAAAACGATTATCAAAACACACAATCAATATCAAATCTAATCAATCTGAACAATAATAAATCAAACAATGTCTAAACAAATCCTTACTGTTGAAGAGAAAGCTTATAATAAGATCTCTTAATATCCGATGCGTTCGCATCTTGAGCGACTCTGAAAATCGAAAATGCGAATGATTAAGAGAATGAAAAAAACGAAAATTGAAAAAAAGGAGATCGGAAGCTGAACGAACCCGAGGAGAGCATAGCAATCTTCAGCGCCGCAATAAATGGCCGTGGAAGATTGGACGAACAAGGAGAGAAAGAGAAGAATCAAAGCCCAGCACCACCGCTCCGTCACCGGCGGCGCCATCTCGTGATTTCGTCGGCGAATTGGGAGGAAAATACTCTTTGGGCCTTTTTGTTATAATGAAACAGAAAATTGGAGAGATTTGTTTTGTGAAGGTCAACAATAAATGTAACTTTTAAAATATTATTTTTTTTTGGTTGGGCCATTATAGATTTTTTACGTTAGGAGTATATTCTCGTTCTCGACTAAATAATTAAGTCTTGTCGTGCGAAATAATAGGATTAAAATATTACAAAACATGTGCTTATTTATAATTTTTTGGTTTTCATATACATTTTCAGATTTATCATTATATTTATTTGTAAATTATATGCATTATTCTATTATCAATTCTTTTAAAAGTGTAGTAATTTCTTTTAAAAGTATAGATGATGACATATAAACGACAATAATCCAAAACTATTATATTATATATGTGTTGCTTTGATGTGTTAAATTTTGCAAATATACCATAAATGTAATATTTATTCGGGTTAGATATTCGTAATTTACAGACTGTTGAATCTTTCGGGAGGAACATTAACTATAGTTACTTGTTTAAGCGAATGAAAGAGGAGTAATTCGGACACTATGGGCACACATGACTTTATTCTATAGTTAGAAGTCTATGTTTTTCGACAGTCAATTTTTTATGAAACAATAGTAGAGTGGGGACAATTTTGAGGAGGACAAATGATACTTTTTGTTTGTTAAAGACAAATGAAATTTGTTTTTTTTTGAAAACTCTCTAATGGTCGAGTTAAAAGAAAAAAATAAATTAATGTGACTCGTCAAATAGCTGTGGAAGTTAGGCATAAAGAGGGGATCGAGTATTACACATAAAACTCAATAAGTGATTTATAAGCCATGATGTTTTTGATGAAATTAAATTTTGGAATATATAAATGGTTTATTTGTAATAAATTGAACCATTTTAGAAGGCGGATTCTTATTTATATTTAATTTGTTATGTAGAATTAGTGTTAGCATTAAATAAGTTAAGAACAAAATTCGTACAGAATATAGTTCAACCATATACTTCCATATTTCCCAATGAAGATCCTTTAACACGAGTGTATCAATCATTGGACAGTTTGATATGATGTTTGTAAACATAGTAGTTGAATTCTCTCCAAATCCAATGTCTTCTAAATTGAGGGTCGTCAGATTTACTAGGTTAACAGGAACTTCCTCAATGATCTCCAAGGTTTGGTCGGTGCTGGATAACTTGAGAGTAGAGATCGTGTGATGTAGGAGAGTTTTAACGACAAGTTTACTTTTTCTATTATTTCCTTAATTTTCTTTATTTTCTGGTTTTCCTTTTTACAATAGGAATTAGTCGTTTTGGTTTTGGTTTTCTTCTTTATATATATAGAGAACCTAGGTTATTTGCAAGATATGTTTTTCATTCTAATTAATAAAGAAGCAGAGAGTTTTTCTCTGAATCTGGTGGATTTCCATAACTTAATCTTCAAGTCACGCTTGTGAACTTGAATCTGTTTTAGGTTTAGTGCTTGCTAACCTAACTGATTTCCGACTGCGTCATCGTGTCTTGAACAAAGACTCTCGGAGGGAATTGGTAATCTACCTTGTGCAAGCGCAGCTCCAGCGTTTCAACACGGTGATCCAACGCGTATTCAATCCACCAGTTGAGCAAAGCTTCTTCAAAATGCTGGTAAAACGCCAGGGAAAATTTACAGACATTACGATTGCCACGTACTTCAAGAACTCTGTCAACAAACTGTATAAAACCCTCCTAATCTTCACCATCATTGAACTCAAACTCAAGACTGGGACTGAAGGTAAACACAGTTCGCAACTGTCTCGAAAGAGATGAAGTGACAACAACAGTTTTAGTTGGCAAGAACGATACAATTTTTGTGTGGAGCTCGGATGCCAAATTGCTTATCAAATCCATTGGAACTGTAACATGAGAAAACATAGTTTAAATCCTCAAATCCATTGGAACTGACACATGAGAAATCAACATTTTAGTTCAACCATATACTTCCACAATTTCCAAATGTAGTTTTAAAAATGATATGTCAATATGTTTCTTTAAAACGGTTCGTCACTTTGATATCATTCGATTTCGACCTCAATTGTATGATATTATCTAGCTTGAAGTGGATCCTATTATGGGCTTATGGACTTCTTTAAAATTTATAATAAGGTGGGCTATATATATTTATCTAATTCGACCTCTTACACGTCGTACTTGATCTTATCTTTATTTAGTTTTTGGTCTCAAATTCTTCTCCAACAGTTCTACATATCACATGTCAGCAAAACAAGAACATGTCTACCCTAACTATTAACATAAGTACACTTTGCGGGAGAATGTCCCTCCAACAAGAAACCTCAAATCCTCCAAAAACAAAACAAATTAATCGAGTTTTTTTTTTTAGAGAAGAAAGAAAGTTACATGTAAACATACCAATAATCATATATATGGATCCACATAGTTGATAGAAATATCCATCTGAATTATTCAAGAGCCGCAAGATTTAGATCAACCCAATGTATAATAGACCACATCAAATATGTTTATAGAAAACATGTATAATAACAAACCAATCTAGGCTACTACATTGGTAATGTTAAAAAAAGAACTAAAATAACCAAGCGTTTTCAGTCTATTGTCGAGGTTTGGCATTTTTACCAAGAAAGAATTAATCCAACGGCATAACTTTTATTCAATGTTTAACTATCATAAACGTTTTAAGTGACAAAAATACTTAAACTTCTACAATTTTTGAAAATTAGTTTGGATATCAAAAAGGAATAAATGAAAAATGAATTTGATGATCGAATTTTAAATCTTTGCATTGCATATAAAGAAAAGCAATATTCATCTAGCTACATAGTTTGCCTTTATGTTTTTTAGTTAAATTATATTTAGATACTTAGTTTTCAATTCTTTCTTCTTCTTTTTTTGTCAACTTTCAATTCTTTTCTTCTCAAAGTGGAATACCCATAATATTTTCCAAGGTATCTTCTGCTTTCTTCTTAACTACCGCTAATTTGCATTAAAAGATTAATTGCTACATAAACTTCACATTTCATTTTACATCCCATGACCCACCAACATTAAATCTACCCCAAAAAAATGCACAATAAGGTCGACTCTTTACCGGTTCGATCGAACCCATCATCCCAACCCATATCCCGTCACCGCTCGGCGAGCGACATCGTTCATCGGGTCAAAGAAAGCCTCACAACAAGAGTCTCTAAACTCATATGTGCCATATTCTTGTCTCTTTTACTATGTATACTCATTGTCACTTTTATCTTATGGATCAGTCTACGACCACACCGACCGCGCGTCCAAATCCGCGGGTTTTCAATCTCAGGACTGAGTCGATCCGACGGGTACGAGACCTCACATATAAGCTTCATGATAACAGCTCATAACCCGAACCAAAACGTCGGCGTTTACTACCACTCCATGGAAGGATCCGTTTACTACAAAGAGAAACGGGTCGGCTCGACTAAACTCACTGACCCGTTTTACCAAGACCCAAAGAACACGAGCTGGATCGAAGGAGCCTTACGTGGACCCACAATGCCCGTGAATAAGGACCGTTGGTTGGAGATGGGACGAGACAGGAACCAAGGGAAGATAGTGTTCCGTTTGGAGGTAAGGTCCGTGATACGGTTTAAGGTGTACACATGGCACAGTAAGTTCCATAGGATGTAT
Source organism: Erysimum cheiranthoides (assembly GCA_011420285.2). Taxonomy (NCBI): domain Eukaryota; kingdom Viridiplantae; phylum Streptophyta; class Magnoliopsida; order Brassicales; family Brassicaceae; genus Erysimum; species Erysimum cheiranthoides. Next base: position 19,593,909 of record CM022179.2, on the reverse strand, counting down.
GCAAACTGTTATATTGAGGTCGGTTGGGATGGAATGTTGCTGAGGGGGACCAAAGACAAGAAATGTCCAGTTTATTTCACTTGAACAAAATTATATGTACGTGTTTCGGAATAATTAAGATAAATCTTTATTTAACGTATTAATAACATTTTTGTTTGAATGATTAGAAATTATTCAAAGATTATTGTTTCATGTGTATTGGATTTGGGTAACATTCACCCCATGATGACCTGTATAATTTTTTTAATCAACCATTATCTGTGATTCGACATTAGTGTTTTTTTCCTTGACGGCCGACATTAGTGTTTATATATATAATCTTATCCTCACCTAATGACTTACATAATTTTTACGAGATGAGTTATTATCAAAAGTTTTGAAAACAATTATACTTATGTTGTCACGTCGTAGAACTTATCATTACAGATTACTATGTTTGATTTGAGAGATTAAGCTATGCTCTTGACAATAACTGAATTAAATTAAAATAGGTTATATGAAAGATTGGTAAATTTATATTGAACTTGTACTACAAAATAAACTCATTTCTTGTCAATATATAAGTAAGTAGATTTGCATTAAAATAAAATAAAAAAAATCAAACTAGTAATATTAATAAGGGAAAAAAATATCTTATACTAAATTTAAAGTTTTTATAATAATCAAATAATATGTGGTTGCTAAGATATATAATTTTATATGTTTTTATTTTAAGTTAGCACCTAGTTCTCATTTATACATTATCAACTTCATAATCATAAAAGTCAAATCGGACAGCCTGGCACCTAGCTCTCAATTTCTTCTTCTGTTTTAATGAGAATATGCGAACTAAACTAGTGCCTATTCAAAGGATATTGTATATAAGAAGACTCGATTCAAATAATAAATAGCTCGATCTTTGTTCAAAAAAAAATAAATAATAAAATAAAAAAATAGCTCGATCTTAGTTGATGACCATAACAACGTTATACTCCAAAGATGGTCTCTCACCCTCTTCATCAACCAAAGTTCATCTTTTTTCTTGTCTTCATTCTAATCAAAACCCTAAATGCACAAGCACAACCAACTTATCTTCTCAGCTATTGTTACACATCGGGCAATTACACGTCAAACAGTCTGTACAAATCCAATCTAGATTCTCTAATTTCAGTTCTTCATTCTCAATCATTCGACAAAGCATTTTATAGCTACACCTCGGGTTCTTCCCCAACCACAACAGTGTACGGAACTTATCTATGTCGCGGAGATATCTCGTCCTCAATCTGTGAAACATGCATCTCAAGAGCATCCAAAAATGTGTTTATATGGTGTCCAGTCCAAAAAGAAGCTATCATATGGTATGAAGAATGCTTCCTAAGGTATTCCAACCGTCAGATTTTCTCAATTCTTGATCAAGGGCCGTTTGTCACATGGACGACTTACGATACCATGATATATCAATCTCATTTTATTAACACTGTCGAATATCGTATGGACCGGTTGATACGAGAAGCCTACTCGAGCTCTTCGTATTTTGCGAAAGAAACTTATCAAGTGAGTTTTCTTGGAGAAGTTTATGATCTAAATGGTTTGGTACAGTGCACGCCCGATTTGGATCAGTATGATTGCTATAGATGTTTGAAATCCGCATATAATGAGACTGAAGATTGTTGTTATGGAAAACGTTTTGCGTTGGTTTACTCTACCAACTGTATGTTGACATATAAAGCTACTTTATTGGCGCCACCACCACCACCCCCTCCTCTTCCGCTTCCGCAACCTCCACAAAGTCTTTACCGTGAAAATGATAGTCCTAGTTCCGACGAATCATTTTCATTTCAGTTAAAAGGTGAGAACTAAATATATAATAAAGTTTCTAGCGTTTGATTGTTTTCGTCGTATATGTTTGTGTCCACACTGAAAACTACCTACACATGTAATTGATGGAAAGTTAGGATGAATAGCAACTCATGCATGATGATATAATTAGGGTGTTTGGCCATATCTAGAATGGTTAGAAGGAACAAACTCTTTTGTTTTATCTTTGTCAAAATTGCCTTAATTTACTAACTAATATTCATAACGCCCTGACAAAATATCGGTAGCAATGTTCATTGTATGCCATGATGAACACATAAAGGCAACCTAATTATTTTATCCAAAACATTTTACAATGTGTACAACATATATATTCTATATAATGAGACCCATGCATTTATCTCTTTCTTTTGTCAACAATGGGAGCTATGTATCAAAATTAACTTCTGTCACACATATTTATATATGTATATACGTACTTATAAGTGTATAAATTTGTGTGAACAGATGGTAGTTTTAATAATACACATAAGTATAGAAACTATAATATACTTAACAATTTCCTCTTTAATTATAACAATCGTTGTATTTATGTATATATATTATATAAACTTCGAAAGGATAATTTGATCGATCGAATCGATTATGTTTCCCTGTGATATATAGTCCTTAACATAGAGTTTGGTTATGCATGTAGGTAAAGTGTTTCGAAGAATCATAGCTCCGGTGATAGCTGCGGTGGTCATGATCTTGGTGATTTGCGTGTGTTCTCTTTGTTGTTGTTGCATTAAGAAGAAGAAGAAGAAGGCGAAAGAAAGAGAAACATGGATAGAAATTCCGACGACCAACATTGGTGAGAATATCACAATGGCGAAAACCGAATCAGATTTACCAAATTAACTCATCGTTTGTTTAAATCAAATTTCAATTACTATGTTATGCTTAAAAATGAGTGATTAATAACTATTAAAATCAACACTTTATCGTTGCCAAATGAATTCTAAATGTGTTCTTTATATATACCATAAGGTCATAAACGAGTGATTTTGAGCTTAAATTTATTAGACTATAAAAATTGTCATCAAATTAAAAAATCTGGACTTTTCCAAACAGCGTGTATAAATTTATGGTTAGAAATTTTTCTCTTCACTCGACTACAACATGGGCAATCCGGTCACAAAGTCCATTGTGATCAAGTCCCATTTCCACTCAGGAATAGGTAAGCTTTGTAACAGTCCACTCGGAACTTGATGTTCCGCCTTAACCATCTGACAAGTCTCGCATCCAGCGACCCACTTAGCAACGTCGTGCTTCATACCAACCCAATGGTAGTACCGCTTCAAGTCTCTGTACATTTTGGTCGCCCCAGGGTGAATAGAAAACTTAGACTGATGTGCTTCCTTAAGGATTTCTTCCCGCAGTTCCTTGATCTTTGGAACACACACCCGTCCATTCACCAAGATAGTCCCATTGTTCGAAGTCTGGTACTCAGTCTTGTCATTCTTCGACACTTTGACCAGATTCTCATCGTCCTGCTGCGCCAACCTGACTTATAAACCATGTTATAAATAAATTTACGCGTTGCGTGTAAACCCTATACTTAAAAGATTCTCCTAAAAGATTTTGATAAAAAATAACTCTTCTTATATAGTTAGATATATTTATATATGTATTTAGTTTGCGTAAACATTCGGCCCCATAATGACTTATACACCATGTTATAAATAATACTCATCAATCAATAATTAAACATAATTCCTTGTATAATCCGATAATTACGACGTACCTAATGACATCTGCATCATCATAGTATTTATATGGTTATTAGTCGATATATGTGTCAGTTCCATATTGCGTGGACTTTAATATATAAAGGGCAAAGTTCTCTTCTCTGATTTTTATTAAAATATCTGTGGAAGCCTTTGATATTTTAAGTTATTGAACAATAAGAAAAATAATGTGGAAGTCATTTGATGATATTGTAGTTGACCAATTATTTATTTAGTGTTTCTGTCCTAAATTTGAGAGAGAATGCAAACTATGCGGACAAATAGAGACAAATTTATCGAAATTTGATTCATCGTACGTAGTTTTGTTTGTTAATGATAAAAATATTCATCGTCATTGTGATGTATATTTAACTGTGTATCGTAAATCTTTGTAATATGGATAAAAATATCCGTCGTAGAGTTATACGTGGAAGCACTTGTCATGTTTCCAAATACTATGAAGAATTTCAATAAAAAAAATTAATTATTTTCAGTATTTGGAAACATAGAATTTGTCATTTCATATATTTGAAAGTTTTATAGATGATTAGATTTGCTTCGAAAAATTAATGGACTATAAATTAAATAAGGTATTCATATGTTGTTTGTTACTGCAACAAGTAAACCAAACGTAACGTACGATCGATCTATCAATGATCTGATCTCAAATACTAGCCTATGTTTGATCATGAGAATGGAATATTGATGGCTTTAATTTAGAGGCGGGCACATATACTAATTAATCATTGTTTTTTTTTTTTTTTTTGTCAAATACTAATCATTGTTTATATATCATATATGTTACTTTTAAGCTGAATATTTATAGTTGGATCATAGATTCATAGTACAAGCACGACTCAGGAGACTTTCCAAGACCCAAAAGTATATCAAAAAAGTTCGATTACAAAAATGTTATCACGAATATACGATTACGACTTTAACCAAAAAGTGCACAACACTTTTGATTAATAGATTTAACTACATGAAAAAAAAATTACACAAGAGGTTGTTCAAGATAATGTAAAGAAGATACCTGATTATGACTGTTTTAAAATAAAAAACAAACACATACAACTTTCTTTAAGAAGAAAATCAAGTCTTCTTTCAGGCTTTAATTAACGGAATATCTAATTCTCCATATGGCTTGATATATAAACTCTGTACAAATACAACTTGTATATATATTCGTTTTGTTAATCTTTAACTTGTGTAGTTGTACAAACAAGAATTGGAATATTCATTTTCCTAGTTTCAGGTCATCGTCAGACCCCTAATGTATATGTATATGGAATGCTTCATGCTTGTATAGTTTTATATTCTCCAGTTTGATATCAATCTCGTGTTTAAACTTATACTATATATCCATAAGCATAATACATATATACTATAAATAGTTACAAAATATCTCAATGCTTCTATGATTTTCCAATATATATAGAAGTAATTAATAAGAGTTCCGTTGAATTCTAAGGTAATCCAAATTAAACTGGAAAATATGGCGCCGTGATATGATTGTAGTTTAAATTTCGGTTTTTAAAATCAAAATAAGTTGCTTTCTTAAGTTTCAGTTCAAATTATTTCATTGTGGGTTTGGTTTCCACTTTTCAGGTAGGTATATATATATATATAAATCATTTGATATCTAGGTAAGATCTGGCTTGATTTTTAGGTCAAATTTTCGGTTTAACTAATATTTTTTAGGTTTTCTTTTTTCTACTATTCTAATATTTATCCGCAAAAATGACTAACCACTTAAAGTGTTCCAACATATACTGAAAATTTAAGTTCAGTATATCACGTTGTTGTTAATCAACCATTACAAAATATTGGTTATCATCTAAAGTTCAATAAAACAAAATTTGTAGAAATTTCAAAACTATGTTGCAATCATGAGGCTTTTGCAAACAACAAAGTTTACACACAAGAAAGTTTCTTTTTGGATAGTTAAGAATTTAAAGCTTGATTGAAGGATCTCTTTTTGTTAGGTGGAGCTTCAAGATCAACATAGTGTTAGATGGCAAAAATAAATATCAGATACTATTCCAACTTCAAGCGACGCGCGTTAGCAGTTAGATTGTGGGTCACGTACGGATTACTATTTCTTTTTATTTGTGTAGCTTAAGATCGGCCTGCGCTTTAAACGTTTCCGTCCAAGAAACCTATAACAAAAAATGTAACAGAATTTACATATAAATTACATCTTTTTCGAACGAGTTTAGAGCAAGAGACGTATAGATCACAAAACAGATAATTCCATCAGAAAATGTTAAAAACTTTTTAAAAATGAAGTTAGTCGGCGTATAAGTGAAGGATTATTTAATATCTGGTTTATAGAGTCGACAGATATTATATATACACATGGAAACATTTACATATACATAAACAGTTTCTTTAATTATCAATTGGTCGTATATGCGAGCTGCAAGTTGCTCGATATATATAATACGAAACATTACAGATAAGTGTTTTTTTTTTGCCAACTCATGACTTTAAAGATAAGTATTCCATTAAATAAATAAAAGTTTCATATAAAATTTCTCCTATTACATTGATTTGACAATTACCTGCTTTTTTGAGTTAGAAAAATATTGGAAAAAAACATGAGAATGTCTTATTCTTTTCATCATCGTTCGATTCAACTTTTAAACATTAACTCATCACCGATAACAAAAACAAAAAATTACTTTTTTTTTGGTAGGAAAAACAAAAAATTACTTGCATGTGGGGTTTTAATTAGGGTCTAAATTTTTGCATGTGGGTTTGACTAAAATAAAACAAATTGTTCGCATGTGGTCGGAACATGGGGTTTTCTAAAAGATAGAAATTTTACACTTGGCTTGTGGGTATATTGTATTAATATGGGTTTCAATAGACCAAAATCAATTACACCATATTGCAAGTAATATATCAAAATTTTATATTATCTCATATAAAAGGTGTTTCATGTTTGGATTTTGAATGCAGCAATAATACATGGTTAACTTGAATCTTTTTTGTTTCTTCTGTTTATTATAAAAATTTCCAAAAGGCTAACTTTAAAGTTAAATCTTGAATCTTTAGTTCTTTACCAAAAATAAGAAGTTAAGACCTGACTCTTTTCCAGTCAGCTAACTTTGAATTTTACTATTAGTATTGGGCAGTTCGTGATGTCTGGAAGTTTCCAGGGACTCTATATATCATACAGAGATATTGGAATCATTTAGTCATCATTTTGTTCTTTAAAGTGATGAAGTGGATTAATACTATTTCTCCAGTTATGTTCACTTTAATTTCACTCAAGAATTTATTATTCTAAGAAATATTGTTATAAAATATATAGAAATTTTGAACTATTTGGTTTCGGTTATGCTCCTTTAACATTACAAAAATTCAACAAAATAAACTCAAATTAAATTCAACCAAATGAACTCTACGAGTGTTATTTAAATAAAAGTTCATAATCTGTTTATTTAAGATACAATTTCAAAATATCATAGATATTCATTATATTTTAAAAACTGTCATATCTAAAAAAGAATCTTCTTACAAGATTTTAAAGATATATATATATATATATATATATATATTTTTGATAACCGAGTGTCCGTGAGCCCAAGAGTCCACGACTAGCCCAGCGGACCCTTAAGCCCAGTACGAATATCCCTTAAATCACCAGGCCGAAGTCCAGGGGAGCATGTGTCGCAACTACCGGATCTCGAGCGCTACCCCAACTCCGCAGGTAAATTAGGTAGTGGCCAAAACTCGAACCCGGGTGGCGGGCAGTAAAGATGTACCTTCTTTACCAACAAGCTACGAGCGCTTGGTTTTTTTTTTGATGTCAGTCCATTAGCATTCAAAACTGTCACTTTTTTTCTTTTTTTTTGACGACACAAAACTATCACTTTTTGGATCAGTGGATCCAATTAAAATCAAAGTCCCCTTCCAAAATTTTTATGGTTTTACATTCGATGAGAACAAAAATATAATGGTGGGAACAAGTAACATAATGCCCACAAGATCTATGTGGTATATTAATTTTAATTCTCACCACTTGCCAAGAGTTGATTTGTCCCTTTTTATCTTTTTCTTTCTATTTTTTATTTTATAATTTATTTTCTACTTGACAATGCAAGCATCACAATCCTATATAAAGTTCTAAACAGAAATGAATCACACACACAAAAATCCCAACATCTCCAAAAAAAAACCCCATAACTTTCAAAAAATTAACCAAAAACCCCAATTATAAAAATGAGAAACAATTTCGTCCCTGTGATTCTCTCCTTCATCACCTTCATCATCATCTTAACTCCATCAATTGCAGAACCAGAACCAGAGTCTTCAGTTATCTTATCCGTCGATCAAATCCTCAACAAAACAAGCTCATACCTCGATTTCACAACAAAATTCAACCAACCAAGAATCGAATTCACAACTTCAACAATCATCGCAGCCTTACTCTCTTTCCTCGCTTCATCAATCTCAAGCGCCGGTGGAATCGGCGGTGGAGGTTTATACGTTCCGATAATGACAATAGTCGCCGGTCTTGATCTAAAAACAGCCTCAAGCTTCTCAGCTTTTATGGTTACAGGTGGATCTATAGCTAACGTGGGATGCAATCTATTCGTTAGAAACCCTAAATCTGGTGGCAAAACCCTAATCGATTTCGATTTAGCTCTTTTGCTCGAACCATGTATGCTTCTTGGAGTTAGTATTGGAGTGATATGTAATCTTGTGTTTCCTAATTGGTTGATTACGATTCTCTTTGCTGTGTTTCTTGCGTGGTCGACGTTGAAGACTTTTGGTAATGGAGTTTATTATTGGAGATTAGAATCGGAGATGGTGAAGATCAGAGAATCTCATAAAGATGATGAAGATGATGAGGAGAAGATTGAGAGTTTGGAATTGCCGCTTTTGGATTATGAGAAACCAAAGAGGTTTCCATGGATTAAGCTTGGAGTTTTGGTGATTATTTGGCTTTCTTACTTTGCAGTTTATCTTCTTCGAGGAAACAAATATGGCGAGGTAATTAAAAGTTTTAATTTAATTTCAGTTTCTATTATTGGTATTGCATTAATGAAGTGTATTTAATGAGTTTTTAGATCTGCTTAAAAGTCTGAAATTTTGGAATTGACAATATAGACTAGACACAACAAAACACTGAAAATTTTAAGGAAAGAAAAAGCCAAAAAGGCTTGAAACTTTATCAAGAAATAAAAATTATTTGGTTATCATGATTATCTAGAGATATATATGACATTTTATTTTTTAACGACTTAGTAATTTTATTCACTGTGTTGAAAATTTTTTAATTGGACGATTTGTAGATTTCATTTCACTATTACTTGTAGCCAAACTTTCTAAAACTATTTGTTGAAAACTAATTTTCTTACCATAAAAGGAAAAAAATATGACCAAGAATACTATATCAATGAATATAATGATGATGATTTTGTAAAATAATCGTGTTTTTTAAAGGTGGTTTTAATTATATATCAATTAAATATTTGCTTAAAATAGGCATATTTATAGGACTTAAAAGATTATACAGCGAAAGTATATGTCAAAATCACGTTTATGGAGTAATTAGGTGAACTTTACGTCTTTACGATTATGCTTAATGAGAAGTAAATGATACACGTTTGAATTGCTCTCAACTACCTCCATGACATATTGATAGGCAACTTTTTTTTGTTAAAAGCGATAGCGAACTTGTTCACGTGAAAGACAGGTCATCAATAATGTTGGTTTTGAGATTGGTCATAAGGGAAACAAAAATACAAACAGTCAAAACACAGTTACTTGTCTTTTTCTTCTTACGATCTTTTACAAAATTTGCACTTTTTTAGATTCCTTACCCTTTCAAAGATGCTTTGGGCTACTATTTTATTTTATTTCTAGCTCTTTTGAAAGAAAAAAACAATATTTTCTCTGGTGACATTTTTTTTGTGGATTTAAAATATATGTAAGAAAAGCAAATTCTAGGTTTTGGTCGGCAAAGCAAATTCTAGGTTGCAAAATAGATATCTACAATTTATTTTTCAGAATTTAAAATGTTTATTATTATTTTCGGTAGGGTAGATTCTGATTTGGAAACCTAGATACTGAAACAATCCCATTTGAACTGTCAAGATTTATCTGTCACTTTCGTTTGGGATTTGAATTCATTTTTTTTATTCATAAACCATTTCTTGTGTGAAAAAAAAAATTAACAAAAAAAAAAACACACTATCAAACTAAGCAGTTTAAATCAAAACCAAACCGCGATTTGGTTTATAAACCGATTGATGAAAACCCAAAATATCGAAACCAAAACCGAATCAAACATGTTTTAGTGTAACCAAACCAAACCAAAAATAACCGAAATTTATTGAAGTTACCTTATGGATGAATTATGGTGCAATTACTCTGTTAAGAGTTTATACTTTGCATTTGCAGGGAATCATATCAATCGAGCCCTGTGGAAACGCTTACTGGCTCATTTCATCGTCTCAAATACCACTCACTCTCTTCTTCACTCTATGGATCTGCTTTAGTGACAGTGTTCAAAGCCAACAACCGTCAGATTACCAAGTCTCGGTAAAGGTTCGATTTCACACAACTCCAAAAAACACTTTATTATTTTTCGAAAGACAGAGATTGATGAATATGTAAAAACAATTTTTGTGCTTCAGGACATAGAAGATATGAGTTCCAATGATGGAGCTAGATCAAACAAGTGTATGTTTCCTATAATGGCTCTTTTAGCTGGAGTTTTGGGTGGTGTTTTTGGTATTGGAGGTGGAATGCTCATTAGTCCTCTTCTTCTTCAAGTCGGTATTGCTCCCGAGGTACTTAAGTTCTTGGCTCGATCAGAAAATACTCTGTTTTTTAGCTAGATCTCAAGTTAAATAACTCTGTTTTTTGTTTTGTTTTAGGTAACTGCAGCGACATGTTCTTTCATGGTTCTGTTTTCATCAACAATGTCTGCGATACAATACTTGTTACTAGGAATGGAACATACTAGAACCGCAAGTATATTCGCGATTATATGTTTTGTTGCATCACTTGTGGGACTAAAGGTGGTTCAAAAGGTTATATGTGAGTATGGAAGGGCTTCAATCATCGTATTCTCGGTTGGTATCGTCATGGCGTTGAGCATTGTGTTGATGACAAGCTATGGAGCTCTTGATGTTTGGAATGACTATGTCTCTGGTCGTTACATGGGTTTCAAGTTACCTTGTTGAGACCAAAAAGGAAAGTTTTGGTTTCTTTGGTTAATATAGTTCATAATAGATGTGTATATCATATCATCATGTTGTTGCTCTTTCATCCATTTGGTCATTTAGAGTTAAGAAGCTTTCGATTTCTTTCTTTTGTATGATTTTTAAATCACTATTCAGAATGCACATCTCGTGCATTCGAATATATGGTCAAAAAATAAGTTGTGTTGTGGACCTAAACTCAGATTAATATCAAATTTTATGCATTTCTTTGTGTATATAGTTTTATTGTTATGGTGTTGTCCACAATCGCCGCCTTTGTATCTAGCAAATACATTTTCTTCAGATGGAGACTTGAACTCTAGGATTGTTATGAGTTATACTAAGAAACAAAAGAAGCTCTCGGATAAAAATGCTTGGGACACTCTTCTCTACAAAGATTAGGTCTCACAATCGGTTTCCTTTCTTCCCATGGGCCAAGAAATCAAATTTCATTGTTAATTGCAACTCAAATAAAAAGAAAGCTAAACTACTTTCTTTGTTCTGAAACAAATAGAAGCACAAGATAAAAAGAGAGCTCAGATGCTTATGCCGGAGACACTACCAAAGAAAAGAAGAACAAGAGAAAGACCTCTGACCTGGTATAGTTAACCGGTTAAATTCTATTTTGATTTGGACTGGTTTTGGTTCGGTTAAACTGAACCGGTTGTTTTTTCAACCACTCTACCCCCACACCCACCACCAAACGCGGGTTTGATCGGTGACATGTTCGTGTCACAGACCATAACTTAGGGTAAAAATCACATTGGTCAGAGGGGGCATCCAAGAATAATGATAGCCGATCTTTTGTTATTGGAGGTCACATCAACCGCTCCAACGTTCTAATATATCTCATTATGATTTAGAATCCATTTGATATATTGGAACATTGCAACGATGGGTGTGAACTCCAACAACAAAAGATCGGCTATCATTCTTGGATGCACACTCTGACCACTACGATTCTTACACTACTTGTTGGTCTAATGGTTAAGTGAATATCTGATCCACATGAACCTCTGACTCTGAGACAGCCCTCAAGTTTCAATTTTGTAGGAAAGATATCTGTTTTTGACGCTTGGATCTCAAGGCTCTATCGAGGCCGAGAGTATTTTCACGTTTGGGAAAATCAAAACTCTACGTCTCTACCACAAGAATTCATCCGGATTATTATTGTTGGATAATGGAGATATTAATTTGGAGCATCTCCAACAACAACAATCCGAATGAGTACTTCTCGGTGGACGAGATTGGTGTTGAAAATGTTAAAGAGTTCCGATGGCATCGGAGAATTTGAGGCGGGTTTGAAGAAAACTCGAAAAGAGAAACAATGGTTTGGTAACTTTGGTTGATCGAGTGTGTGAGAAATACACGAGCTGGTAAAGTATTATCATAGATCAAGAATACAAGAGAAACCAATATAGAAAAGAAAAAGAAAAAAAATGAAAGGTGTAAGAAATGGTGGTAGTGCGTTATACTTATATATCTTCTTCTTCCTTTCTTTATATAATATGTTCACAACAACTTCTAATGTATCTCGAACGTATCGAAGGATGTACTTGAGAGCACTAGCTAGAGTATGTCAATTTGTGGGACAAGGATCATGCATGAACAATTTTTCCTAGAACGACACATGTTATGTTTTGGCCCTGTGAACAGTTTCATCTTTAGATAACTTTCCATCAATACTCCTTATTTTTTACATAATTTTTTTGTTTCTTGAATCATTTATTCGTAGATAACAAAAAAAGAATCATTTATTCATAGATAACAAAAAGTAATAAATCATGTGGTCATCCAACCTTTTACATATATTTTTTTTTTTAATTCAACATAAAATTAGGTATTTGTTCCGTATTATGGCCTTATGGGTAGATTAAAAAGTTAAGTAAATATTTTTTATATTTCTTTTAACATTTGAATTTGATAAACTGATGAGTAAAAGAACATAAATGAATTTGAAGTGATAAAAAAATCAACCAATAAATCATGGACCAGATACAGAACCTAATTTTCTGGGCTTAATTTGTTTACAGAATTACAGTTTCAACTCTATGTCTCTCTTTTTATTTTGGGCTTTGGCCGTTTGGGTTTTATTTGTTGGAAAATTCAAGAAAAAGCTTCATCTGTGTATCCTCATTACATACTCGTTTTCTTTTAACAGAAATCGTATTATTCATACATTACAAAAATACTCTATTTGTAATACAGTAGTGTAATACTAACCTTAGAAAAAATATTGCTAATCATTTTTGTGAGCTGCTTGTGTCTGGGTCATAATGGGCTCTGGGCATATTAGTAATTGGTGTGGGTTCTATACAAATTGGACTACACAGATAAAAGAAGAATATAAGTTAGAGATATACAAGCTGAAGCCCATACACATATTCCAGTTTGCTACAAAAGAGAGACTGAGAGATAGAAACAGTCTTCAAACGATGATCTTTCTCTTCTTCATCTTCTTTCTTTACTTGTTGTAGATGTCGTTATACTTGTAACAGTGAGAGAGAGAATTGCGAATCCGGTGTGTAAACTATTCTTCAACTTAGGTGTTGATTGGTTCTCCCGCTATCATCCGTCTAGATGTTGTTAGCGGGCAGTTGCGGTTGTTAGCGGTTGGTACCAATCATAGAAACTGCTCCATACCGCTTCAAACCGCTTAAAATCGCTGAATTTCAAAAGTTTATTTCCGCAATTCCCGCAAACGTTTGCAGTTATGGGCGGTTGGTTTTTTAAAAAAAACTAAAAAAGTAAAATATACAAATTAAAATATATATTATTAAGTCTTACATATATTCACATTAATTCTCAAACAATAATTATTCTTTCCACAAAAAAAAAACAATAATTATTTTTTAACTTTAATTTTTCAATATAAATAATTAAGGCCGAGACTCGAGAGTACTCGTAAAATTGTTAGTGTTGACTCACTCTTTTGTTATTTTTACATAAAGTATAGCAATTAATATTTATTTAAAAATTGTTTAACTAATGGAGAAAAGACTTCAAAATACAAATGATCATACTATACTGTAATAGATAAAGATAAATTATGCATGATCATAATTATACTAAATAAACATTTTTTATACTAAATAAACATAAATCATAAATAAAAATTTGATAAAATATAGTAATAAAATAAAAAATCTAAAACATATTGATAGAATAGGAAATTTGTATTATTTCCATTCCATATATACATCTCACAATTACTTGTAGAACAATCTTACACACTTGTATATATTCTCCTAATAATAAATAAAGAAAGTATCGGTGATTACTGATTACCCCACTCATTAATGCATATAATATATTGAAACAAAAAGAATATTTATTACAGTCTAAATAGTCATATTCATTAAAAAAAAAACATTTACCGCATCGAAACTACTCCCTCCGTATTTTATTAATTGTCGTTTTAGAATTTTTATTTCTTTGAATTAGATGTCGTTTTCAAATTTCTATGCAAAATTTATCACTTTTTAATGTTTTATAATGTTTTATAAAACATTAAAAAGTGATAAATTTTGCATAGAAATTTGAAAACGACATCTAATTCAAAGAAATAAAAATTCTAAAACGACAATTAATAAAATACGGAGGGAGTAGATTTTACATTTACCGCATGGAAACTAATAAAAAGCTTAATTACTTTGACCCAAAAGAAAAAAGAAAATGTTAAATTACCCAATAAATATGATTAAGAACCCTAAAAATATCTTATTGGAAGACAGCAAACACTTTAACTAAAGTTAACACCTTTATATATTCCCCCTTCTCCTTCTTCTCTCTGCCTGTCTCCTCACAAACCCTAAATCGCTTCCTCTTCTCTTCTCTCTCCGATTTGCTCCGATGACGAAGAAACTCAATCCTTTAGAAGATCCACCAACTGCTTCTTCAAGCGACGACGATGACGTCGAGACTTCAGAAGCTGGAGATGCTTCAGATGATTCTTCTTCATCTGAAGAAGATCCAATCAAAATCCCTTCCTCCGCCGCCGCCGTTCCACCAAAATCCACCGCCGCCGCCGCCGATTCAGATTCTGGATCGGAGACTGAAACAGATTCGGACTCTGAATCAACGAATCCTCCCAATTCTGGATCTGGCAAAACAATCGCCGTTCCTACCGGCGTGAAGAAAGAGGTTCCAACATCTTCGGCGGCGACTTTAGCTTTACCGGCGGTGAAATCAGGAACAAAACGGCCAGTGAGTGAAGCAGCAACGACATCAACGAAGAGAGTCAAGAAAGAAGGAGAAGAAGAGAGTAGTATAAAGAAACCAGCTTTTCAAAGACTATGGAGTGAAGAAGATGAGATCTCTGTTTTACAAGGAATGATTGATTTCAAAGCTGATACAGGCAAGTCACCTTATGAAGATACTAATGGGTTTTACGAGTTCATCAAGAAATCGATTAGCTTTGAGGTTAGTAAGAATCAATTCATGGATAAGATTAGGAGTTTGAGGAAGAAGTATATGGGGAAAGAAGTCAAGAATGGTGTAGAACCAAGTTTTGTCAAGGCTCATGATCAGAAATCTTATGAATTGTCAAAGTTTATTTGGGGACCTGAAGGGATTGCTCAGGAATCTAATGTTAAGTCTAATGGAGTATCGAGAAAGAGTCTGAGTAAGTCTAAGAAGAAGCTTGATTCTGTTAAGCAAGAGTTGGTGTTTGATGGTTCTTCACCTAATGGTAAAAAAGTTGAAGATAAGGATGTGTTGATTCATGGAAGTGATTTGAGTAAATCTGATTGGTTTGAGAACTCGTCTCTTGTTAAATTGATTGCTGGTTTTGGTGTGGATGAGTATTCTGTGAAACAGAGATGGAGTTTGGTTCCTGTTGAGAGTAAGAAGGTGATTGAAGAGAAGTTGAAGTTGTTGCAAGCTAAGGAGCTTGAGTTTATGTTGGAGAAGTCTGGCTTTTTGCATGAGGTTGCATCTATGATCGTTGAAGCTTCTAAAGAATAAGACATTAGATTTATAGATTTTAATCGGTTTTTATAAAATCGAAATGCCAATGCCAATGTTTCTTGTTTTTCGAGTTTAGGATTTTACTCTTTTTCTCTTCTCTCCTTTTTCAATCTTCCTATGTAACTTTCTGGTTTTCTTCTGGTGGTCTTATCTTTGTGAAACTCTCTTATGTTGGATTTGTAGCTTATATATAAAAAAAGCCACCATTGAAGTAGATTCTCCCAAAGCTTGAGGCAATTAGTTGATATATGAACAAGATCCTAGCAAGTTATGTTGAAGCTTACCGACAAATTTTGTTGAATTGAGTCGTAAGTGTCTCGTGTTCTCTTAGTTTAGAACTACAGAGAAACTGAAAGCAACACTAGAACACAAACTAAACTGTTTTGTAACATTTACTTAAGGTCTAAAAAGTAGAACTGAAGATACAGAACCTTTTCATCAAAGATCTTGAGATAACTTAGTAGTTGACATCAATCAAATCAGCAAGTCAATAAAAGTTTTTGAGTCTTTTATTGATTCGTAGGTGAGAGACTTAATTAAAGAAGAGGAAGATAAACAAGTTAGTTGTCGTCGCAAAGATCACGTGCTTACCTTCTAAAAAGCTTTATTGATCAATGGTTGTACCAAATGAGCAAATACTATTTGCAATTTTTTATAAACTTCCTATATAAATGTCTCAAGACCCTAAACTCATAACAACAAAATCTCAATCTCTGTGTTTACATATTAATATCAGATTATACAATCATGGATCAGAGTCTGACAACCACTGGATCAAAGAAGGCTTGTGTTATTGGTGGCACAGGAAACTTAGCCTCTATTCTCATCAAGCATTTGCTTCAAAATGGCTACAAAGTTAACACTACAGTCAGAGATCCAGGTTCTTCACTTCCTTCTTCGTCTTTCTTACTTCTCTTAAGGCATTCTCATTGTGTAATGGATTTTTCTTGTTATGAAATGGCAGATAATGAGAAGAAAATAGCTCACCTTAAGCCACTTCAAGAGCTTGGTGACCTCAAGATCTTCAAGGCTGATTTGACTGTTGAAGAGAGTTTCGATTCATCAATCTCGGGATGTGATTATGTCTTCCATGTCGCAACGCCAATCTCCTTTACATCCAAAGATCCCGAGGTCTAGTCTTAAACAGATTGTGCAGGCCTTTTTTAATTTCTTTTTAACTCTAAGAGAAACATTTTCAAGCTACTCTTGGTTGTGTTTCAATATACAGAAAGACATGATCAAGCCAGCAACACAAGGAGTGATCAATGTGTTGAAATCTTGCTTAAAGTCGAAATCAGTTAAGCGTGTGATCTACACTTCTTCAGCTGCTGCTGTTACCATCAACAATCTTTCTGGACCCGGACTTGTGATAAACGAAGAAAATTGGACTGACATTGATCTTCTCACAAAAGAGAAGCCGTTCAACTGGGTAATATAATTTCTTGCGACACAAGTTTTACTAACATAACCAGCTTTAGCTTACCTCTCTGTTCTTTTCTAGGGTTACGCAGTATCGAAGTTGTTAGCAGAAAAGACAGCTTGTAAATTTGCGGAGGAGAATAAGATCGATCTCGTTACCGTGATTCCGGTACTCATAGCCGGGAACTCTCTCCTCTCCGATCCTCATCCTAGCAGTGTATCTCTCTCGATGTCTTTAATCACCGGTAAACACGACGAATTTTACTATTTTACCAGTTCTGTTTCACGATAAGATCTCAAGATGATTGGTTTTGTTGTTAGGTAATGAAATGCATCTGACCGGTCTCAAGGAAATGCAGAAGCTATCTGGCTCGATCTCGTACGTCCACGTCGATGATTTAGCTCGTGCACATTTGTTTCTTGCGGAGAAAGAAACTGCTTCTGGTCGATACATTTGTTGTGCTTACAACACAAGTCTTCCAGAGATTGCGGATTTTCTTAGACAAAGATATCCTAAGTACAATGTGGTGTCAGAGTAAGCATTTCTTTTCCATAGAAAATGCAATTCTATGGAAAATAAATTGGAATTTTTTGTCTCATCAATTTTCGTTTGTGAAATTTGGCAGATTCGAAGAGTGCTTGGCGATTGCGAAATTGAAGCTATCTTCAGAAAAACTTATCAATGAAGGCTTTCAATTCGAATATGGGATCAATGAGATATACGATCAGATGATAGAGTACTACGAGTCAAAAGGATTGATCAAAGCTAAAGAATCTTGATTTTTATTAGAATGTAAAATGGATTTTATGAGTATATGAGTCTTTGATCTCATTCTCATTAATTCTATAAAATGGCTTTAAATAATATATTGGTTGATTTTAAATAATAATGAAAGAAAAGCTAAAAGAGTACGATTATTCTTAGCGTGGCTGAACAAGTTTAAAGACATATAATCAAAGAAACTGTACGTTGCTATGTCAATCTTTATATGTCCAGCTTTATCTAAATTGAAGAGATTGTTCTCTTATTCTCCGGACACATATCATTCTCAAAATTATAGAATCATACAATAAAAGCAATAAAATATGAACTAAGGAAACTAAAATCTTGAAGAGTCGGATAATTACCGATAGGACGAAAACCTTGTGCAAAGAAAAATTGATTCTTTATTTCTTTGAATTGAAAAGTTGATTCTTTATTTTGCGTGGAAAGAACATTATCATCACAATTGCAAAGAAAAGAACAAATTCCTGGATCAAATAATTATAAGTAGAAGGAGATTTTTGGTCTCAAATTTTCATATTCATAGTGGAAGATTGTTATAAAAAACTTGATTTTTGTATAACTTAAAAAGAAAAACAAGAGAGCAGCCATGAGTTTGATCGGTGCATTTCATCAGGTAGAAAAAGATGGTAAACCATTTCTGGTATACCACCACCCAAAATACCATCCCATACTACAAACACAAAGCCCATCATCATCCCTTTCCGGTGAAACAATCAAAGATGAGCCAACTCTTTTCTTATGTCCTAACGCACGAAGGGATCGAATCCTTGTAAGCATGCTTGAAAAATCTGAGGAACCTATCCCGCTCGTTGTTTCCCCCGAGTACGCTTCCTCAATAATATTTTTTCATAGTGGTTCTCATCCAGTGCTTCCTTTGTTTTGGTGCAACAATAAAGAATTCGATGGCGACGGTGGATGCAACATATGTAAAGGTTCAAATTTTGGCACAGATTATTATTTCTGTGATACTTGTGATAAAATCTATCATAAAGAATGCGTCGAGTCTCCACTTCAAATCAAAAACCCTTATCATCCGGAGCATTCTCTCAAACTTTACTTTCATCCTCGTCTTGCTCGCATTATTGAGTGTTTATGGTGTGGAAGAAGAGCAAAACATCTAGTCTATCATTGCACAATTTGCCAGGCTTTTATGCATCCAACTTGTGCAATGAAGCCGATACCCTTTGTTATAGACCAACCAAAAAGGCATGACCATCCTCTCACATTTTTTCCGAGACAAACTTCTTTAACTTGTAACGTTTGTGGTTTGTTGAGGAAAAATTATCCCACTTACATTTGTGTCGGTTGCAATTTTGTAGCTCATAACGATTGTATGTATTCCCCACACATCATAATGATATCACGTCACCATCATCGTATCTCCTATATTTCTTCTATTCGATCGAGAGAATGTTGTGAAGTTTGTCATCAAAGCATAAACGGCGATTATGGTGCATATACTTGTGTCAAATGTAGTTATGCTGTCCATTCAAGATGTGCTCTAGGAAAGAATGTGTGGGATGGAAAAGAACTTGAAGGTGTGCCAGAAGAAAATGATATAACACAAGATGTTAAGCCGTTCCATATGATATCAAAAGGAGAGATACTTTATTTTCTCCATGACCATCATCTCCAACTCAAGGTCAACATTATTTATGACGAAAACAAGATTTGTCAAGCATGTGTCCTTCCTATCTATGAAGGTAACTTTTATTCGTGTATGGAGTGTGAGTTCATCCTCCATGAAACATGTGCTAAAGCTCCTCGCATAATTCGACATGCATTACATCCTCATCAACTTATATTGAAGGCTAACAATGGCTATAATAATGGCTTCTTCTCCTGCAATGCTTGTGTTCGTGTGGGTAGTGGATTTGTTTATCAATGTCCGATAAAGGAATGCGAATACTATCTAGATGTACGGTGTGCTTTAATTCCTGAGCCATTTGATTACCAAGGTCATGAACATCTCTTATACCTAACTTTTGATCAGGAAGAAAAACCCATATGTCATATGTGCAAAAGAAAACGTGAGAAACAATTATATTGCATCAAATGTGATTTTATTATATGTATCAGATGCGCTACCTTACCATACAAAACAAGGTACAAACATGACAAACATTTTCTCACGATTATATATGGTGAAGAAGTAGGTGAGAATTGGTGCGAGGTGTGCGAGAAAAATTTAAAAGATACACGCAAGGTAATGTTCTATTGGTGCAACGAGTGTTGCACCACTTTTCATATCAAATGCTTATTGAGTGGAGACCCATATATAAAGCCTGGTCGATATTTAATGGATGGGTGGGAGGTCCAAGTTCTTGGAAAAAGTCATCTTTCTCGACCGTTTTGCCAATTCTGCAAAAACCGTTGTCAAGACAAAATATTTAAGATACGTTACGGTATATCATGTTCTATGAAATGTTGCTATAAATTCATTAAAGCTTGTCAAGACACTTATAACGAACTTAGGAAACGGTATTATTACGAACTTATGGAACGGTATTATTATTACGGACTATGAAATGTTGCTATACATTCATTAAAGCTTGTCAACATCCGATGTAATATTGGATTACAGACTTTTAGAATTATTATTATTTTTTTTTGTTTTTTCTATCACCTACTGTATTATTTAATTATTGGTTTGTAAGTGTTTTCTCAAATCCTATATATCCAAAAATTAACTTGGTGTGAGAAAATCTGATTGGCTCGAAACTCGTTTCTTGTTCATTCTATGTAACTTTCAGGTAGTCTTACGACTATGGGGGTGATTGGCGACCCACTTTCAAGGCTTTAGACTCGTTTGACAGTCTTAACAGCTTTTGTTTTACCAATCAGACTTTTTTTAATTTTTTGTGTTTTTAAAGTTCCAACAGCCCACTTTTTTTTTTTCTTCTTTGTTTTTGGTTTTTTCCTAAAGCCTAGAAATGACGTCTGTAGAATAAAAAAATTCTAAAGTCTTCTTTCTTTTTTTTGTTTGAAAGTCTTCTTTATTTTCTTCTCCCCTCAATAATTAAAAACTCTCTACACATATATATATATTTTATCATATAATATTTTTGAAAAATTATTAATTATTATTTTATTCTCTTTTTTTTAAGATCCATTTTTATTTTTTTAAAATAATAATTTTGTTCTTATTAAAAATGAATATTAGATACATATAGCAATTATTGTACTTGCAAATTCTTTGATGTTAATTTAATAACAAAACTTTTTCATATTTCTTTGTTGACAAAAATTATACAATTACTAAACACATAAAAAAATTCAAAAAAAAACTAAAAATACACGTATCCATTTATCAAGAATAATTCAAAAGTTTATGTTGGTTTGTTAACGAAATTTTATATTGACTAGTTTTATCAAAATAAGAATTGTAAAACATATTTTAAATATTTAAACATAAGAATTTTTGTTAGCACTCCTTTTTTTTAGCCTAGAATCTATTGGTTGACTACTAATTTTCAGCCTAAAATCTAAAAATAATTAATCCAACGTCATTTCAAAGAAATATTATAAATACTATGGTAACTAAAAAAAAAAAAAAATTGTCTCGTAAAAGCTTTCAAACTTGGAAAAAATCGTTTGGATTATTTGAAGAAGCAGTACAACATTTATCATAATAATCCTGAAGCTCAACAACTCCCCCAAAACTTTTCACTTTTCATTCCACTTCTTAATGTAATTTTTGATTAATAAAAAAACAATCAATAATATGTATGCAATTTATTTGTTGAAAACATTTATCTATCCATTTAATTATGAATTTTTGTATTTTTTGCTAAACTTTTATTATTAATCATTTTTTTTGAACGTATTACATTAATTAATTTATTTTTTTGAATGTGTTAAATAATTTTTTTATGCCACATAAAGTTTTAACAACTTTGGTTACCAATCAGACTTTAACAGCAAAAGTCTTTAAAGCAAAAGTCTCTAAAGCCAAATTCTCTACAGTTTCTAAAGCAAAAGTCTCTAAAGCGAAAGTCTCTGCAACCAATCGGCCCCTATGTTTTGTGACAATCATAGGATGTGAATATAGGAGCTGATATGTACTCTTTGATATAGATTGTAGATTTGAATCCTATGAGATGTGATCTTTGACTATTTATGATTAATAATATCACGAGACTAGATTACCAAAAGCAAATCAATAGATGACGAATCTACAAGCTCGAGCTTTATTTGTGGCTCGCAAAAGTTGCCTAAAACCAAACAAAAACATAGAAACATCATAATGTAAAGACTTTAAACACACAAGAAAACTTTTGAAACATTGTTATTTATTAACTTGTGAGAGAGACAAGAAAAGCCTTTTCCAAATGGAGGAGATGCATCACGCCTTCACTTTTCACGTTATTCGTAATAGCATCTTTTTTTAATTGGCATCGGATTTCTCCATAGCTGCAAGGAAAAATATCAAATTATTTAACAAAAAGGGATGAAGCAGAGCGTGCAAGGCAAAAGAACCCGGCCGGTATGAAAATATTACTGTTGTAGTTTAGAAGCTTTTCGATTAGATCGACGTGAGTCATAAGCATACGTCTGCAGCAGTAACGGACTAAACCAAGTGCATCAAGAGCATCTCTGCATATTCCAAAAAGATAATATGAAACTGCAGTTAAGAAAATGCAAATTTGAGAACACAAATTGTGCATACTGAATCATGTAGCTTAAAGCATAAAACAAAAGGGACTAAATTTTTTACAAGATGATCATACAAGACAAGATACAAACTCTTCGACTATATATGGACATGCTTTTAGTGACAGAGGTATAAACTTCATGATGATCATACAAGACAAGATACAAACTCTTTGACTATATATGAACATAAATAAACAATAAACCATAACATCATCATCATGAATGTCACAAGAATTCAACATATCTGTCTCTCATCACTCTCATGTTAAACCAAATGAATCTGTTTTCAGTATCAAAATCACTTACCCTTCGGAGTAATCAGCCTGGAGAAAATCAAGGTATGTGTCCCATTTGTTCCCAATCACCTAAGAATCAAAGTAAAGCTTCATAAATCTCAAAACTTACAAATTTCTAAAACATATATAAATAGAGAAAAAAACATTGTTCTTAGCCCAAACCTAGATCGATTTAAAACCCTAGTAAAAACAAGAAATAAAACCTAGAGATTTGAATCAAAATCGATGCCCATAAAGAAAAAAATAAACCTTTCCACAAGTAAAGCAACGAACTGGGACGATCATCGTTAACGAATTGAGATTTTAAGCGATTATTTAGGTTTGATCTCCTTCACGCTTCGTTTGCACGTCTCAAGAGTGTTTATTAATGTCTATCTATTGCTTTATATATGAAGTCTGTGTTTTGATAAAACGGCACCGTATTTAAAAATTTGATTAAATTAATTTTAAAGTAAATAAAAAGATTTATTATTTATTTATTTCTTTGGTCTTCTTCTTCTTCTTCATTTGCTCGATTATTTTCTTAGCTCGATCTTTTTACTTTTCCGGGAAAATCAAAATCAAAATCGAAATCGTCTCGCGGCGGAGGAGATATATCAGACGGAATAATGTTGGAGAAGATTGGATTACCGCCGAAGCCATCTCTGAGAGGAAATACTTGGGTCGTAGATGCTTCTCATTGTCAAGGATGTTCTTCTCAATTCACTTTCATCAATCGCAAGGTTACTCTTTCGTCTCCATCAATTGTTACTCGCGATCTTTTGTTCTTAGTTTCGTCTTCGAATATTAGCTTTTGTATCAGTCGATTGTAGAGACCGAGGACTCTTCTGGATCTAATTTTGAATCCGTTTATCGGAAAACTTCACTGAATGATCGGTTTCTGCTAATTGTCAATTGATGTGCCGATTTGATTGATTCCATAGAGAGAGAGAGAGTTGTTTTTGAGTAATTGAATCTGTTAAGTGAATCTTGGATGTTTTGTGGTTTTGTATTACGACTTGTGACTTGCTGAATTATTCTATTCTATGTCTCCGAAGACTTGATTTTTGTTGGCTTTTCTTGTGAGTGAGCAGCATCATTGCCGGAGATGTGGAGGCTTGTTCTGTGGAAGCTGCACTCAGCAAAAGATGTCACTACGTGGACAAGGCGACTCACCTGTGCGTATATGTGAACCATGTAAGAAACTCGAAGAAGCTGCACGGTTTGAGTTGCGTCATGGTTACAAAAATAGAGCTGCTAAAGGTAACAAAATGTACCTATACTTAGGTTTTCACTACCGATCTCATCGATTACACTTTGTTATCTGCTAGTTTTTTTATTTAAAGAGGTTGTAAATTTGTTCAGCTGGTAGCTCTAAAAGGACTGTAAAGAACGAGGATGATGTTCTTAGTGAGATTCTGGGCTCTGATGTTGATGTATCTTCTTCATCGGAATCAGTGTCTAGTACAGACAAGATTGCCTCTAAAGAAATGGCAAGCAGTAGTAGTAACAAAGATATGGAGTTGGATGATGAATCAGCTAGTCCTGAAGAATTGCGTAAACAAGCAGTAGAAGAGAAGAATAAGTACAGAGTTCTTAAAGGAGAAGGGAAATCTGATGAAGCTCTTAAAGCCTTTAAGAGAGGGAAAGAACTTGAGAGACAGGCCGACGCATTAGAGATATCCATAAGAAGGAACCGGAAAAGGGTACTGTCCATGCGAAATGTTGCTGAGACCCAGAACAAGGCTGCTACGAAAGAATCTAGCAAATCACAAAAGCCTCCACGTCAAGGGGGTAAAGGAAATGATGATTTGGAAGCTGAGCTGAAGGATCTTGGCTGGTCTGACGATGAAGATAAAAAACCAGCAACTGTAAGTTTGGAGGGCGAATTTTCGTCCCTTCTCCGTGAAATTCCCCTAAGGACTAACCCTCAGAAGAGTGGGGGTATCGACAAGAGTCAGGTTATTGCCCTTAAGAGAAAAGCTCTGGCGCTGAAACGTGAAGGGAAGCTTGCAGAAGCGAAAGAGGAACTGAAAAAGGCTAAAGTTTTGGAAAGGGAACTTGAAGAGCAGGAACTTTTGGGTGGGGCTGATGAATCAGATGATGAGCTATCTGCACTTATTAATAGTATGGATGATGACAAAGAAGATGATCTGTTAGCTCAATATGAGGGGAGCCATGATTTCGACATTAGTAACCTTGTGGGAAATGTAGATGATATTCATGGTGAATATGATGTCACAGATGAAGATATGGAGGACCCAGCAATTGCTGCTGCACTGAAATCTTTGGGCTGGAGTGAGGATCCTGGACACCGTGAGACTGCCCACCCTCAACAGTCTCCTAGAAACAGAGAAGAAAGTTTAGCTGAAATTCAGACATTGAAAAGAGAGGCTCTTAATCTAAAACGAGCTGGAAATATTGCAGAGGCCATGGCTACACTAAAGAAGGCAAAATTACTTGAGAAAGAACTAGAGGCTGCAGATACGTCCTCACAAACTGTTGATACAACTAGGGCAGAGAAGGACACGAGTCTGAAACTTCCTCCTAGAAGCAGGCTAGCGATTCAGAAAGAACTTCTTGCAGTGAAAAAGAAAGCGCTTACTTTGAGAAGGGAAGGAAAGTTTAACGAAGCAGAAGAAGAATTGAAGAAAGGAGCAGGTCTCCAAAGTCAGCTTGACGATCTGGACAATTCATCAAAGTTAGCTGCCGCAGGAAAGGCCATTCGTGAAAAAGGAAATCTTGGAAATGATCTGCCTGATATTAATTCTCTGGATGATGATGGAGAGGTGGATGTAAAAGATGAGGAGTTAAATGATCCGAATTACTTGTCAATGCTAAAGAACTTAGGTTGGAATGATGAAGATAATAATCCTGCAGGTTCTTCATCAGAAAAATCTAACCCAGTTAGTTCTCAACCAGGGGAAACAACAGAAACTCTAGATTCTTATCAAATCAGTCGTACGACAAAACCAAGAAGAAGTAAAGCTGAAATACAACGAGAACTCTTAGGGCTGAAAAGAAAGGCTCTAACTTTGCGACGACAGGGTAATGTTGATGAAGCTGAGGAAGTTCTGAACCAGACAAAAGTATTAGAAGCACAGTTGCTGGAGATTGATTCAGGCAAGAATCTTCATGCTGACGATGCTCAGCTGAAGACAATATCTACGGATAGTGGAATCAGTGGAGGAGATGACAACGTTACAGAACATGATATGAAGGACCCAGCATTATTGTCGACTCTTAAAAGTTTTGGATGGGAGGATGAAGAACCCAAAAAAAATGAAGCTGCCTTTAGTTCTATGCAATCAACTGGTCCACGGATAACAGCCAAAAGCAAGGGACAAATCCAAAGAGAACTTTTGGACTTGAAAAGGAAGGCACTTGCCTTCAAGCGTCAAGGGAAAACTGGAGAGGCTGATGAATTATACAGTAAGGCCAGTGTTTTAGAGGCACAACTAGCAGAACTGGAAACCCCAATGATAGAGACGAAAGGCTCAGCTTCTGCAACCAACCCTGAAAACTACATGGACGTTGATTTATTAGTTGGATTGCAAATGGAAGACAAAGCAGTAAAAGCTGCTAGTGTTTCTCATGCTGCTCAAGATAGTTATGACTTGTTGGGAGACTTTATCTCCCCTGCTAAATCCGGCTCCTCTAGTGTTGTTTCTCAATCAGGCCAGCAGCAACCAAATATAATGGATTTGCTGACTGGTGAGCATTGTGAGAGGTCTCAAATTCCTGCAGAAAAAGGAAAAGCTGAGACTAAGTCAGACTTTGGTTCAGGAAACAATCACGGCACTGAACAAAGAGTGGCACATGAAGAGTCAGAGCCCGGTAATTTTCAATCAGCTTCGGTTCAAAATACATCTCCTCTTAAACAAGAAATTCTGGCTCATAAGAGAAAGGCCCTCGCTTTAAAGAAAGAAGGGAAAATGAGTGAAGCCAAAGAGGCATTGCTACAAGCAAAATTGTTGGAGAGGAGACTACAAGAAGGAGAAAATTCCTCTCCTGAAAAGCTCGGACAAGATGACATGGTTTCTGCAACGCAGCATCCTCCTGCTCGAGAGAAAGAGAACAGTCCTTCGAGTTCAGCTCCAAAGGCAATGTCTAGTCGTGACCGCTTTAAGCTGCAGCAAGAGTCACTTAGCCACAAACGTCAAGCCATGAAGCTTAGAAGGGAAGGTAAAATGCAAGAAGCTGAAGCTGAGTTTGAAATCGCCAAAACTCTTGAAGCTCAACTGGAAGAGAACAGTCCTTCAAAACCAGAACCAGTGGACGATGTAGCAGTGGAAGATTTTCTCGATCCTCAACTCTTATCTGCCCTTAAAGCTATCGGATTAGACAATCCCGTGAATCCTCCATCGGTGAGTACAACAGTCACAACACAACCTGCTGCAAATCCAAATCCAGTGAAGGAGACTAATAATAGTAATAATCAAGAGAGAAGTCAATTAGAGGAACGAATCAAAGCAGAGAAGGTAAAAGCTGTGACCCTGAAACGTGCAGGGAAACAAGCTGAGGCATTAGATGCTCTTCGACGGGCAAAACTTTATGAAAAGAAACTAAATGCTCTTGCTTCAAATTGATTCAACTCTTCACTTGATTGATATTTGTCACATAACCTCAATGTTACTGGAGTGTTATCATCTGATTCTGTAAACTGGTCAGAGTCAAAAGGTTTTTCAGTAACTCTATCTGTTGATGGAACTACACAGACGTGAGACAACTCCTATACATTTGAAATCAGAACTTTCTCTTTTGCATGTTGCTTCCATCCATAGAAGCTTTATCTCCCTTTTGTTAAGATTTGGCCATTTCCAGGAAAGTTGAGTTCTTGTTGTGCATTGGATTCCCGGAAAGTAAGGGAAACTGAGAAACAAACAGATGGGTTTCATAACCAATCTTCAATAGTTCCTAAATATCTAGATGAATACAACGCTTGGTCACTACACCTTCATAATTAAAATATGATAATCCAAAATTTTAAATAAATATAGAGAAAAAATCACATGTAATATATAATGAATATAAGAACTAAAATATTTTTATTAATTTATATGAGTGTCAATTTATCGATAAATTAGTAATTATAGATAGATTTGACTAATTTCGTAATGTATTTTTTCAAAAAATTTCAATCTAAAATTAATATTTTTTTTTTGTTATAGTCAGTATCTTTTAAAACTAACTACTGTATAAGTAAGAAAGCAATTATTATGTTTAGAAGATAACACCAAATTTTTTGATGCAAATATTATAAATGAACTCTAACATAAATTAATGCAAATGTAAGAAGAAAAAAACAACATTAAAATAATATTTCACTTAATGTTGTGTATATCTATATCACATATCATATATCATATTACAAGTGTTCAAACGTAATTAGGTAAAGAAAACATTCTATGTATTATCTTTTGACTACAATTCTATAAAGAAATAAACTGAAAGAATAAGTTAGTTCCTTTTGACTATAAATCTATAAGAAAACAAATCAAAAGGTTATGCGTACCATAAGTTCTTTACAACATTGACCAGGAAAAATACTATTCACGTATATTTTTGTATTATTATAAATAATCAATCTAAGTAAAGAATTACTCATTGACAAAATAATATAAGAATATATATATATATATATATAAAAAATGGCTATTACCACAAAAACTCTAATCGCAATTGTTTTCAGTATCATTTTCATTATATCTTATGTTCATTGTGACACAACAACTGCTAGTGCACCAGCATACGCAGCAGGTAAACTATTATACCAATCATTTAGTAACTTTGAGCCAAATTTTTAAATGACATATGTTAATTTTTCTGTTTGCATATCCTCTTTTCACTCTCATTTCACTTGAAGATAAAACTTTTATTCCATGTTCCATTTTTATATATTTAATTTTTTATGTATTGGTGTATTCTAATAACCTATTTTTTTTGTTAATAAATAGGTCCTGATGCTGCCAATAAGGATTACGAGTGCTTCAGAACACCAGCATGTTATGAGCCACGCCAATGGGCCATAGGTTGCATTGTGTATTGTAAAGAAGCCCGTTATGCTAATTACGAGTGTGTTGGAGAACGATGTTGTTGTTATCATAGAGATAAGTAAGCATCCAAGCTGAAATAATCCAACCAAATGTAATTGTATCCACTTGAAAAATTATCATCACATGCGGTTTTGAGTTTTCATATGCTCACAATTATCTATATAAAAGATCTAGAGCAAATTAAAGGTATATTTTGATTCAATTTATGAACGATATTTTTTGTTTTGCATTTGAATAAAATCTAAAATGAAGTTGAAAAATACAACATAATGAATATTAGACTATCCAATATGTTTTCACAACGCGGTCCATTTGGTAAATGTGTTGTTTCAACAAATTATTTATCTATACAAATTTTCATCGGTGAATTAACAAAAAACAATTGAATGAACAGTTTAATTATGTAACACAAAATATTTATTAATTATATATATTTATATAACACATACACCTGCACCATTTTTTTTGTCACAATATACACCAACTTTAATTAGAAAAATTTCAGTGTTGATAGAGTGGATATGATATAATCTTGTTTTACATTAGAAATTACATAATCTTGTTTTTGTATTTTTATAATATTAATATATAAGTAAATATATGCAATGTCTGTATCTTGAATTAGTAATACGATATAATTTTGATGATTTTATGAAATTTGATATGATTAATAAGTCTTTTAAAATCAAGTGTTATTGAATTAATAATTTGAAAATGTACAATCAAATCCACTGTTATTGGAAATATTTTAAATAGTGGATTCGAAGTGATTTGAATTATTTATGTGAGATTTTAGAGGATTTCTTAATTAAAAATACAAAGATTCAAATCTCATGACTTTAAGTGAGTTTCATAAAATTTAATAACAAATTCCATATATAATTCATCAAAATTCATCAAAATCATCTCAAAACTCTAAAAAGTATAAATGGAAAAAGATCATATTAAGTTACAACTTTGACTATGAAACATACCATTTACCTATCTTTGTATTATTATATAAATCAATCTAAGTCAAGAAGAACTTATTGAGAAAAAAAATAAAACAAGTAAAGAAGAACGCATTGACCAAAAAAAAAAAGAATACAAAAAAATGGCTATCACCACAAAAACTCTAATCGCATTTGTTTTCAGTGTCATGTTCATCGTATCTTATGTTCATTGTGACATAACAACTGCTAGTGCCCCAGACGCGAGTGCACCAGAAGACTCAACAGGTAAACTACACCAACCATATAGTAACTTTTATTTTTCGATATATTTAATTTTGTATGTATTGGTGTATTTTTATACCCCATTTTTTAAAATTATGAACATGATTTTGTCTTTTTGAAAATTGAATATCAATATTGGTGTGCTGATTTTTATTAATAAATAGGTCATCAAATTAAGGCGTCTGCAGGGATTTGCCTATATACAAGAGCTTGTGCCGAAGGGGTGGCTCTAAGTTGCACTATCTATTGTAACGAAGCCCATTATGCTTATGCCCAGTGTGTTGACAAACAATGTTGTTGTTTTCATAATAATAAGAATGCGTCCGAGTTGAAATAATCCTAGCAAATGTATTTGTATCCACTTGAATAAAAGCATCAATAGTTTTCATATGTTTAATTAAAAGATCTAAAGCAAAAAAAAATTTACCAAATCAAAGTTATAGTTTGATTAAAAAATTTTGAGCGATATTTTTTGTTTTGCATTTGAACAAAATCTAAAACGAAATCGAAAACACAACGTAATGAATCTTAGACGGTCCAATATATCGAAAACAAATGCTCAACCAACTCAACAGCCTCTGTTGCAACAAACTATATGACTCCAAGAAGAAGTGAAAATGTAGTGGACCGTCTAAGATGAGATTTGATGGGTCATACGAGCACAAGGGATCCACTACTAATGAAGCAAGCACACATGTTATCCAGAAGATATATAAACCATAGAAATGTTTGAACAGTGAGCGACTGAATCCAAGACCATTCTCAATATCATTCTCAAAAGCGTGTCTCAACATTGCAAGAACAGTTCCTTTAATGTACAGCTACTGCGATAATGATCAACGACTTCCCGGTCTCATGAATATATCAAGTCTTTTGAGCTGACCATGGCAAGGAATTACCAGAACTATCATTGTCTTTCCCGAAAAGTCATTGATGTTTCCCAAATGCTCAACCAACTCAAGAGCCTCTGTTGCAACAAAATATATGGCAACAGATTCGCGAACCACATCCTCAATGAGACTGGTATAAAGGAGTATGGTTCCCATTTTCAACTCCAAAATATACGTTCATCACTTAGCTAGCAACGGGGGACAAGCTACGGTCATGGAATGCGGGTTCACAATCGGGTTGTGTTTTCTGCGGAGAAGGTGTCGAGACGAAGACCCACCTGTTTTTCTCTTGCCCTTACTCAACACAGGTCTGGTCAGAACTTACTAGAGGAAATCTTCAGGATCGTTTTACTTCAAGTTGGCCATCCATAGTTCCTCTTCTCCTTGACTCTACTCAGCCCAAGCTCCATACTTTCACCCTCCTTTATGTCTTTCAAATTTGTTTACATAGTTTGTGGCGGGAAAGGAATGGAAGACGCAATGGCGATCCATCAACCCCAGCCCCAGTTCTGATAAGACTCATTGACAAGCAGGTGTGCAACCGGTTTAGTACGATTCACGAAACCGGCCAATTCGAGGAAGGTCTCCGCTATCGGTTCTACACAAGAAACATTTAATTTGTAGTTTGGATAAATTTCTAAAATTGTCAGAAACAACACTCAAACTCTTGTAGCAGTCATTGAAAAAACATTTTTTTGGTAAATAAATTTTACATTCATACAAAAAAAAAAAAAGATATATGACTCCAAGAAGAAGTACCCTTAAGGTTATACCACCAAAGGTAGGCTTTACTACCCCATAACCCATAGAAACGACCAGAAGAAGAAGCCTCGAAAGAGTTTTTTTTTATTGGAAATATTTTAAATAGTGGATTTGAAGTGATTTGAATGATTTATGTGAAATTTTGGAGGATTTATTAGTTAAAAATACAAAGATTCAAATTTCATGATTTTAAATAAGATTTCATAGAATTTTAATAACAAATTCTCTAATTCATCAAAATCATCTCAAATCTCTAAAAAGTAAATGGAAATATCAAATTACGTTACAACTTTGACCATGAAACATACTATTTACGTATCTATGTATTATTATATAAATCAATCTAAGACAAGAAGAATTCATTGACAAAAAACAAGTAAAAAAGAACTCATTGACCAAAAAAAAAAACAATATAAAAAAATGGCTATCACCACAAAAACTCTAATGGCATTTGTTTTGAGTGTTATGTTCATCGTATCTTATGTTCATTGTGACACAACAACTGCTAGTGCCCCAGACGCGAGTGCACCAGCAGACTCAAAAGGTAAACTATACCAACCATATAATAACTTTCATTGTTCGATATATTTAATTTTCTATGTATTGATGTATTCTTATACCCATTTTTAAAAATTATGAACATGATTTTGTCTTTTTGAAAATTGAGTATCAATATTGGTATACTGATTTTTATTAATAAATAGGTCATCAAATTAAGGCGGCTGCAGCGATTTGCCTACGTACAAGATTCTGTGCCGAAGGGATACCCCTAGGTTGCACTATCTATTGTAACGAAGCCCATTATGCTTATGCCGCGTGTGTTGATAAAGAATGTTGTTGTTTTACAAATAGTAAGAATGCGTCCGAGTTGAAATAATCCTAGCAAATGTATTTGTATCCACTTGAATAAAAACATCAATAGTTTTCATATGTTTGATTAAAAGATCTAAAGCAAAAAAACTTTACCAAATCAATTAAAGTTATAGTTTGATTAAATTTTTGAGCGATATTTTTTGTTTTGCATTTGAACAAAATCTAAAATGAAATCGAAAATACAACGTAATGAATCTTAGACGGTCCAATACATCGAAAACAAATGCTCAACCAACACAAGAGCCTCTGTTGCCACAAAATATATGACTCCAAGAAGAAGTGAAAATGTAGTGGACCGTCTAAGATGAGATTTGATGGATCATACGAGCACAAGGGATCCACTACTAATGAAGCAAGCACACATGTTATCCAGAAGATATCTAAATCATATAAATGTTTGAACAGTGAGTGACTAAATCCAAGACCATTCTCAATATCATTCTCAAAAGCCTGCCTCGACATTGCAAGAACAGTTCCTTTAATGTACAGCCACTACGATAATGATCAACGACTTCCCGGTCTCATGAATATATCAAGTCTTTTGAGCTGACCATGGTAAGGAATCACCAGAACTATCATTGGCTTTTCCCGAAAAGTCATTGATGTTTCCCAAATGCTCAACCAACTCAAGAGCCTCTGTTGCAACAAAATATATGGCAACAGATTCGCGAACCACATCCTCAATGAGACTGGTATAAAGGAGTATGGTTCCCATTTTCAACTCCAAAATATACGTTCATCACTTAGCTAGCAACGGGGGACAAGCTACGGTCATGGAATGCGGGTTCACAATCGGGTTGTGTTTTCTGCGGAGAAGGTGTCGAGACGAAGACCCACCTGTTTTTCTCTTGCCCTTACTCAACACAGGTCTGGTCAGAACTTACTAGAGGAGTTCTTCAGGATCGTTTTACTTCAAGTTGGCCATCCATAGTTCCTCTTCTCCTTGACTCTACTCAGCCCAAGCTCCATACATTCACCCGCCGTTATGTCTTTCAAATTTGTTTACATAGTTTGTGGCGGGAAATGAATGGAAGACGCCATGGCGATCCATAACCCCAGCCCCAGTTCTGATACGACTCATTGACAAGCAGGTGCGCAAACGGTTTAGTACGATTCGCGAAACCGGCAAGTTCGAGGAAGGACTCTGCTATTGGTTCTACACAAGAAACATTTAATTTGTAGTTTGGGTAAATTTCTATAATTGTCAGAAACAACACTCAAACTCTTGTAGCAGTCATTGCAAAAATGTTTTTTGTGAATAAATTTTATATTCATACAAAAAAAAAATGACTCCAAGAAGAAGTACCCTTGAGGTTATACCACCAAGGGTAGGCTTTATTGGAAACGACCAGAAGAAGAAACCTGGAAAGAATCTTTTTTATTGGAAATATTTTAAATAGTGGATTTGAAGTAATTTCAATGATTTATCATTTGTGAGATTTTGGAGGATTTATTAGTTAAAAATACAAATGATCGTTGGTGAGATTTTGGAAGATTTATTAGTTAAAAATACAAATGACAAATGAGCTGTTAAAAATTGTGTATTCCAACAGCTCTATTAGTCGGTAATTTGTAGGAAATACATGTTTCCAATAAATTTCCAACAAAATATACATTTGTTGGAATATGATCGTTGGAAACCAGCATTTGTCAAAAAGTTGTTGAAAATATTTCCGTCAAATATTTTTTGTTAATAATTTGTTAAAATTTCTCATGAATTATTTGTTGGAATTAGGTTGGAGTTTATCATGGAATTTCCAACGGATTATTTTCATCAAATATTATGTTGGAATGTTATCACTAATTTGCGACAAATATTCAACAAATCATTTGTGAAAAATTATTGATAATATATTTGTGGGAAATTTATTGATACGTTTTATTATAAAATAATGTAAAAATGATATATTGTAATAAATATTTGATTTAGATAAATATTATAAAAATATATTAGATAAATTTTGATTTTAAAAAAAAATATTAATAAAAAAACTATTAAATTTGATGTTGAAAAAAAAACTATTAAATTTGGTATAGTAATTATTTATTAAAATCTGAAATATCCTTATTGGATATTTCTGAATATTCTCAAATATTACTGTTGGTATAATTGGACAACAAATGATCTTACAAGATATGATTATATGATATTGATATATATAGCAAAATGTAGTGGGTCTTTATTTTTGTTTCATCGATGTGGGATGTGGGAAGTGGGAGATATTTTGATTTGATCTTTACATACCAGCACAATAATACTCTATACGTGCACTAGTGGGTTGGCTAATTAATAGTTTAGACTTTAGCCAATTAGTGTTAATTATTACATGTTTTATTGATGAAAATTAGTTTGATTCAATATAAAATAATTTAACTAATTCAATTTAAGATAAAATAATATTATTTTTTGTCACAAAATCATCAGAAATAAATCTTTCATATACGTGTCTATCTAATTATTTTTCGGTCAATACTTTGTTAATAGTTTTCAACAACTTAAAAGTTATTATTTATTTACAACAATATATAATATTTGTGGGAAAATTCCAACAATACTCCTACAAATTATGCAATGTAACTGCCACAACTAAAATTTGTTGAAAATTTATAATGAATTTTCAACTATATAATATTTGTTGGACATTTTAAACGATATTCTAACAAAAATATGCAATGTAATTACCACAACTAAAATTTGTTGCAAATTTGCATTGAATTTCCAACAATGTAGCATTTGTTGGAAAATGCCCACAATGTTCCTATAAATTATGTGATATAATTGCCACAATTTAAATTTGTTGAAAATTTACAATAAATTTCTAACAAATACAATATTAGACGTAATTTTATGAGATATTCATTGGAAATTTTCAACAAAATCTGATTATTAGAAACATTCGTTGGAATAATCCATATTTTCTTATAGTGTAACGGCTAAATCATCAACAATTATTAACAAATGATCAACCAAACATTTCAAGTAATTTGTTTTTATGTGATTTTGATGACTTTGGGGATTTATAATAATTTATATAAAATCTTCACAAATCTCATCTAAAATCGTGAGATAAATAAATCCTTTAAAATCCATTTAAATTATTAGAAATCAAATTCTCAAAATGTTTTCAATCACGTTGGGTTTAAATTAAGTAGATTTTCAAATCACTAGTTTAACAACATTGAATTTTATTAAACTTTATCTTTAATTGAATAACCTAAAATTTGTTATTTTAATATAAATCACTTAAAATATTTAGTCAGTAGTGAGTGACTGAATCAAAGACCATTCTCAAAAGCGTGTCTCAACATTGCAAGAACAGTTCCTTTAATGTACAGCTACTACGTAATGATCAACAACTTCCCGGTCTCATGAATATATCAAGTCTCTAATGTAAAAGAAGTTCTCTTTGACGCTCTAGAAACAAGCAGTCTGTAACTCTGTATATAGCAGAAGATCCTCAATGTAACCTTTAATAACCGTAAACAATTAAGACTACAAGAACTTTGATCTGAGTAAATATGTGTCCTTAAAGGTCAGAAAACAACTTACTCAGGTACAAGAAACATTTAATTTGTAGTTTGGAAAAATTTCTAAAATTGTCAGAAACAACACTCAAACTCTTCTAACAGTTATTGCAAAAACGTTTTTTGGTTAATAAATTTTACATTCATACAAAAAAAAAAAAAAAAAAAACATGGATTGCTTTGAACCCTCCTGCAGCCGCTGTGCCTTGGCACAAATCTGTGTGGTTCACCAACCAAATCCCCAAGCATGCATTCATTTGCTGGGTAGTAGCATGGAACAGGTTATCCACTCGTGACAGGCTAAGGAATTGGGGATGTCTTGTGTCGCGTAGCTGCATCCTTTGCAACAATGGAGATGAATCTCGAGATCATCTTTTCCTTATTAATGAAGTACTATTTAAAAAGAAAAGGAAAAAAAAATATATATATATATATGACTCCAAGAAGAAGTACCCTTGAGATTATACCACCAAGGGTAGGCTTTACTACCCCATAACCCATAGAAACGACCAGAAGAAGAAGCCTGGAAAGAATCTTTTTTATTGGAAATAATTTAAATAGTGGATTTGAATGATTTATGTGTGATTTTGGAGGATTTTTTAGTTAAAAATACAAAGATTCAAATCTCATGATTTTAAGTGAGATTTCATTTAATTTTAATAACAAATTCCCTAATTTATTAAAATTCATCAAAATCATCACAAATCTCTAAAAAGTAAATGGAAAGATCATATTACGTTACAACTTTGACCATGAAACATACCATTTACGTATTTTTGTATTATTATATAAATCAATCTAAGTCAAGAAAAACTCATTGACAAAAACAAAACAAGTAAAGAAGAACTCATTGACCAAAAAAAACAAAAAAATATAAAAAAAAATGGCTATCACCACAAAAACTCTAGTTGCATTTGTTCTCTGTGTCATGTTCATCATATCTTATGTTCATTGTGACACAACAACTGCTAGTGCCCCAGACGCGAGTGCACCAGCATCCTCAACAGGTAAACTATACCAACCATTTAGTAACTTTCATTTTTCGATATATTTAATTTTTTATGTATTGGTGTATTCTTATACCCCATTTTTAAAAATTATGAACATGATTTTGTTCTTTTGAAAATTGAGTATCAATATTGGTGTACTGATTTTTATTAATAAATAGGTCATCAAATTGGGACCGCGGCTGCAACGTTTTGCCTAGGAACAAGAGCTTGTGCCGACGGGATAGCCCTAGGTTGCACTATCTATTGTAGCCAAGCCCATTATGCGTTTGCCCAGTGTATTGGAAATCGATGTTGTTGTTATAAGGATGCGTCTGATTTGAAATAATCTTAGCAAACGTATTTGTATCCACTTGAATAAAAACATCAATAGTTTTCATATGTTTGATTAAAAGATCTGAAGCAAAAAAATTAACTTTACCAAATCAATGTGTGGTTTGTAAGGATAACCTAGAGACAATTAATCATTTACTTTTCCTTTGCTGGCCGGCGCGTAAGGTATGGGAGATCGCGAACGTCCCTGCTCCTCAACAAGGTTTTTCGACATCCTTACCAGACAACATAACACATGTTCTACAACTAATGAGATCAGCAGGTGTCGCTAACAACATACAAGCTGCAATCCCGTGGTTGTTATGGGGGATATGGAAATATAGGAATGAACTTGTTTATGCTGACACACAAGGAGATCTTGATCATGTGGTTGAACAAGCTATGTCAGAGTCTGCGATCTGGCTCAATTTGAATGAGCCACAACCGTCCCCTGTGGTAAACAATGCACCTCCCGCACGGGTCAATAAACGTTGGTGTCGACCCCCAAAAGATGTGATTAAATTGAATATCCACAGTTCATGGATTAATGCTGCTCACATGTGTGGAGGTGCGTGGATCGCAAGAAATCATCAAGGCGATGCTGTTTTCCATGCTAGAGATGTTTTCTTACCGAGCTCGAATCGAATAGCCGCTGAACAACTGAGGTGTGTACTCTGGACTATGCAAAGCCTAAGCGACTTACATGTTGAGACAGTTGACATATGGTCGGATTGTAATGCAGCCATGGAGGCGATCTCGGATCCCCTTAACTGGCCTAGATACCACTCCTTTCTCTTCTGTATTCAGAGGCTGTGTGCAAAATTCAGGAAGATTTTCATTCAAAACGTCCTCAGCAGTGCCGGTCCTTCCATAAGGCACAACAAGCATTGTGCTTGAGGCCACAATTTTTATATCTTATTTATAAGGCCACATAATTCTGTTATTCAACGTTAATATAGGTTTTGATTAGTCCACTTCATATTGCTGCTCTTCTAAAATTCATTATGTTCCATGGCATTTGATTGTGTTTTTTTTTTGCTAATTTTTTTCTTTTTAATTTACTTTTAATCAATTTTATTATTATTGAACATATATATATATATATATTTAATTTTATTTATATATGTTTATAGTTATTTCAATGAAATTTTGTAAATAAATAATAGGCCATAGTTTTTAAAATTTGCTTTAGGCCTCAAAATTGTTAAGACTGGTCCTGGTCCTCAGCCAAAGCAAACCACATCGCGAGGAAGATAGCAAATAGTGTCACACGAGATGGGCGCGTTAGATCCTATTTGGCGAGAGGAGGCCCTTCTTGGCTCCATTCACGTATTGCTGAAGATAAACGAGGCAGTGGCATTTTAGTTTTCCCTCATGATTTTAAGTGAGATTTCATTTAATTTTAATAACAAATTCCCTAATTTATTAAAATTCATCAAAATCATCTCAAATCTCTAAAAAGTAAATGAAAAGATCATATTACATTTCAACTTTGACCATAAAACATACCATTTACGTATCTTTGTATTATTATATAAATCAATCAAAATAAAGAAGAACTCATTGACAAAAAAAACAAGTAAAGAAGAACTCATTGACCAAAAGAATAAAAAAAAAAATGGCTATCACCACAAAAACTCTAGTCGCAATTGTTTTCAGTGTCATGTTCATCATATCTCATGTTCATTGTGATACAACAACTGCTAGTGCCCCAGACGCGAGTGCACCAGCAGACTCAACAGGTAAACTATACCAACCATTTAGTAACTTTCATTTTTCGATATATTTAATTTTCTATGTATTGGTGTATTCTTATACCACATTTTTAAAAATTATGAACATGATTTTGTCCTTTTGAAAATTGAATATCAATATTGGTGTACTGATTTTTATTAATAAATAGGTCATCAAATTAAGGCGGCTGCATCGTTTTGCCTAGGAACAAGAGCTTGTGCCGAAGGAATTGCCCTAGGTTGCACTATCTATTGTGACGAAGCCCATTATGCGTATGCCGAGTGTGTTAAAGGGCGATGTTGTTGTTATAAAAGTAGGATCGTGTCCGAGTTGAAATAATCCTACCAAATGTAATTGAATAAAAACATCAATAGTTTTCGTATGTTTGATTAAAAGATCTAAAGCAAAAAAATCTTTACCGAATTAAAGTTATAGTTTGATTGAAATTTTTGAGCGATATTTTTTTGTTTTGCATTTGAACAAAATCTAAAACGAAATCGAAAATACAACGTAATGAATCTTAGACGGTCCAATACATTTTCACATGTTATATAGACGGTCCATTTGGTACATGTGTTGTGTTTCAATAATCTCTGAATCTCTCCTTTGCGCTGACTTGTGCTCTGGGAGCTAGGAGTGCATCATCGGGGCAGGGCGAAAACGAACATAGGATCATCATCATGGCCCATTTCTTCTTTCTTTTGCTGCTGAT
This sequence comes from Erysimum cheiranthoides, assembly GCA_011420285.2. Taxonomy (NCBI): domain Eukaryota; kingdom Viridiplantae; phylum Streptophyta; class Magnoliopsida; order Brassicales; family Brassicaceae; genus Erysimum; species Erysimum cheiranthoides. Next base: position 19,553,930 of record CM022179.2, on the reverse strand, counting down.
CAAGTCTCTAATGTAAAAAAAGTTCTATTTGACGCTCTAGAAACAAGTAGTCTGTAACTCTGTATATAGCAGAAGATCCTCAATGGAACTTTTAATAACCGTAAGCAAATAAGACTACAAGAACTTTGATCTGAGTAAATAAGTGTCCTTAACGGTCAGAAAACAACTTACTCAGGTACAAGGATATAAGATTTACATAAGGTTACATACTGGAATGTAAGACATACACTAAAAACTACTCGGTGAGGTATGGACTATCTAATGCTTGCTACCTGGAGCTTACTCGCGTTTGCCCTCTTCAACGTCGTCTGGAAGCCCAAATAGAAGTTCATTCCTTTCAACATCTTCTGTACTCTTAATTCCAGTACCTGTCAATGAGATACCTTCCTCTTCAAACTCGTCCCCTGCTTCCGCTAAGTACGAGTACCTGCAAGGTTCAAAACCAATTAGACGTAAGCTGAGTGCAAAATGGATTATCTCTCGGTGATGACCAAATAAGAGCCTTGAATCTTGACATCTTTGGCAGTTGACTCATTGGGACCATCGAAGTCCAAAACATATGAGTAAATATTAACTGAAAGTATTAAAACCTTGTAGGATTATTGGATGGAGCCCAAAGGAGGCATATGACTGCTAACAGACCATAAGAGAGTAAATTCCAAAAAGCGGGAATGATCCATGCCATTCGCCAGAGTTCGATTAGAGGGTCAGTTCCGTTAAAGTATAACTGATACAGAGACAGAGAAGAATGGGATTTCAGTTACACTCTTGTGACTTGGGGTTTCAAGTAATACAGGAGACACGGTCACTAGAGTAGCGATTTGTTACCTCGAAACCAATCCAAGCAATAGAGAGCAGAACAGAGATAGCGAGTGCATTGGTGAAGTTCCTATAAAGCTCAAGCTTAGCCATGTTTCTCTTAATCTGCAGTGGAAATGAGACAGATAAGTAGCTAAAAAAAAGTAAAAAGAACTGGCTCGTTGTCGGCCCAAAAAAAAAAAGAACTGGCTCGTTGTAGATGGCTTAAGCAGCTACTGTATCTGATTTGCCCTAGAATGGGCTGCATAAATGAGCAGCCATAGATTGGAATCTAAATAAGATAACATGGTTAAAACCCTTGAAAGCCTATGGTATATATACATCCTTCGGATATAATAATGTGACAGATCATGAATATTCAATATTTGTATCTGCTAATGATGAATAAAGAAATCAATTCGATACAAGTGTGGTGTCTTACCTGAAGTTTCTCAAGGGTTCTTGCCAATGATGAGAAAATCCACAGAATAAAGCAAGCATCCAGTAATGCCACGGGAATCACCAAAACTATCATTGTCTTTCCCGAAAAGTCGTTGATGTTTCCCAAATGCTCAACCAACTCAAGAGCCTCTGTTGCAACAAAATATATGACTCCAAGAAGAAGTACCCTTGAGGTTATACCACCAAGGGTAGGCTTTACTACCCCATAACCCATAGAAACGACCAGAAGAAGAAGCCTGGAAAGAGTCTTTTTTATGGAAGAAAAAGTAACCGCCCACAGAGTAACGTCCATTGGTCTCATCCCAGTCGAGTTGAAATTAGCATATTCAAAGTACCGAACAGCCATTTCACACATGCCAAGAGCAATAACCAAAGTGATATGATAGTGCAGCTGAATTATATCCTTCCAGAACTGAACAAACCGCACAAACCAAACTAGGCCAAGCAAAATATACGCTAACGACATGAGGCCAAAAAAATTCATTAAAGGAGACACCTTTCCTGGTAAATAACCATCAGGGTTCTTCCAAACTGTTCTCCCTCTGATTTTAGTGCCATCCAATTCCGGGTCACATATCATGAAATAAAGATAATACATCCCAGTCTTATTTATAACTACAGTTTCAGGGGACATAGTAACCTCAGTCTTATTCCCTTTAAAGAAGGTCTTGATCTGTCTCGGCCACTCGGGGTCATTAGTATCTCTATTAATTATAACTTCCCCAAGACTACAAGATCCAGTATCAGCAAGCTCTGGCGTGCAACAAATTGCATCGGATTTGAGAGAAGCTCCCCCAATTCTATCACGGTCTTTCACCTCAAGTATTATTGCTTCCACCAATCCTGCAGTTGACTGCATTGCATTCTGTTTGCTAGCAGAGTCCTTTGTCCTCACAAAGGTTACATCATCAAACCTAAAAACAAAAACATATTAGCTAGACAACATTAGATAATTGTAGTCTTGCAATGGAGCTTCCTCCTTCTCCTATTGGAGTATTTTCAAGCTAATAACTCAGACTAGATCAGAGCTACATTGAGAAATTAAGACCAATCAAACCAAGAAAAGCAGATACAATCAGTACAATTCCAAATGGCACAAACTTAGAATTATTAATCAAGAAGCTTCAAAGTAATGTTCTCTAGCAAAAGCTACACAAATCAAGTGATGATTGAGAAGCTGAATGAGAGAAGGAGAAGAAACTGACCTTATAAAGGACTTGCCTTTAAAAGGTTTATCATCAGAAGTGTTTAGATCTTGAAATTTGGAAGCGTAAAGACCTTCGCTACCACCATGGAAGAAGCGAGCATTGAATTTTGCAGTGAACCTTTCGTTCTTATACTCATGAATCGAGGCATCCGCAGCTCCGATTAAGCTTCCGATAAGCAAAAACCCAATCGCCCAAAACCCTAACGGACGATTCTCCATGTAAATCTCCGATTCAAATCCCTAAAATTCAAAAGACTTGATCCGATTTAAGGATCAGCAACTACCAATTTGATCATTAAGAGATGAACCAACGACACCATTACTTAAAAAGGAGCAAAGATCATTAGTCAAATTATGTTTATATTTAGTTATTTACTAACTATTTATTTTTCTAGCATATTAAAAATTATTAATAAAATAAAACGAAATTGTTGTATTATATAGATTTTTTTTTTAGTTAATAGTTAATATTTTGTCCAAAAGTTAATAGTTAATACAATAAAATAGAACTTTTGATTTTAGTTTATCTCTTTAGTATTATACAATTTTTCGTAAAAAGATCACTTAACAATTCAACTTTAACATAATATAAAAAGTATAAAGTAATTTATATTTTTAACAGATCTAATAATATATGATTAAATAAACAAAAATATGATATTTAATGTAATTTCATCGTAAATATAATTATGTTACTTAACTATAAAATTTTAGCTTAACCGAAATGTCAACTGAATATCATTATAAATTTTCCACCATATAATAAAAATTCTATTAAATAGACTTGAAAGTCAAAATCAAAACCCATCTAATGTTATTTATACAGTAATCTCAAATTCTTTTTTTACCAACACCTTGACAAATTGATATTGATATTTGAATTAAGTTTACATCTCTCCTCCTCTTACTTGATATTGACTAATCCATTTTACTCTTCCTGTTTGAATTGAGTTTACATCTAATCTTCCACTTGCATTGAGTATACTTGCTATCAGATTTCATTTTCAATATAATAATTTTTTTTTTTGTCAAGGAATATAATAATAATATATTCATTCATTTTAATATGGATATCATTTATAGTAACATTTATTCATCAATTCGATTTAATCTTTCTAATGTCGACAAAGTAAGCAAAATATATATAAAAAAAAACATGAACAAAACATTTAATGACAAAATTTTTATCTCTATATTAAAAAATAAACAGTGGAGAGTTTTTTTTTAATATCTACTAGTATACATCTAGTCAAGAAATGAAAATCATCATATTTAATATAATCCCCTATATATTAATAGAGAAGCATTTTTGCCAAGAATGCTGATGTGTCGTCGTTAAAGAGTTCGGCATTAATTATAAAAATAAACTAGCATGCTCACACTCTCCTCTCACATATTGAATTTATTTAAGGAAATATTGAATTTTCTCTTTCCTCTAATTTTGTTAACAAAGTTATTTCCCTTTAATTTAGAAATATTTCAAAAATTTTATTAAAAATTTATCTCTCATCTTTTTATGATCATATTTTTTAAAAAAATTAAATCAATACATAGTCTATATAATTAATAAAATATAGATTTTATATTTCATAGATGTTGTGATTTGAATTTTTAAAAACGGACATAATTTACTTAATTAGTAAAAAAAAGAGTGAATTTTAATATTTTAATATTTTAATATTTGATTTAACACACATCTAAAAAATATTTAATATTTTGAATAAAAAGTAAAGAAACTTTGACAAAAATAAAAATAAAGAACAAAACTATTCAATCAAAAATAATAATAATCACTTAAAAATGTGAAAAAATTGCATTGTATCATAAAGATCAGCGGGTTACTGAAATTTTAAATCGGAATATATAAACAAGCTTTAATTTGTATCATAAAGATCAACGGGTCACTATGTCTTTGATTCGTTTAATATCTTTTATAGATCAATTAGAGTTTTATATTTACGTTACAAGCAAACTTTCAAGTCATGAATTTTAAAATTTATAAATTTAACGTTTGTTCCGCGGTGTACCGCGGGTTAAGACCTAGTTTACTATATTTGAGAATTATGCTACATAATTACAATTACTTTCAAACTTGGTATATGTCGAAGAAGAAGAAGTTTTGGAAGTGTAAAGACATTCATTACCATCATGAAAATTTGGAAACGTAAAGACATTCACTACCGCTATAGAAAAACCGAGCATTTGGTTTTACAGTGAATTTTTCATTCTTGAACTCATGAAACCGAGTCACTAATAACGCGTATCAAACTTTCGACGAGCAAATTCCCAATCACCTAGACTCTTAATGAACGATATTCCATCAAAATCTCCAATCAAATCTCTCAAACTCAAAACACTTGATCTGATTTCAAGATCATCATATGATTGTTTATTTAGCTAAAACTATATCACTTATTTCTTTTTCTATTAATTTTTATCGTATGGATTGGGTACCCTATAAAAAAAAAAATTTACTTTAAAAGTTTGGTTGATAGAAAGAAAAGATTAGGTTATCTAATTTCAACTACCACTTTATCATTTAAGAATCTTAAAAATATATAAATTCAAGAATCAATTGGTGGAATAACCATAAAATCAAATAAAGTTAGTGAAAACATGTTGACTAAAGAAATTTGATCAATGATATAATGTTGATATTCAACACTGAAATGTTACTCAAAATCGCAAATAACTAACAGATATCACAGCCTAATGCTTATTGACAAAAATCAATTGAACTATGGAATAAAAAAGTATTTAGGACTCGAAATACAATCTAATTTATTCAAAAAAATGTATATCCAGAATTCATGGATACTTTAGTATTTTAGTTTTAAATTTATAATATATGGTCTCATCTAGATATGTTTTAAAAATATATTATATTATATGTTTATTTTAACTGAAATATCTATTTGATTTTAAAGTTACTTTTATCAAATTAGTGAAAGTTCTAAATAGTTATTTTAGTTACTACCATCCAGAATTTTGTCTCCGTCAGTTGTCTTTACATTAACAGCTGTGTTTGCCTGTTTGGTAGGCCTGGGAATTCGGTTCGGTTTATTCGGGTTGAACCGAGTAAACCGAAACATTCGGTTTTCTGTACCGAGATTAGAGAGAGTGATAAACCGAACGGATGAAATAATTTTGGACATTCGGTTTAGGAGTTATTCGGTTCGGTTTGGACATAACCGATCGGGTTTCTCTAAACCGAGATATATATACACTACTAAACCTAATTCCACTAACTCTACTCATTTCTAAGCCGCAGCCTCCTTAATTTCTCTCAGAGGCGATTCATTAGCCACTCTCGTTTGTTCTCTTCTTCTTCTTTTGTTCTCATCACTCATCATCTTCTTCTGTTCTTCTTAATCTTTGTTCTTCTTATAGCTTGGAGCCACTCGTTTCAGTACTTCTCCTTCATTCTTCTTATACATGAACGCAAGGTACATATCTCACATGGTCTCAAACCTCTCTTAAGTTTATAATGAATTGATTCAGTTTGGATTCCTTATTTTTTTTTGTAGATCTGTATCTTATTAGCAAGCGGAGATCTCGATGAGTCAGATTTTTTTTGTGTTTGGCGGATAACAAGCTTCATCAGATGGTCGGATGTCACCTTCGCCGTTGACTTGGCCGCCATGGCCGCCGTCACCGTGGCTGCCGTCGCGGTGGTCGCCGTTGCCATTTTGTCAGAAGTAGCAATGGGTTGAAAACCCTAATTGTTAATGGGCCAGGCTTCTTATTTTGTAACTATAAAATTTAGTGTATTGGGTTTCTAGTTAGATTTTGTTTTATTTCAGCCCATTATTAATTTTTTGTGTATTTCGGTTTTATTTAACCGAACAAAAAAAAATTTCGGTTAGTTTCGGAATAAATTTAAAACCCTAAAACCGAACCGAAAAACCCGAGAACCGTATAAACCGAACCGAATATTTCTTCGGTTCAATTCGGAATAGATAATTGAAAACCGATTAAACCTGAAATCCGAACAACCCGAACCGATTAATCCGAACAAACCGAACTCCCAGGGCTACTGTTTGGTATCAAAATGCAGCTTCCATTCAAAGCGTTATATGTCAATGATTATGCTAGACTATAATGATTAAATGAAAAACATCATTTTCAAAAATTAAAGCAAAAGTTAATAACTAAAGTACTCTATATTCCCTCCATATGCTATAAAGAAAGAAAAAATATTTGACAAGTGACAAAATTGATTACTTTATGGACCCCATAGTTTATACAAAGTTCCAAAATTTTCCTCCCTTCTTTCCAGATTTTACACATATTTCCCGACACTTTCCACTTTTTCCCAAACAACCCCCCCCCCCCCCCCCCAAAAAAAAAGAACAAAAAAACACATTTTTTTGTTCATGTTTCAAAGAGAGTAGTTTGAGTTTTGAATCTCACACACCCCAAAAAAAACTCATTCATCTCTTGAGCTGAATATCCATCTTGCTTTTCTCTAACTTCTCCATTATAGATCCTACACAAAGATATACAAATTTCATTAGACCCAAAATGTATGATTCACCAATAAATAAATAGCATAAAACATAACAACGTTTTAAGAACCAATAGGTAAAAACTTTTAACTCACCAGGAGGATAACAAACAGGAGGATCTTCAAAGAGAGAACGAGAGATTTGTTTATGAGCAACACCGATATCGAAGAGAACAAGTCCAGAAGAAGGACTATTCACTGCAATGCCTTTAACAGGTAACCAAAGAAAAAGCTCTTCTTGTTTCAAACCTTTAAGCCCAACAAGCCCACCATAGCTTAGATTTGCTCTAATCACACTATCAAAGTATACTCTGTTTTCGAACCGAGCAAAACATGGATTCTTAAGCTGAACTTCGAGCTCTCCTGTCTTCTCATCTAGACTGTAACTCTTTACGTTGTCTGGAAACAAACCACCTGGTAAACCACGAGCTTCGAGGAGGTTTCGGATTGAAGATTGTGAAGATGGAGTAATGAATTGGACTAGAAGAAGAAGAAGAAGAAGCAGAGACATGTTTTCTTTCTTTTGTTGGATGATGAGATTTGTGTTTTTGAAGGGTTTAATGTTTGGTGCTCTGTTTTTGTCAAAAGAGTGGAGAAATGAGTTGTCTTTTTTAGCTTATGAGCTGGTTAGCAATGAGTTGTGATTTGTGTGATTATTTCAAATATTACATGTATTTAAATGTTTTTTTAGTACCATGTTATGATTTAAATAAAATCCACTTAAGTTTGAATAATATTATTATTTGTATAGTCTCACTGTTTGAAATTATAGTCTTTTGCCTTAAGTAAAGCCATGTTCAACTAATTGACGTTGTAACATCCGCAAATCACGGTTTGTTCCCGGGAAACATTATAATGGAATATCATTTTCTTAAAACATAATTAGTGGATTTTTAAGTACCAATCATGGTTAAGTGTATCACACACTTTTTTTTTTTCGACGAAACAAACTTAAAACTTTCCTAAACTTTTCACACACATTATTCATATTTTTTTCTCTTTTTTTATCCACTTAATTTGTTTTGGTTTACACTTTAAACGACGTTAAAGATTGCAAAAGGTTTTTCATATCCCATTACAATAGTAACTCATTGGATTGAAATCAAAATTTAGTTGTTGATTATCATGGAAACTATAAATTTCTCACCAAATTTCACCAACTGATTTTGATTATTAAGTTTCTCTGATATTGAATTTTCTTAAAGAATATTGTTTCTTCTCTTCTTTTTAAAAAGGTTTCGTTAAGTCAGTCTTCCATTTTAGACGTTATTCTTTGTCTTGTCTATAGAATGGTACAAGAAACGTGGGCTGTAGGACCAAAAAACTCAGACTGAACTGAAAATGAAACAGTTTCTGTTTCTTCTTTTTTTTTTTTGTGCAAAAGTTTCTATTTCTGTTTCTTCTATATGCAATATGAATTACATAAATCAAATAAGAATCTTTAAAACTATTTCGATTTTCCAACTAAAACTTTTAATTTTTGGGAGTTCAAAAAAAAAAAAAAAAAACTAGTAGTTAAAAATAGGCCTGTCCGTTTTGGGATTTTGAAGGACGAGAAACTAGTAGCAGCCCCGGCCCAACAAAAATAAGGGCCCTAGGGCAAAAAAAATTGTTTGGACCCCCTAAATATGATTTTTTTTTTTTTGCTTTACTAACATAAAATCCTAAAAAATTGGGCCTCTTATTGTAATTTTTTCTTAACAAATAGGTTTTTCTTAATTTTTTTTTTACTAAAAACGGGCCTTTGTACATAGGGAAAAAAATTTTTTGGGCCCTTTAACACTAAAAAAAACAAATTGGGCCCTCTTTTTCCTTAAATTTTTTTTTCTTCACGGGCCCTTGCGCCGTTGCCCCTCTGCCTTACCCATCTGAGCCGGGCCTGATCCAAAAAAAATCTGAGCCGGGCCTGACTAGTAGTCAAGCCAAGTACGAAGCTAGATGTTCTAGTAATTTGAATACACACGCAAAATTCAATATGAAATTGGTCATACACTCATACTGAAGCTGATCAATGTGAAGATTTCAATCTTATATGAACCCTTAGCAATAATCATCATAAACCACTCAATAAAACGACGTAGGCAAATTGTTTATACAGTAAGTAAAATTCAAAAGCTCTATAAAACGACGTACGCAAATATTTTGGGCTTCGTGTTTTATCACGGGCCGATATTATGAAAAGGAAACAATAGGGTGCTAGCTAGTGGGTGGTCCAATCCGAACCAAAAAAGAGGTAAAGTAAAATTTAAGTGAAAATCCAGTCCACTCGAGATATTTATGAGTTTTCTTACTCCCTCCGTCCCACAAAAATCTTTGTTTTAGGTTTTCACACAGATTAAGAAATAATTAATAGGTAATCATCAATGATATTAATTTTTTACAGATTACATTTTCCCATAAATATTAGCCAATAAAAATTAAGAAAATTCATATATTTATAATAAATACTTCTTGAACTTTGCAATTTCTTAACATTAATTAACAAAAAGTGTATTGAAAATATAAAACTTGTATCTTTGTGAAACAAATTTTTTTCCTAAAACTAGGATCTTTGTGGGACAGAGAGAGTACTATACAAATTACAAAATGAAATAAAACTGAATTTAGTGTAAATCAATTTAAAGTCATGTGCATTTGATCACGAAATTTCAAAACAGTAAAAGAATATTATATAACTAAACTGAAAATTGTATGATAATTTTTAGTCCCAGTTAGAAAGAAGTCGGTGAAATGTACACTGATTATTCTTTTCTTCATCTCTCTACTCATCTTAATAGCTGTAAATGTAACGATAACCATATAGTATAATAAATTTTTGAATACATTGGTGATAGAGAAACTTGAAAGAATTGTTTTGGTTCATCGAAGTATATTTAAATTTCGTAAGTCTCTTCTATAATAACTCGAAAATTAAGTTTGTTTAAACCCACAATAATTTCAAGATAAGAAAGATATTTGAAATAATTTTCCATGTGAAGAAGACAAAATACAAATACAAAAATGGTTTGGAGGTCATGGTGTCCGTTGAACCGGATCACCCGAATTATTAAAAAAAAAATGGTTTGGAGCTAAGACATATCCTTTGCTAGGTTCTTCTCTGGATCCCGAGGCGGTAGCCTTAGTCTAGCAAGGTTTTGAATAACTTAGGTTTTGCAGATGTTGTTTTTGAGAGTGATTGCATGTGCTGACTTGATCGCCAAAAAGGCTGCTTCCTGTAATCCTTATTTTGCTTTACTGGAGTGTAGCCTCCATGGTTATCATCATTGGTGGAAAGAGAGGAATCTATTTATGAACCTTAGTATCTTTATGAATGGAAGTAAGATTGAGACAAAAACACACACACACACACACACAATTCATAGTTATTTGTAGGATCAAACAACAGTTTTCACAATTTTATAACTTATAAGCAAACCGGTCATGAGATAAGATGGATCCACAAAGCAATAATGGACGTAAAAGATTTGGGGAAACCAAGATGGACGCAGTAGGACGTTACAAAATGGTATCATATTTGAACCCAAATGATGTTGCGGAGTGTATTGTGAGCTCACATTCTCAGCATAACTGTCATGGTCCATATGGAGATGTTGGTTTTTATAACAATTTTTGCAAATAAAATAGTGATGCATGCTGGAAAGATTTCAAATAATTTTATAATTTGAAAATATATTGCGAGTGTAATATACATGATAACTGTTATCCAACTAATTTGGGGTCGATCAATATACAGTTACAAATAACAAATTAAAATCTCAAATCCTAAAAAACGAACCAAATAGTCGTCTTCAAAATTTCAATAACTTAGAATAAGATATTAGACCCGTCTTTTAGGACTCTATCATTTTAAACAGATTCGAACAATTTGTCTCAAACAAGCGAGTAGAAGATGTCCATCATGAATATATTGCCGAAATCTGGCTCTCTAGCTTGGCGTGAAGCACCAGAGACTCCGGCAATGTTTCTTCATAGTTCATACCCAAGAGATTTGGTAGCCCTTCACTGGTTCACAAATTCAGCTCATTCATGATGTCATTTCACAAATGTAACGGATGTCTCTACGTAATACACAAACTTAAACCTAGTACTATATGTTAGATAGATCATATGGCTTTTATTTTTCTTTACAGCATAAAAAAGTTAAAACACCCAATCAAAATCTTGAAATCAAAGCCTAAATATGTAAGAAATAGAACGAGTCAAAATTTATTATTTTTTGGCAACTTATACCGAATAGCCGAATTGAGTTACACGTGGGACCATAGAGACGACCACACCCCAAAGACTTCCCCTCGAAACCCATTGACGTTGTATATTCATTTCTTCTTTCTTTAGAAACCTTTTTAGAAGTCTGCGAAAGTAATGATGATTGCTTTGTCTATTAATACGAAAATTACGGAGAAAATCTTATAATAAATGAAAAGATATCTAGATTCTTAAGTTTACCGAATTTCGGCTTTGATGCAATCAAACTTTTACTTATCACATTTGATCTGCTTTCACATCTCACTAAAAACAATTTTTTTGTTTTTAGTTAGACTTCAAGTGAAAAATATTGCGGCAAAAAAAAAAGTTCACTATATATATATATATATATCACTATATATATATATATATATATTTTTTTTAAAGTTCACTATTGATTACGTGTGGTTAAATATTATAAAGTGAAGGAAAAAAACAATATATAAATTTTAGATATAGCATTATTTATGTTTGTGAAGTGATTTTGGTTTAGTGGCAAGTGCACAGAAGACAGACATCATTACACCAGGGATCGAGTCCCGACCCTATAATTTGTAGGAATTAGGCTAATGGGCCGGCCAGTTGTGGTTCAAATGTTGACAAAAAAAGCACTATTTATGTTTACACTAAAGAATTTGAATGATTGGTTGATATGTTGCATACTAACAATGCATATCAATATTTTGGTATGCTAAATTTTAGATTGGAGTACGCTTCAAACAGACAAAATTAAAAATGTATATAAATAGTAATATTTTGGTATGCAGTCACTGGTCTATAGTTAGTCTGAAGTTAGTTCGAAATATATCAAATAACTATGTAAATGGTAAAAATATATAGACTCATTCGATTTTAGTCCGGTTCGCAGTATACCTAGTTATCTACCAACTATTCAAAGCCTAAAAAAACAAAAAAAAAACAGCATTTACGGTTTCAAAATCCAAATTAAACACTTTTATTAATAAGCTAATTCTATAACAATTAAAAATATTTTGTAAAATAATCCTTACAATACAGGGAATATAACTTTCTTTTTAAAATGATGATGATTTACAATATAGTACTAGAAGCTTTTAACCTTGCAAAATATTTTATCTAAAAATAGCAAGAGACGCTTTCTCTCTCTTTAGATCTCTAGTCTCAACTACTACTTCAAAAATTGTAGGCATAATCTTACACTTGACGTTAATCATATTGATCTTTCAAGATCTTTGTACTACTCCTAACTTTGTGTTTTATTCCTATTTATTAGAATTTTTCGAAAAACAAAGAACAAATGAAAAGGACAAAACTAGAGTAGAAGCGTGGGGCGGCTCTTGTCGTGTTCTTGGCACGATATCTAGAAGAGTCGTATTGATCTTGAGTTCTGCGTTGACCTTTAATTGTAAGAAATTAATACAAAAAGAGATAAACTAGGAGTCAACTTTACCTAAAAAAAAAGTAAAACTTAAAAGAAGACCAATAGTGTAACTGGTCAACCACTAATCATTAATCAGTAGCCACATAACCAAAGAGAGATGTTTTGATTACGCTTTGTGCAATTATAGCGTGTCAAATGATCATATTTTGGGTTTAAATTACTTTCTCAAAAGACAATCACAAGTTTATAAGTACTTTTTCCAACAGTTACCAATTTCACATCCCTTAGCGAAATAAAAAAATCATTACAAGTTTACAAGTTCATGAACCATGAGGAGACGGTTCCATATTTATATGTTACTATATAATTTGTAGTATGTCTTCAAATAAATGGTTGATAATATGGTGGGTTAGTGCAAAAAAGCAACCTTACATTGAAAATATATTATTCTATATATACAAATAATTCCATATTTTCTCAGTCCCATAAAATTTCAGTTTTTACTCTATGTATGTAGTTTGCTTTTTTCCCCCTTTTTTTTTTATTAACCTTATACTTTATTCACCTTAGCTTCACTGGACATTCTGGAAACATATATACAAGTTGAAAGACGAAAATGAAATAAATTTAAACCGAAATAGTTCCTTTGAAACATCACCTCATACTCTATGTAGTCTTTTGGTGTACTATGAGACTTTTCAAAAGTGGTTTGCCTTAAGATCACGAATTCAAATTTCAATATACGAAAATGAACTAATATTTGTGTTTGACCTCAGGAAAATTGTGTCAAAGCTTATAAACTTTTGGGTACTACCAAAAAACATGAATAAATATATGTTGATCGATCACCTACGAATATACTAGACATTAGTTCGATTTCTTTAGTTTTTGGCTTTTTTAATATATGTTGCAAAACCTATACAAATTTTTTTGTAAATATTTAAAATTTGAAGTAAATTCAGGTTTTCAACAGAAAATAAGATGCAAAGTACACACGTAACACACCTTATAACTATGTCATTGTCATGTCATCAAACACTATACCAATGATGTGATATTGTATCTGCGACATCTATTGTGAGAATGAATGGCACGTAATAACTTTGAATTGATCAATTACCCAAGAAAACATTAGAAACACGGTGTTATTTTTTCATATAAACACTGTAATTATTTAAGCAAAAAAAATGAACTGACCGTAAATCCCTAATAAATAAAAGATAGGAGTATAGGACTAATCAAAGCGCTTTTCTTTGACCGTCATTTCTAAAATATTTATTTTATCTAGAAGACTAATTTCTTTTCTATACTCATGGAGCTCACTACCCCACGTGTCTGTCACGGCCATGACCCATGATGATTTTTCCGATCGTATGTATCATCGTTTTGTAATCGTGCAAAAAAAAAAAGCTATTCGTTTTTGTAATCTTCTGCGTTTCATCCTAACGTCAGCATGACATCCTACATATGAGATATATATAAATATTACAAATATTACAATAAATAAGAAATTTTGTTATCGGATACTGACATTTCATTTTCATGAGAGAAATATGCGTTACGCTTGTATGCTTCAAGTGCTATTCTTATGTACTTCAGTTCATTTCTAAAAATAACGTGAACATTATTTGTGTTGTAATATATTTTTTTTTGTATATAGAAAAGTCTCACTAATAAAATAGTTTATTTTTACGTAGGAGATAACAAATTAACTATATTAACGACAACGGTTTTCATAGCAAAAAAAAAAAAACGACAACGGTTTGAAATTTTTATCCACACAACGGTAGAACAAAAGTCATTTATACTTTGACAAAAAAAAAGTCATTTATACATTCTACCTTTTTATAATAGTAATAGATGAATTGTTTTTTTCTGAATATTTCAATCTTAATTTGGGGGGGGTTTTTTTTTTCTTGATTCTTTCACGTCCTCTGCTTCTCGGCTTCTCCAATTTTCAAAATCCCAGCTCTGATAATTTCTCCAATTTATTAATTTTTCTTAATTTTCTGAACCTAGCAGCGATATATGTGCTGAAAAAACAGTTTGAAAAGAGGAGTTTTTTTTTTTTTTGTCTTTTTTTTTCGACAATTTTTTTTTTGTTTTTGTAATAAATATTACATTACAAAGGAAAAAAAGGAAGAGATTAGCATGTTGCTTACATTTTGTTATATAGAACATGTTGATCATTTTGATTCATATTATACTAGGACTCTTTTTAGATAAGTATTTATTAGTTTTCGAACTTATGTGAACTACGTGAATATAATTATTACTTATGAGCCCTCGTGAGTCCCATAAACAGCGTTACGTGTAAAAAGAATGGTTTCATAAACAAAAAAACAAAGAAACATTTGCTTTTCCAAATACGAGAACAAAAAAAAACAAATGGCTAAAGATTTTGAGAAATTGTTAACATATATGATGATGATGATTTGGGCTTTGAAGAAAAGAATGAGTCGCTGACACTTATCCGACTATCTGCGCCAAACAAAGTCTCCACTCATATTTGCCGTGTGGGTCCAATTTTTTTTGACTACTTGTCGTTTTCCTTCACCTACTTTAAAATTTCATACATGTTCATATTGCTTCTATACATACATACGTGCCTATATCATTGTATAAAAGTATATAGCAGTATTACATACGTATTTTGGAGAAATTCATCGTCAACTAAGTTCGTCTTAAAACGAGTGCATGAATCTCATTGGTCGTGATCAAGTTCTACTCTTCTTACCATTCGAAAAGTGTAAACTCGCATTCTGAAAAATATGAAAATGCGATATATTTCAAATATGTTAGTTGATTCAACTATATATGTCACCATTATTATTTTTTATTTTTTGCGATTACTAAAAAGTTTTAGGCTTTGGCCTATAGTTGTGTGGAATGGGGATCAAAACACAAATACATTAGCTCTCTTTCTTTAACATTGAAACTTAATTAAATCCATAATTAACTTTGAGGTGCATTAACAAAAAACTGGACATCGAGATATATATTCTGCATAAATTTTAACATTATTTATATATGGTCTGGAACTGATTTTCGATGTGTAAGACAAACAAAATATTCGATAAAATAATTGGCGATGATTATAGTAAATACATGTGATAATGATTGATTATTTAATCATGTTTTTTGTTAACATATTATTAAAATTCTAAGAAATTGTTTACAATTAACAAAAGAAAATATGATAATGATATCTTTTTACATTAATAAGATACAAATTGCGGTTAAATATATTATTAAAACTATGTTTTTTTTTTTTAACACTTGTATTAAAACTATGTTTATATCAAACAAAGAAGGAAGAAAATGTTATATTGGAAGCTATTTAGTATAGGTGTCCGATAATGATAAAATCCAAATGTCGACCGACAAGAGTCTACAGGAGTGTCGGTCTACGTATCGATGGGATCTATCAGACCGTTAGAAACATAACCGATCGGCTGACAAAGATTCTTCGGATCTAGTTTATGTTGTCATACGATGGCTGTGAGTCTGTGATACATTCCTTTTAATGTTCATTTAATAAAATTTTATTTTATCCAATATCACCCTAACCTAAACAAGTGTGTTTCATATAAAAAAATTGGGTCTACTTTTTGGATTAACTAATTAACTTAGAGAGAATTTTCATTTTTGACGGACTCGTGGGTTTAAGCAAGTTGATCAAATTGGTTTTGACACTTTCTTAGTTTATATAAAATTAATTTTTAATTGCACGATGAAAACTTACTAGTCTTATGGATCTGACCTAACTGTCTCTGTATTTCAGCGCTTCAAAACTCTTTAAGTCAATGCATTGTGTCGCACAGAGAGACCATTAAGCAATTTTCAATTAATTCTTACTATTTTAAAAATGATTAGATTAATTGGGTCCCTTCAGTCTTAATTTTTCTACAATAGCCATTATCCAATAATATGTTACCAGTTTTATTTGATTTTTTTTTTTTTTAGTATATAATCGGAGAATCCCGAGTAGAAAATAATCACTAGAGTTTTTAGAGTGTCAAATATTTTTGTCTATTAAGATATTCACTTTGGCTAACTATGAAAAATGGTCTCTTATATAAGTAATCTTAAAATAATTTTTTCAATTACTGCCTTACTGGACTACGATAAATTGATTAGTTTCATCTTTTTTTTTTTTTTTTTTTTAAGAAAGGTAAATAACAACGATTATAATGACTTAAACAGTTGATTTTTTTTATTACATCTAATGTTGACATACAACACTTAATTTTTTTTATTAATACCATACATTATATATATACTGGATTTAAATTCTTAAATGGTAATACAACGATAGTACTAACATAAACCACTAGCATTAAAATTTACATTTCTTAAATATATATATTGAGTCCAAAATGGTACAAGTATTCTACTTCAAAAAAAATAATAAATGATAACAAAAGAATCTATATACATTATTTATCTGGATGCAGATCTCAAAATTTTTTCGAAATACTAGTGTTTATCTGGAATATCCATAGATAAAACGTGATTATTTTCTGGACACCACACACAGCTCGGTTCATTATGATTCGAGCAGTACTATAATGATCGTAAAGAACAGATAGAGTTACTATTATCAGGTTTAAATAATCTACTACTTTTAATTTGTGTGGCTGTCGCATAAAATGGAAATAAAAAATTAAGGAAAAGGAGAAAAAACAAAACAATGACTTGTAATTAGTAAAGTGCAATAATTGATTGACTTATCAAATTTATTTGAAGAATAAAATAATTACGGAATTTGGAAAAGCTAGTTGAAAAGAATATGGACCGTTTGGTATAAAGAGATTGTGAAAAAAGTCACAAACACAATAGGTCCAGAAACGGTGACGTGACACACAGATCGAAACTCAGCATCGATCGACGATCGTCATCATATACCATTTATCCCTTTAGTCTCAAGCCACAAGAACAAATCTTATTTTATACTACTATTTTACCCAAAAGAATCTGATCGACAATGAAATAAATATTGAACTTTTGTTTTTTTATCCAAATTTTACAATTGTCGTAGTGATCTATATGTGTGTATGTCAGAAAAAATCATCGAATAGTGCAAAATAAAATTAGCATCATTGGGTGAATATTTTATTTCTGATTTATTTGGTGTTAAAAATATAAATTAAAAATTAAATTACTTCAACTAAAAATTTATATTAATAATCAATGAAAGATTTTAAAAAAAAATCTAGGTTCATACATTCTTTCAGATTGAACACTATACCATAATATGATTCCTTCCTAAATGTTAGTCGAATGATAAACAATTAAGGTATTCACTTCCTATAGTTATAATTTTCAAAATTCTGTTATTATATGTTTTTGTTGCCAGAAAAATTAATTATTTGTGTAATTGTATCACAACCTCGTTTTTTTTTTCAATAATAATAAAATTTTGAACCATTTTGCTCTATAATTTTTTTTCGATTCAAACCAATGTTTCATAATATCTATTGCGAGATAAACAATCCCACTCAATGGAGACTCAACCTGAGAACAAGGATTCAACCTCATTCCCAACAAAAAAAAAAAAAACAATTGAATCTTTAAAACTAAGTGAACTATCATTTCTGAAAAACATATCTTTTATGTTCAGAAAAATCATACATGAATATGGATAATAATAAGAAACTACAATGTTCAAAATGTTGCTAGACGTATATGTTTAACTAAAACATTACCAATATGTTATATATACTTTTGCATAGACTAAATAATTAATCATATTTGTTCAAGCAAATAACTAATTAAACTGATCTGATAAAAAATCACGTATGGAAGCATGAATAATTAATCAGAATATCATTGTTCAAAATCTTAGTTTTTTATATTTAAGGACAATTTTTTTAGGTATGCTACGCATGCGTAGACTATAATCAGTTACTTTCGTCTAAACAAATTACTAAAAACTGAGTTAATCAAAATCGTGACAAGTTTTCTATTTCTGACCACTTAATAAACGATCGATTTTCAGAATTTTGATGTCAACCAATCATAGGTTACCGTTAGATATAATGTCTAAATATAAATATTATCCTCCTTTTGGCATCTTGCATAATACCAAACACCTATCTAATCTCAAATTAAATATTTAATTAATTAAAATAAGAGGATAATTATTGCTTCTTAGAAAAGCTAAGCAGCAAAGAAACAAATCTCACATACAGTTGTTCTTAGAATAATCGAAGAAAATTGAGGGATTAGGAACACTATTATTACAACATCTTTCTTACAAATAAAATATTTAGCAAATAAATAAAATAAAAAATAAAGATTAGTTTTTTTTTTAAAAAAAAATCACTTGGGAATGTTAGATGATATAGTTTTTGTCTTCAAATGTCAACTAAATTCCGGTAATTTCCACACACTTGTCCGTACTTGCCTATATAAACATACGCACCCTCATAAACATATATCAAAATTTCACATTATTGCTCTTCATATTACATACCACACACTCATACATACAATCTTTGACCTTCGTATAGCAACGATCTAGAAGGAAATATATATTAAAACTTTCTGATTCTCTTTATATGGCGGAGGAGTTTCAAGCGACGGCGGCGATTTGTGGTGGTGGAGGTGGCGCGTGGTGGAACTCGCCGAGGAGCGTTATGTCTCCATCGGATCATTTCTTGTCACCTTGTTTTGGAGCTGCTATTACTTCTGATGATTTTGGCTCGCAAGAGAATAATCTCAAATCTAGGATGACTTGTACGGACAACAATATCGTTTTCGGGCAGCGAGAGGCGGATTCCGATAGTGGAGGCAGCACCGTCACGATGGACTCAACGTTACAGATGATGGGTCTAGGGTTTTCCTCAAACTCTTCTACGGATTGGAACCAAACCATTTTGTAAGTTCCTATAAGAAACCCTAAATTTATTAGTTTATCTTTCACTTTCTTGATTAACAAGATTGAAGATCTTCAATAATATTTATGAGCTCTCTTTTGTTCTTGCTTTGTGTTTTTCAGACAAGAAGACTTAAACTCAAACTTCATAAGGAGCTCACAAGATCAAGATGATGGCCAAGGATTCTTATCCACAACTACTTCACCTTATATACTTAACCCAGCTTGTTCTTCATCTCCATCAACTTCTTCGTCCTCAAGCTTGTTACGAACTTTTTACGAACCTGAACCAAGTCCATACAACTTTGTCTCCACCACAAGTGGTTCAATCAACGATCCTCAACTCTCTTGGGCTAATAAGATAAATCCTCATCATCAAACTTCTTATGGACTAATTAACAACCTCTCTAACAACACAAATTCTCGACCCTTTTGGAGTTCTTCATCAACCACTAAGTTAAACAACACGACGCCAAACAATTTTGTAACCACTCCGCAGTTAATCTCTACTCGTTTCGAGGACAAAACAAAGGTAAATTTATAATCTCATATATGTGGAAATAATTTTGCTGATATTTAAGTTTTGTGGCTAAATTATTATTATTATTTTTTTTTTGGTTGAGAAGAATCTGAAGCCAAAAGCTCAGAGTGAGTCTTTGAAGAAAGCAAAGGATAATGAATCTGCGGCAAAGAAACCGAGAGTCACCACGCCTTCACCGTTGCCAACTTTCAAGGTACATGATCATGTATTTTAAAATTTTGTTTCTAACCTTTAATTTTAATTCAATTTCTTGGTGGATAAAATGGATTGTAAATGTAACAGGTGAGAAAAGAGAATCTAAGGGACCAGATTACTTCATTACAACAACTTGTTTCACCTTTCGGAAAGGTAATGATTTATGTGTTTAATTTATTTTATTTTACTAAAACCAAATATATACAAACAAAAGTATTTCTTTTTCTTTCTTTTTTTTCCTTGGGTTGATTCATGTTTTGAGCTAGCTTCTTAATTTATTTAATTTTCTTTTTTTGTATACCTTTTGGTTAAACTTCAGACAGATACTGCATCTGTTCTCCAAGAAGCTATAGAGTACATCAAGTTCCTTCACGACCAAGTCACTGTACGTGATTTCTCTCCTAAATCATTAATTGTATTCAAGAAACCCTAGAAATTAGCAAATATTAAGCATGGTAATGTTGTTAAATACAGGTTCTAAGCACTCCATACATGAAACAAGGTGCCTCGAGCCAAGAACAACAACAGGTTTATTACTCGATCTAGTGTTTTATTTTTGTTTATTCTGGAGTCTTCCTGCTAGCTATAATCATGGTTGATTAAGTACTAATTGCATGACTTCATGTACGTAGATATCTGGTAAATCGAAGAATCAAGATGGAAATGAGAATCACGAACTAAGAGCTCACGGTCTATGTCTTGTCCCGATATCAAGCACGTTTCCGGTGGCTAATGAATCAACCGCCGATTTTTGGACACCAACGTTTGGGGGCAACAATTTCAGGTAGAAAAGATGAACGTATATCATACGGTTCTTAATTAGCATTAAGTTTATGATTTAATAATGGTTAGCACAAAAATAAAAAAAAATAAAATTCACGTCATGATCAAAGATTGAATCATTACTTGGAGAAAAAGTAGAGATGGGAGAAGAAGAAGGTGACTCTTCAAAGGTGGGCAGAGGCAACAATGGTGTTGGAGGGGACCAACTACAAAAGCAAGAATGATTTAGGGCTTAGAAAAAATGGGATAATCTATAATAAACTAATAGAGTCTATTAAAAACAACTAAAAAGAAACATAAATATACTTTAATTAATCATGTTATACTATATGTAATCATTATGCTGAATTTGTTTTCTGATTATATATATAGGTGATTAAAGAGATAGCGTTGTGGTTGTCAAGACGGGTGGGAACATATGCTAAATTCAGCTTCGAGACTCTAAAGCATGGCAATAATTTTAATGTATTTTCTTCTTCTTCTTTTTATAGATATTTTATGGGGGGTTTATTGCTGAATTTAGCATATATGGGTTGTTTTTATGTTGAAGAACCTTTTGTTCCTGTCATTGTTCTTGAATATATACATACTTTTGCCCTTGGTGCCATCGTTAATTGGTGGTTTTTCATATGAAGTTCTTCGTTTTAATTGCAATATATTTCTATATGTGTATATATATATATATATATATATATATAACTGATACTTTCCATCAACGAATTTCTATGGTGACTAAATAACAAGAATTATAGGGAAAATCCCAACAAAAAAACCTAGTAACCATTTTTAGTAAAATATTATTAGTATTTAGTAGTAAAATATTATTAGTATTTAGTATTTAGTTTGCTAAAATTCTACATGTTATAGTAGTACTAATAAAAAATAAGTAAAACAAAACATTTAAGTTCATTTTTGAATTTTTTTATATTTATTTCATAATTAGTTATAAAATATAAATAAGTTATCTTTCATATCATTTTATCATCAAATTAATCGATCAATTCACATATCATTATATCGATAATTTACTAATTAACCTTTTACTTATTCAAAATTAAAATATATGTTTCTTACTAAAAGTTTTTGATATACTTTCATAAGCATATAAAAATTACTAAACCAGTAATAAATCATGATTTTTGAAATTTTTTTTTTTTTTCTGTCAAATTGAATCGAGTTTAGTTTTTAGAAGTTGCATTTAATTTTTTGAGATTAATGTATAATATAACTTCTATAAACTAGTATTTCAGATAAATTCATAATTTTACAAATTAATAGAAAATTATAATTTTGGTATTATTAATTTATAAAAAAATTTAGTATATTTATGTTCGTACCTATCCATGTATAAAAATATGTGTCCATGGATTCAACTTTTTGTTCGTTCCATTAGAAATATATTTTATGAAAAATTGGTAGTGGAAGCCAGTAGACAAGCGGCCCACTTCTTCCTACTTTATGATTTGAATATACATATATGGTTTAGTATAGATACTGATAAATATATACCAATTTGACATTCAACATCATTCATGTTTACAGAAGACAAGATTATTCATATCTTAATATAAATACATGTTTATGTGTCTAATCTATCAAATGTCACTTAAAATATATGCAAGCATTGAATTCTTACTAAGATATCAATCTCGATAAAATACTCTAGACTTCTAGAGGTCCCATGCATGATTAACCGATTATTTAATTTATATTAAACTTTGCATGTGTAAATCTATTGTTGGGCCCTGTTGTATAACCTCTATAAATTAATATTCGATAAATTAATACCTTGATAAATCAATATATTTTTTCAGTCCCAAATTAGTTTTTTGATTTAATTAGTATATCGATAAATTAATAATTTCAATAAATTAATAAAATATTATAAAATAATATAGTTCCAACATTATTAATTTATAGAGGTTTTACTGTAAAATCTTTTTTTCTTTTTTTTTTTCCTCGGATTGTGCCCTATTGAAAAATGTTGATTTTCTCCAAAGTCCAAACCAAAGAACATAGCATGGAGAGCCAGCTATCAAGATTCGAAGAAGTAAAAACGGTGATAAGGTCGGAAGTGAACATATGAAATGGTGGATGTACACATTCAAATTACAATACTGATAATTGGTGGTTAATGTCCTTCGTTCTAGTCCAAAATTCTGGTTCTTGACAACACAAAGCAGTACTATGGTGGTGGATTATCACAACATGTCTCCGGCTATAATTAGAAAGACGGGCATTCCACTATGGTGTTGTGAACAAGTTAAGTGAATATTTTATGAAACTCTTAATTTTTTACGAAAAGAAAAGAAAAAAAGAAGAAGACATGATAGACTACGCACACCTATATATTTGGTAGCTCATTTATTTGTGCCTATAACAAATAAAAATCATTCAACATAAACTAGAGAACTAGTTTGGAAGTTTGGATATTAGATGATAAAAATAGCATCAACTCGAATATGTTCAAAATTAAATTTTCTAATCAAACTATCTCCTACCTGAAAATTTGAATCACTAATTTCAACTGTGTATCGATTTGATTAATAGAGTTTGACAAAATAATATGCCATGCGCCAAAAGAAATGAG
This sequence comes from Erysimum cheiranthoides, assembly GCA_011420285.2. NCBI lineage: Eukaryota > Viridiplantae > Streptophyta > Magnoliopsida > Brassicales > Brassicaceae > Erysimum > Erysimum cheiranthoides. The sequence continues at coordinate 19,530,362 of CM022179.2, read as the reverse complement.
GATCGTTAATCATACATAATGTAAAAAATGAATATAAAAGCAAAAGAAAACATTTATGGGCATAATATTAGTCTTTGAGATGTACAATAAAGGACGAACAAGTTTCATCTTTTTTGCTTTATGTGATGACAAGTTCTTATTATCTTCAGCTATAAGCTTTGTTTGATTGAAGCTTAAAAGCCTTATTCCTTTCTTCTGTAAAAAAAAAAATAAAAATCTTTGATTCTAATATTGTTTTCGAGAATCACAAAGACACACGTCTTATTTTCCTCCAAAGGGTTTATTTATTCGTCTACTTTCATGAATCAAAATATATCCGTTTTATACTAATATCCTCTATATTATTTTTTAAAAAATCAATAGAAAGATATTTTGTTTGTTGAAAAAATTCATTAGAATGAAAATACTCATGTACTCATAAAGTGTTTATTTTTTGGTTCCCAAGATAAGAAATATAGAAGTAACCATTAAACTGTAACATGATGTTACAAAGATAACATTAATTTATATTGATACACATTATTACTTATAAAATATCACCAACAACACTATTTTGAAAACTATTTTTTTCCATTAATTAACTTACAAAAATTTCCTTCTTATTTGACTGATTATTAACCACATATTTAGACAAAAACTTTTGTCTTTAGATGAAGTAAAAGTGTTTAAACATTTAATTAAAAAATTTCAGCAATTTCTCTAAATTTTCTCTTATCTTTTTTTTTTTATAGAAGTCCTCTTTCTTATATCTCTAGTCCTCTAAGAGTCAACATTCAATTCCTAATAGAATAAAATAACTTCTGAAATTTGGGGCAACCATTATATCAAATTTAAATTTCATGTTTAATTTTTGTGATGTATGTGCTAACTACAAAATAGAACATCTGATGATAAATATAAAGAGATACACCAATTTAAGATAATGATAAATATAAAGGGACACAACAATTTAAGAAAATCATTTTACATTTTTTTTTTCATTTCATCTTTTAATATTTATTTTATATGATAGTATTGTAGCTAATCTTTCTTAACATAAGTCTTTAGTAATTCAAATATATAGACATAAAACTTTTTATATACACATATTATAAATATATGAAACATATCATTAAAAAAAACAAATATAGAATTACTCGCGGCATAGCGCGTAAATTAACCTAGTCAAATTAAAAAATACGTTACAAATAGAAAAATTGTTTCAATATGTTGAATTTATTCAACAGATGTTGATGACACGTCGGTTTCTAATTTTTCAACAGACTTATTGTAAGTATTCAACTGTTGCATAAATAATTCAACAAATGCATTGCACATAACCTTAGCCCAATATATCAGATATTAATTGAAAAGCAGAAACATTCATTTCCAAGTTATAAAAACAAACAAAGCTAGATTAATGTAATACTATAATATTTTGAGTTTACTCAAAGAATTGAAAAAAGCAAATGCAAATCTCCTGCAAATTTCGAAACAAATATTTCATTTCCCTTCCAACGGATCTCATTCTAGTTTTAGTTTCTTTTCTAAACTCATCAAGGTTCTTAAAATCAAACTTATAAGTTCTCTTCGTCTCATCGTCTCTATCACTTCTCTCACAAAATGTTTTACAAAACAACTAAACGTAAGGAACCAGATGCAACTATGTACTTCACACGTCCACCAATCTCTGATGACGAAGCTAGAGAGAAGTGGCCATTACGTTATTCATCAACGTGGAGAAAAACTGAAACCATCAAAAATCCTAAGAAGTATATATATATTGTCGTCTTCTTCTAAATTTTTCTTTGCACGTACGTCTTAATGAGGTTTACGCTAATCTTGTTTTTTTTTTTTGTTTCTCATTGCTAAATTTAATATAGGGGATCAAAACAGGAGAAAGACGATATTGTCGAACATATGAAGGCAATATCACACTACAGTTACGCCAAAGTCAATAATAGACTTATACTGAATCTTGATGATGATGTATACATTAAGGTACAAAGAAAGCGTTTTTATAGTTTTTTTCTTTCTTGCCATGTTGCTATGAGAATTTGAGTTACGAGACTATTTGATATATATTTAATAAATTTACAATGTGACTGATTTGTATGCATTTTGGGGTACAGTCAAGTACAGAGAAACCAAACTATATAGGTAAAATCGTTGAACTATTTGAAGGAGTTGATGGCCAGCCTTACTTTACAGCTCAGTTGTTCTACAGAGCAGAAGATACAGTGAGATTAATTGCGTTTGAGTTTTACTATATTTCTCTATTCATTATGAATATATTTCATGTCTCTCGTTTCAATTTATTGATGCTCTCATTTGTGGTCTAGGTAATTAAGCACCTTGCAGAAAAATACATGAAAGAGAAAAAACGAGTTTTCCTTTCGAATGTTGAGAAAAACTTTTCGCTTAAATGTATTCAGTCTAAACTTAAAATTGTTAAGATTCAAGCAAAGGTAAATGTTATTTTTTTTTGTTATTTAAAGTTTTGGTGATTTAGCTATGTACTCATTAAGATTTTGTATCACTTCTTGTAATAGATTTTATCTGAAAATGAGGAGAAAGTTATACCGCCAGGCTGTGATTTTTACTATGACTTAAAATACGAGTTAGAGCACTTGACCTTCTCAAGTGCAGATACTGGTACTTCAACTTGTGCTTCTTATGTGTGGTTTTAAAATAGATTTTCTTTAAGCTTTTATAATTCATATATTTTCTTTTGTGGTTCTTGAATGTTTTTTTTTTAGAATTCCCTGATTCGCAGAGTGTTTCAAGCGAATATGATTCGAACTGTGTTGGTTCCAACAACGAAGAAAAATATTTGTTAGATTTATACGCTGGATGTGGAGCCATGTCAACAGGGTTGTGCATGGGTGCCTCATTTTCAGGCGTAAAATTGATCACTGTAAGTGTCTTACCTTAAGAACTTGTGCTAATGCTTATTTGCTTTAGAACTATACATATCTTACCTCTCTCCTTTTTTTTTTTCTTTTTTTGTAGAAATGGGCAGTGGATATTAATACTTTTGCTTGTGAGAGTTTAAAATTCAATCACCCTGAAACCAATGTAAATCTTTTGTGGTGATTATGTTATATATAGCTTGTTAGAATCATATTATAATCATAACTTTTTTACAACTGTCAGGTGAGAAATGAATCTGCTGATAATTTTCTGAGATTGTTGAAGGAGTGGAGAAGTCTATGTCAAAAGTTTTCACTCATTTCGTCCGAAACCGAGCCAATAGAATTATCAGACAGTGATTCAGAAGATGAAAATGAAAGTGAGAATGATGTAGAAGGGGAGAGTGATGAAACTCCACCTGACCAATACGAGGTTGGAGAGTTACTTTCAATTCGTTATGGTGATCCCAAAAAACCTAGCGCATCATCACTATATTTTAAGGTACACAAATTTTTCTTGACTATAAAATGGAAATTATCTCTATTACAATTACATGTAACTTTTATCATTGTCTACTATGTTATTCTTCAGGTGCGTTGGGAGGGATACGGTTCAGATGAAGATACATGGGAGCCTTATGATGCATTGAAGTAAGTTTCTTAACGTTATTGCTTTGGCCTTTTAATGTTGTTCTCTAATCTGAATATGGTTTTATTCAGATCATGCAAAGAAAAATTGAAGAAGTTTGTAACAAAAGGTTTCAAGGAAAAGTTATTGCCACTTCCTGTAAGTCATGTTAGTTATAAAAAATCATCAAAATGTTTCTACTTCACACTTTCTCATAACTTTTTGCACGTTGTGTTCTTTCAGGGAGATGTGCATATTGTGTGTGGAGGTCCTCCATGCCAAGGTATTAGCGGATTTAATCGATATAGAGACACAGAAAATCCGCTTAACGATGACAAAAACCGTCAAGTAGTGGTTTACATGGATATCATAGACTACTTGAAGCCCAAGTATGTCTTGATGGAGAATGTTGTAGACCTATTAAACTTAGCAAAAGGCTTTCTTGCTCGTTACGCTGTAGCGCGTCTTGTAACCTCGAATTACCAGACAAAATTAGGTATAATGGCTGCGGGTTCATATGGTGTTCCTCAGTGTAGGTATAGGGTTTTTTTATGGGGTGCTCAACCTTCAGAGGTACGTTATCTCTTTTTTTTTTTTTTTTTTTTTTACAATATAGTACTTAGATGTCATGAGTGACATGATCTTTATCATTATTTTAATTTTTTTGGTTAACAGAGGTTGCCTCCTTATCCTTTGCCAACTCACAACATAGCCACTAAAAATAAAAGTAATAACGTCATCCCAATTGAGTTTAAGGCAAGTCCTTTCTATTCATTTTGGGAGATTTTGCATTTTAACTTGTCCTAATATTGCATAGCTTATGAATCTATTGTAATTGTAGGAATTAGAAGTAGGATATAACCAAAATGTTCTCCAGTTGAAAACGGCTCTTACTCTTGGAGATGCAATCAGCGATCTACCGAAGGTTTGTTATCAAACCCTCAAATAGTAAATTCTTGGTTATTTGATTTCATTTCATTTGATACAAGCATGAACATCAAACGTTATGCATATATGCTGCAGGTGACTAGTTTTGAGGTAAGAGATGAAAGAAACTATGACACAGAGCCTGAGACAGAGTTTCAAAAGTTTATTAGTCTTAAAAGAGCTGGTGAGCTTCTTGAACTCTATAGATTTGGCATTACTATATATCTACTCTTATTACAAGTTTTGAACAATTACTGACACTCTGGTTTTAGATACACTAATATCAAATGGTGGAGACAAATCACAGTTACGTATGTTATATGACCACCAGCCTTACCAATTGAGTAAAGATGATTATGAGAGGGTTTGTAATATTAGCAAGAAGAAGGTACAAAGCATATGGGTTGTAATTAATACCATAGTGCATGCTTCAAGCACATGGGTTGTGATATCATTGTACAATTCTTATTGCTCACAGGGTGCCTACTTCACAGACTTGGGAGGTGTGATAATGGAGGAAAATATAGTACAACTTGACCCTTCTGTCGAGAGAGCAACACTGGAGTCTGGAAAGCCTCTGGTACATAACTTGATCTTTGTGTGTTCTTTTTCCAGTTCCTTTTGGTTGCAGATTTGTCATGACAAGTTATGTCTTTTGGCCTCAGATACCTAATTATGCATTCACATATGGCAAAGGAAAATCTAAAAAGTAATTTTCACTAACTATATGTTCTCATGGACTCCATTTAAATGACTTTTACTCGCTAAATCTGATCATCTGTTATATTGAAATGCAGGCCATTTGGTCGTTTGTGGTGGGATGAGATTGTTAATACGGTCGTGACAAGAGCACAACCTCACAACCAGGTTTTGTCTTTCTTCTATATGCACATTTAATCTATTCTTGGTCTCTCTACCTTGGTACTGAACTTCTCCATGGATTAAAACTGGTTTTTCTACAGCGTGTACTTCATCCAGAGCAAGACAGAGTTCTCACAGTCCGCGAAAACGCAAGACTACAAGGATTTCCTGATTGCTATAAGCTACATGGACCTGTTAATCAAAAGTAAGTCCTCAAGATTCTTCCTTTCATGTTACAGCCATAAGTTCTTGAGCTGTGTAATGTTTCTCAATGTTTTTATGATTCTGACTATGAACTTGATGGATGTTTACAGGTACATTCAGGTTGGGAATGCTGTTGCTGTTCCAGTCGGAATTGCGTTAGGATATGCTTATGGGATGGCCAGTCAAGGGTTGTGTGATGATAAGCATGTCATAAAGTTGCCTTTCATGTATCCTGAATGTCTCAAGAGAAGAGTGATATACCAGCTTGATTAAGTGAAAGAAAAGCTCCTTGAAACAAATGAGTTTACAGATTGGAGTTGAAGCAAACTAGTTTAAGGCATTTTTTCTACAATATTCAAATTTTATGAGAACGATGATTCTGGTCTTAGCACTATTAGTCATGTTCATGAAGCTCACACACAATAGCAACCAACTAACTATAAATTTAACATGAAAACGTAAACTGTGTCGAGATGTAAAGAAAATATAAACTTAAATCACCTCAAAGATGCTCTACCAAACCGTTCTCTTGAGGACAATCTGTTTTAAGAAAGCAGATGAAGAAAGTGTTGGTCCAATCTCCCATCATCCAACATATTACAAACTAAGCCAAAAGTTGAAGCATCTCCAGCAAACCCGCAACTCCTCATTTCTTTAATGAGTTCAGCTGATACGACTTTGTCACCATCTCTAAGGCGTGCTCTAATCAACGTATTATATGTAAAGCAATTTGGGAGAGGACCATCTTCTTTCATTTTTCTGAACAAGGCATCCGCTTCCTCCTTTAAACGTTTTCTACAAAATCCTGAGATCATTGTATTGTAAATTATAACATCCAGTTTCACTCCTTTAAGGCTGAGGCTACAAAATAAATTCCACCCATCTTCCACCTTCCCAGCTTCGCACATCCCTTCAACCATAATTCTATATGTGACAATATTAAGTTCCATTTCACTCTTTTGCAGATCGTGGAATACGACCATACTTTCTCTAGCTTCCCATGATTACAAAGTCCATCTAATAAAATGTTGTATGTTATGATACTGCAAGGCACACCACCAGAAACCATCTGTTTGAATACTTTTTGGGCATTATCTCAATCTCCAGCTTAAAAAAACCCTTGGATAAGGGTGTTGTAAGTGACTGTGTTTCCAACCATCCTCTTCCAGACATCTCTCGGAATAGTTCTATACCATCTCCTACCTTCTTAGACTTGAAAAATCCATTTATGAGAGTGTTATAAGTCACTACGTTTGGTAGACAATCTTTGCTAACCATCAACGAAAACATCTGCTTGGCCTTGTCTATTCGATCATGCATGCAAAATCCATTGATCAAAGAATTGTACGTGACAATATCAGGATCTATAGACCTCTGAATCATCTCCGCATACATCTTTTCAGCTTCTAAAAGCTTCCCCTCCTTCACAAACGCATCGATCAATACATTGAAAGTGACTACATCCGGATTAATTTTTCTCTTGATCATATCACTTAGCATTCCAGCAGCGTCTGCCCATCTACCGTAATTACATAGGCAACGTATGAGGGAGTTGTAGGTAATAACATCTGGTCGAATTCCTTTGTTCTCCATATCGTTGAACAAGTTGAGTGCATCATCCATGTGTCTGTATCTGCAGAGACTATCAATGATTGTGCTGTAGATTACAACATGCACCTCTATCTTCCCTGCTTCCATCTTCTTGAGCAGACTTAAAGCCAAATCAGTATCACCACTCTTACAAATTCCATTTACTACCACACCATAAGTAAACATCTCTGGTTCACAGCCTTTGCTCACCATCCGCTCAACTAAAGCCACTGCTTCTGAAGCTCTGTTGTGGAGAAAAAGTCCATGAATTAGAGTTGTAAATGTCACCTTATTGGGTTTATATCCCATTTCAACCATTCGATCAACCAGAGATACTGCGTCTGTAATCCTATTCCCGCGATAAAAACCATTGAGCAGCGAGGTAAGCGTGACAATGCTAGGCTCATAACCAAGTTTCGTCATCTTTCCAAGAACAGTTAAAGCAAGAGAGAGTTGAGACGAGCGGCAAAAACAGTTTACGAAGATACTATAAGTATAGAGACTATGTGAAATCCCTAGATTTTGCATCTTTTCGCCCAGAAAGATGACAACATCAAACTTCTTCATCTTTGCAATTGCACTCAACAATTTATTGAAATCAAAAATGGAAGGTGAAGGACGAGAATTGACCATTTCATTGAACAGATCAATAGCATCATCTAACTTCAAATCGTGTAAATTCCCATGTCTACTCAATTTCTCTCTGTAATCATAACTCCCACCGGAGAAAGCTCGTTCCCAGCAAAAGGAAAATGAAGGAGAAGCAGTTCCAGGATTACCTTTCCGGTTATTAACAGTTCAGAGTGAAAAGAGATTTCTCATTAGTGTGGTAAATGTACATCTGTGAATATATATAGTAGAGAAGAGAAGCTAAGCTAAGGGAAACTTAACCCTCTTATACATATAAGCTAATATACCCCCCTCAAGCCGAATCCGATGAAGTAAGGAAGAGGCTTGAAACAAACACAATGAGCTTCCGGTGGTCTTGTTAGTGATCCAAAGATGAATGTGCATAAACGATCAGAATCATCCACATGCTCTTGTCCAACAAAATGACCAGTGCCATGAAGCAAAAGAGCTAAATCATCCTTGGTGAGAAACACTGCTGCAACTTTTGAGTTTCCATAAAGAGTGACTGCAACAAGCTTGTCTTCTTCCTTATAGAATAAACTAACACCGTCATAAACTTGTGCAAATGGAAGATGAAGCAACAAGGCTAGGTGTCTCTTGAATAACCAGTCCACAATAATCACTGTCAGCTCCCCCTGTCTTGGAACACACCTTGATGTCATTTCTTCAAAATTCAACAGGTTCACAAGTAACAGTATGTAACAGGGAAGAAGGAAAAACAGTGTAATGTTTGTGCCATCCACAACGAGAAGAAGAACTGGATTAAGTGGATGAACACATCTCCAAGCAACAACTGAGCAATAGCCGACAAGATGCAGAGCTTGAGCAGGAAACAACAGCAGCAAAAGGTTGCAAACTAAACTCAACTTCTGAGATGTAGAGTCATTGACTGGGATTTGCTTCTTTTGGATAACAAGAGATCCAAAGAAGATTTCAATTGATGTGCCAAACCGGTCAGGAAGATCCAAAAACAGATGTTCAATAGTGCCAATGTCGTGGCTCTGTCCTTGTAAATGAACTTGAGGCAGACTCTGCTTAAGTAGTATCTCATGTGACCCATTCCTGGTAAACACTTCATTAGTATTGATCTTTATTCCGTCACATCTAATGATATCCGGTCTTGACAGCATCTGTGGACAAACACAAGACAAAATCTGTAAATGTAGCCACTTTGAGCCAAAGTCAAGAGCATAACCATATCTGAGCTGCTCCATACTCTTGAGTTCCAATACACAAATAATGAAGCCACCATTGTGAGTCAGTAGCGGCTTATGTGCACGAAAGGACAGTGGCGATTTTGTTCCAACAATATCCAATAAATGAACTTGACACACAATCTTATGCAACAGCAAAAACATATGTGAAACCACAGTAGAGTGTAGATCTGGTGGTCGTGGAAGAGATCCATACGAAAACATTGGCTTGATGATCAATTTCAACCATGGATGTTCTCCAAATAGATTGTCATCGACAATAATCTCTCCTGGTGAAGCAATAACCTCAATAAAACCAGCAAACGATGAATATAAATCCATCACAATAGCAATCACAGATCAAGCTCAATCGATATCAACACATCGTGATAAATCGAAACAACACATGTAGTTAGTTAAGATTCAGTCGCCTGAGGTCGTGCATCAGTATTCGTCACCATTGTTGAAGCAAATGAAGAAATGAATTGAAATGAAGAAAGAAACATTCGATTCAATGTGAAATCGAGATAAAAGAACGAAAGAAAAAACAAAATATTCGATTCAATGTGAAATCGAGATAAAAGAAAGAAAGAGATGTTCGATTCAGATGTGAAATCGAAAAAGAATGAAAGTAAATCTCGATTCAATGCGAAATCGAGTAGCTAACAATCAAGATAATGAAGAAAAAAGATGATCGAGAATTTTGATTCAGATGTGAAATCGAATAGAATGAAAGATAATCTGGATTCAATGTGAAATCGAGTAGCTAAGAATCAAGATGATGAAGAACGATATGGAAGAAAAGATGAGATATATGATTTCGAAGAAGACCTGAGCAAGAAGATGAATTGACGCACTTATTGTGAGCTCAAGATCTCTGAATTAGTGACGAATCTGACTGGAATTGATGATGATATTGAAGAATCGAAGCTCGAATTGAAGACTTTCAGCAAGCGGAAGAAGAATTTCGGTGAGAAAATCTCAGATTGAAATTTTCCCGAGAAAGTTCACCGAGAAAGTTTTGGTTGTTGAATGAGAAAAAAAATTTTGTTTGCTCTGATACCATATTAACAGTTCAGAGTGAAAAGATATTTCTCATTAGTGTGGTAAATGTACATCTGTGAATATATATAGTAGAGAAGAGAAGCTAAGCTAAGGGAAACTTAACCCTCTTATACATATAAGCTAATACCGGTGAACAAATCTCTTCGCTGTCGATCCAATCGCAAACTTCATCTTCTCAATTTGGTTTCTTCGCAGTCTCTAGTTCGTGAGAGTGACTGCTTTAACCTGAAGAGTGAAGATGGAGTTTTTTTTGGGGCTAAGATGTATATTGATATTACATTATAAAAATTTTAAATTATTATTTTTTTAGTTGATACTATAATATAATATCAAAAAAAAACTGAAATTTAAAAATGAAAATTTATATTTTGATACATATATGTTTTGTCAACATTTTGATATTTTTATTGTATTATATATCATATACTGTATATCATGGATTGCATTGTTAGTTATTGCTATTAAGATTAAGAATCTTATATATTTATAATTTCATTATTGATATTCCCTTATATTAATGAGATAATACAATTGAATATATTAACAAATAATTTGATATGTTTACAAAATAAAATTTAAAATTTAAAAGAAAATAAAAATAAAAATAAAAATATTATATTAATGAGATAACCATTCTTGACTTGTGATAGTAATTTAGTAGTGAGATTCTAAATTTAAAATAAATTAGATATATTAATATTAATATTGGCGAGATACCATATGCTCTTAGAAATTAACAATAAAAAGACAAAGAGGACATAGTTTTAATCACAAGATCATTTCACCGAATTTTGCATCTTTACAACTTGATCATTTATCAAAACTATGAAGTCGGCGACATTATTTATGTTTTCATGTGTTATCATGTTCCTTATTCTAAGTACGGTTCAAGGTAATATATCAATCTTTTTAGATTTCATTGGTTACTATCATAATTTAAAATTTTGATTGTAAAAAATAGTAAGAGAAATGTGATCATAGTTTTATTATAAATTTGTTGTGTTTTCAATTATTTATTTAAATTGTTTTTTAATCGATACAATATAGTGGAGATAGAATCTCAAAAGACGAAGATGTGCAAGATCACTGATGTTTGGCATCATGATGGTCGACGCTGCAATGGCGACGAGCCGACGATAAATCTAAAAACGATATATGTGTAAGAGCTTATGCGGAGAAAAATATAATTGCTACTAATTGCACTTGTAGTGAAAGTGTTTATCCTGATCTTATTTGTAAGTGTCTCGCTCCTTGCAAAGGAAAGAAAAAAAAGTGTCTTACTTCTTGCTAGGCTTACTTATATTTGTATAACCAAAATATTTTTGCTATTCTCTTTTATATAAAAGTTGAGTGAATGAAATTCTTATGACAAACAAATGAAATAAAATATGGGAGTGTTATGCTTTTCTAAATACTTTTCAACATCTCTAATATCCAATCGAAATATGCCAATTTTAGTAGTGAATCAAACTTTTTTTTTATTATAAATCAATTATCTCATAGTTTACAATAATAATTAAAATAGTTTATCTGTTATTATTTTTTTATGTCTCAAGATCCATTATGTATAAGTTTAAATTATATATATATGTATATCAATATTAATTGTAATTGATATTACATTATTAATTAAGGTTAATAAAAAATTAAACTAATATTGTTTTAGTTAATGCAATAATATAATATTAAAAAAACTTAATTTCAAATTAAAATTAGACTTTAGATATATCTTTTTCAACATTTTGATATTTTTATTGTTTTATATATCATGGATTGCATTGCTAATTATTGGTATTAAGATTAAGATTACTAAATATTTATAATTTCATTATTGTTATTTCTATAAATAAGTATACTTAATTAATACAGTTGAATATATTAACATATAATTTGATATGTTTAAAAAATATAATTTAACATATAATTTAAACTTTAAAATAAATTAAAAATATTAATAGTATATTAATGAGATATCCATTGAGTATCTTGTGATAGTAATTAGTAGTGAGTTTCTAAACTTAAAATAAATTAGATATATTTATATTATATTGTGAGATACCATATATTTCAGAGAATTTTGCATCCTTATAGCTTGATCATTTATCAAAATTATGAAGTCTGCGATCTTGTTTCTGTCTTCATGTGTTATTATGTTCCTTATTCTAAGCCCCGTTCAAGGTAATATATCAATCTCTTTAGATTTCATTGGTTACTAGCATACTTTAAAATTTTGATTGCAAAAAATAGTAAGAGAAATGTTATAGATCATAGTTTTATTATAAATTTCTTTAATATGTTTCCAATAATTTTTTTTTTTTTGAATCGACGTAAAATAATAGAAATAAAATCTCAAAAGATGAAGAAGTGTAAGATCATTAATGTTTGGGGTAATGATACTCGACGTTGCAGTGGTGACCCTAGATCTAAAAACGATCTATGTGTAGAAGCTTTTGCGGAGATGGAAAAAATTGTTTATGATTGTAGTGAAAGTAGTTACCCTGATCTTACTTGTAATTGTTTTCATGATTGCTAATGAGGAAAAAAAAGTGTCTGACTCCTTGCTAGGCTTATTTATATTTGTATAGCCAAAATATTTTTACTATTCTCTTATATATATGTATAAGGAGAATGATGATATGAGAGCCTTGATCCAAATCCTATGGATCCAAATCGAGCGCAATCTAAGAATTTGACAATGGAGCGTAATCTAAAAACTTGATCCTACAGCTGAGTATAAATGTCATTGATGACCCCACGACCGGGTATAAACGTTGATGACTTAATGGCTAGGTGTTATCCGCTTTGACACTACTATGTGGTATAAACGTCGTTAATGATCCGACGATCGGATGTTATAGTCGCTTTGACCCCACGATTTGATATAAATATTGATGATGACCCGACGACCGGGTATAATGTCATTATTTTGAAGACATGCCCAATCTCACACGTGTTGCCACATATGAGTTTGCCGGAAGGTATTGGAAGATCGATAAGATCAATCATATCGAAAATATGAAGATCGAAAAAAATCTAAAAGATCGTGATATGTAGCAATATTTTAGTTTAAAAAAAATTTATATTTATTTTTATCTCAATTTAGAAAATTAGGTTTAATTAGTTATTATGACAAACAAATCAAAATAAAATATTATTTGAAAAATAGTGTTTGAAACTATTTCGTATGAGTGTATTTTTCGATAATTAAAGCTGTGACATTTGAATAAAATAATAGAGGCCGAGAAATAAAATTTTAGCGTGAAGCCCACGAGGTTTTTTAATGGGTCCCACTTCTCTCCCGCACCAAATCGATGACTTCTCTCTCTCTCTCCGAATCTGCCGTCAGCTCCTAAAACCCAGAACCTTCTCTTTTCCGGCGACCCAAAAAAGCTTACTAATCCAAGTCGAAATCGATGAGACAATGCTCCCTACGTTTAACGGTTTAAAAATCATACCAAAAAACCAACCTTTTACGCCTTTTCTCTCGCCATGACCCTCATCTCAAGGTTCGTCTCTAATTTTCGTATTTCAGAGTCTCTCGTGATTTCTAATCCGATTAATTTTGACTGCCCAGATTGCTTAAATTGATTACTATGTTTAAAAATCGAGTCTTTGTTCATAAAGTTTTGAACTTTTCTCTAGAGTCTTCGTTTGATTAGATCCTTTCTTTGGGTGGTTTTGGCTTTGGTTTTGTTTGCAGATTTTTGATCTCTAGAGTGATTAGTAGAACTCTATTCTCGAATCAGAATAATACAATAGCTATTAAGGTTTCTCTGAGATTGCCTCATTTCAGAATTCAGAGTAATGGACATCACACTTTGGGTCTTCTTCATAATGTTAAAGGAAGGTTTTTAGGTAATCATTATCATCATCATCATCATCTTGCGCGGAGGAGCTATTCGATTGCATCTGCGAGTAATGTAGTTAAGCAACATGTTCAAGTCTCTTGGAAAAGGCTTCTTGAGAGATACACTATGTATCGTTGTTGGAACTTGCCTCGGATAAGTCAGATTGCTCAAGCTTTTAGCTTGTCTTTAGCCCGTTCGCATTTGTTATTACCCGGTTTCTTGGCTCTTACTTGTAGACAAGTGGCTTATGCACAAAAGGCAGCTCCAAGTCCGGTGATTTATCCTTTAAACATTTCTCCTTATAGGAGTGCGATAAATATCCCTATTGTTATCTCGTCTTTGGTGTTTTCCGCGGTCCAAGGTGTTGTTCTGATCGGGAGAGCTCTCTATTTAGCGTTTTTGTTTTCTCCGAATCTTATAATGGCGTTGTTGGAATTTGCCTGCGGGCCTCGTTATAGAAAGCTACGGTATGAGGTCCTCCATCGAACTCTGGAAAAAGCAGGTCCTGCTTTTATCAAATTTGGCCAGTGGATGGCCACACGACCTGATCGGTTTAACAAGGATTTGTGTTTGCAGCTATCGAAGCTTCACAGTAATGCTCCTGAGCATAGTTTTGCTTTCACCAAAAAAACCGTTGAAAATGCATTTGGGCGTAAACTCTCTGAGATATTTGAGGAATTTGATGAGGCACCAGTGGCGTCTGGGAGTATAGCTCAAGTACACCGAGCTTCTTTGAAGTTTCAGTATCCGGGACAAAAGGTGAAGTCCTCGGAAGTTGCTGTTAAAGTTAGACATCCTTGTGTTGAGGAAACGATGAAGCGAGATTTTGTGATAATTAATTTTGTTGCAAAGCTAACTACTTTTATTCCGGGGTTGAATTGGCTTAGATTGGACGAGTGTGTGCAACAGTTTAGCGTCTACATGTTGTCCCAAGTTGATCTCTCAAGGGAAGCTTCTCATTTGAGTCGGTTTATATATAACTTCCGTGGATGGAAAGATGTCTCTTTTCCTAAGCCAATCTTTCCGCTTGTTCATCCCTCTGTTTTGGTTGAGACATATGAGCACGGGGAGAGTGTGGCTCGTTATGTCGATGGCTCAGAAGGACATGAACGGCTTAAGGCTAAAGTAGCTCATATCGGAACTCATGCTCTCTTGAAGATGCTACTGGTTCTGCCTCTTTCTTCACTTATATCTCTTTGTTCATTTCGGTTACTGATAACTTAAAGTTGCTTTGATTCTTGGTTTTCAGGTCGACAACTTCATTCACGCTGATATGCATCCTGGGAATATTCTTGTCCGGCCAAACGATAATCGGAGAGGTCTTTTCAAATCGAGGAAGCCACACATCGTTTTCCTAGATGTGGGCATGACTGCAGAACTCTCAAAAATTGACAGAGATAACCTACTCGGGTTTTTCAAGGCGGTTGCACGTAGAGATGGCCGGACCGCTGCTGAACGAACACTTAAATTATCTAAACAACAGAATTGTCCTAATCCACAGGCTTTTATCCAGGTGAGATCTCTGCTCTATGTTTCTCTTACATCATTCAAAGTTTCTTCATTTCCGTGGTGTTTATACATCCACATATTAACAGGAAGTAGAAGAAGCATTTACATTCTGGGGAACTGAGGAAGGAGATTTAGTCCATCCAGCGGATTGTATGCACGAACTATTCGAGAAAATGAGGCGTCATAGAGTTAACATTGACGGCAATGTGTCCACCGTGATGTTTACAACATTAGTTCTCGAGGTGAGTTCAAATAATCTTATCATCCCGTAGAACCACCAAGAACTCGGTTGAGTACAAAAGCAGTCTTCTTTTGGATTTCATCGAGCAATGAACTTTAGCTAGATTCTGACTAAATCAATGCTTTACAGTTTCTTGATGTCTCAAGTATGCTTCAAATCTAACAAAACTGAGGTTTGTGCTTAATTTTTTCGCGTTTTCAGGGTTGGCAACGGAAACTCGATCCGGGATACGATGTGATGCATACGCTACAAACAATGCTACTGAAAACCGATTGGATGAAATCACTTTCTTACACGATCGACGGACTGATGGCTCCGTAGGTTGAAAAGGTTCAATCTTTATTCTTTTACACATTTAACTTTGAGAGCCACTTTTTGTTTTGTATTCTTTAGGATGTGAAGAACAATAAACATATCTTTTAGAGAAGATCAAAATAACCTTACATTTTTGTTCGTATTCTATCTTTTTCTTCTTTTGCTTATTCTTTAATAAAACATGCAATTTTAAGAATATGTATCTTCACTATTACATATTCATATAATTTGGTTAAGAAAAAATACTCAATGCAACATCTAGTTGAAATGAATCCAACTAAAGATATAATAACTACACCCACTAGTTACATTCGAAAGAAAAATAAAACTTTAAACAAAAGCGATAAGGATAAAAACACATTAAAACGTAATAAGTTGAAATAAAGATAATAATTAAATTCTGCATTGGCTTTAGTTATATCTCTAAAACGAATCGTTGCCAATGAGCCAAAGCCAACCCAAACAAACTCCAGCGAAGATCCCTCCCAATAGAAACACACACATCAAATTCCCTAATGCATTTGCTTCCGGTCCCTATACAAATTTGATTGAACCAAATTAACATAACTGGGTATTAAACCAAATCGAACCTAGGTAAGTAGAGAAGTAACTTACATTGTAACCCTTTGGTGCAGTGCTGAAGATACAAACGGTCAAATAACCGTTACTCAACCCCAAGAAAGAGGTGAGGAAAATCATCCATCCTTGATCTGCGTATTTAGCGGTAAAGTAAAAGGCCGGAACGAGCAAGAAACGTGCCACAACGCAGATCGTTATCCATTTCCTCGACTCTATTGCTAACCGTTTGATCGATGGAATGAACCTCGAGATCGAATCCCACACATTGTACATAGCTACGAGAACCGGTGCATACCTTTAAAACATCAAAACCATTTATATTTTATTTTGTAACCAATGTAAGCATGAAAGTGAATGGTTTTTTTTTTTTTTTTTATGTTAAATGTAACATACCAATCGCCCAATCCATGCTCTCCTGTGTTCTCGTAGAGGAATCCCGGGAAAATCGATAGCGTCACCACATAAATCAAGAATAGATTGATTCCAAGATCAATGTTTTGCCGTAGTAACTGTTTCTTGGTTAGTTTTTGGATCCTGGACTCGTCCATTTGTTGGACCTTTTGTGAGGATCAACATTAAACAGAGTGCTTAATATAATTAGCCGAACAAAAAACACAGTATCGGATTATTAAAATGAAACCGAAAGATACCTGTTCAGCTTGCTCTTGGAGGCCAGCTGCGGCCAGATCCGCAGAAACGGTTTTGGCCCCTTCTTTCCCAGCTTTGGAACGGTAGTATTTCACGATAGGGAGCTTAGCAAAGACTAATGTATATAGAAAGACACAGGCTAGCTCGATCAATGTCGCTATCCCTATGAACAACACTGCGTGAAAAAAACACATCATGATTAAACATTAGCTTAATTTGTAACAAAAGTTAACTAAAGATCTGTAGTAGAGACATTACAAGCGCCTTTTCGAAGACCATCGGGAGACTTGTCAAAGATTGCTTTCGTAATAAGTCTTAATCCGGATGTTAGAGCTCCAGCTATGCCTAAACCGCCCATAAACGCCTGATAAAATAATCAAACATTTTAACAACATTAAGCTAAATCGATATTACCATCACAAAAAAAAAAAAGAAGCAATTTGTTATAACCTGGATGAAGTCGGGGCACATGAAGGACAAATCACCAACCATTGCACCTTGTACAAAAGCATCAGCCAGCCCAAAAAGAGCAACGATCAAACACAACACCACATATGCAACTACGCTTCCACTGCCATGCGAAGCAAGATCCAACTTCACCAAACCGAATTAAATCAAAATCACAACTTATATAGATTTATAAAATTGACGTTACAAAATAAATAATTACTAGAGATAGTACTTACAATGATGAGACAAAAGGTGCACGCCGTATAAAGGCTGTACCCGAAAATGTTACGAAATCGAGTATTGAGCTTAGCTTCTTTAGATGCAAGTGTTATTATAAACACATTTGCAATCAATTGGTAAACTATAGTAAGCACCCTCGAAGGATGGTATTTCTGTTTGTAAACAACAAAAACAAAAGAAAACATATCGAATGAAACAGATATATGTATTATATCAATTGGATTGAATTTTCTTTAATACTGAAATATTGCTTAGCGACTTAGAGTCATACCGGAAAAACTTGATAATAGTAATCAGTGATAGTCAGCATTGCATTCCATGCCACGAGAGACCCTACTCCAAGAATACAACACACAAGTCGTGCTACATTCTTACCCTGCTCGTCATCAAAATTATCATTTTAATTTCAAAAGTTGCACATATGCTGTAACTGATAATTAATATGAAATATAGATTATATATGAATTTTTACACTTACTTCGAGCCTCCTAGGTATATCTTCTGGATTACTCATCGGGCAATCACAAAACCTGTAAATTTTCACAATCTTAATACATTACTTGAACTTGAATATATATATAAGTAATGTCGTGAATGTTTAGGAGTTTTAAGTAGTTTTTAGATTTTGTACAAAAAAAACGAAATATATATATGACCATGAAAAAAAAATATATCATGAATCCTCATTCATGGATTTTTCAAGATTATAGAAAAAATGATTTTCCTAAAAAGTAGAAAATTCAGATTTTGAAAAATTAAATAAAATCTAAAATCCAACCTTTAAGTTTATGAAAATGTGTGGTGACATTTTTTTTCATTTATATATATATATATATATTTTACAAAATCTAAAAACTTAAACCTAAAATCTAAAATTTAAAAACTAAAATTTATAATCTAAAAACTAACTCCTAAACATTCATGGTCAAAATGATTTTTGATAAATCAAATTTCGTCCATTATTGAAAGTTGAAAGAACGAACATTTCAACCTCTAAGGTTTCTTACCTATGTACAACTTTTTGAATCAGTTTCTTCACAATTTTCGAGTATATCACCAAAAAAAAGCTCTCGATATTCATAATTCATATCCAATCCCCAATAAACATAGGAAACATTAGTTCGAATACTAGATTGTTCACAAGGAGACAGAATTCAAGTGAGTTGGATTATAATAACAGAATAACCACATGATACAAAAGTCCATGAATGAGAAGAAAAAAAAACTAACCTTAGGGAAACTTATTCCAAGTTGCAGCAAACGATGTAAGAGGTATACTAAACCTCAAAACCTAAGCAAATGTGAGATATTATAAAAGAAAGATTCTTTTATTTCCGAAATCCTTGGATGAATAGTAACAGTTTTATCCGTAAAAGATTCATTTGACAAAAGAAGAGAAACAATATCTGAAAAGATTCATAAATATATCATATAAGTAATCAAGAAATCTCGGTTAAAATATAAAATAAATAAGGGAATATATCTTAATTTAGATTAGAAGATTAGGTGTTATTCCGCCAAATGCGTGTGATTAATATATATAATTTATAAATATTCCTAAACTAAAAAAATTTATATTATTTAGTGATTGATTTTAAATAATTTAATAAAATTTACTATAATTTTAGAATTGAAAGCTTTCTTATTCATAAGTTTTGTTTAATACATAGTCATTTTTTTCTGACTTAGAATCGCTCCTAATCAAGTGTGGCTAAAACCCTAATTCTCTCTCGCCTCTCTCCTCGCTCCAAACCAGCCGCCGATTGTTTTTGGCCAACGTCCGGTGGCTTTTTAACCCCGACGTTGTGCCTCTTTTGTGTATTTAGGTGTTCGTCTCTCCTTCTTTTGTAGGTTTTCTCTCGGTCGTGTAGCTTTCGAATTAGATTGGCTTCCTTCAACGAGATCAGAAGCGGAGATCCTCTGGTTTCCAGGCGTAGATCTACTGATGATTTCGAAGGCTCAGTCGTCTCACTAGTTCTACCCATCGGCCTGTCTCTGTATTGCAATTGATTATCTTTACTTGCCGTTTTGTCGAAGTCTTGGCCTCCCCTTGAAGATCCAGATCTGGTCCATGGGCGGTGGTGCTTGTTGGAGGGGTTACTCTTATGAGGTTGTGTCATCGATTCATTGATGGTATGCTGCAGCAACGGGTTCCGGCAATAATCGATACGGTTTCCGGCTTTTAGTTTTTCAGTTATTAGTTTCTTATCTCTTTTTATTTGGTTTTTCGTGTCTTAAGTTTCTAGATCTGGTGATTTCAAAGATGAAAATCTATCTAAGTTTTGAGAATCATTTCCACACATTCGTTAAGGTATTAGAAGTCCGCCGGCTACTGTCGATACGGGAACGTCTAATTGTTTACCTTATGTTTCGAATGAGCATTGTGGTATTGCTAATGTGTCATCAAAGGATGCTTCCTATCTCTTTTTCCGGTGTGGAAAGACCATTAGTTTTCTTTCTCTTTGTCTTTTATTGTTGAATTTCTTCTATGATGTAATCGGTTTCGAGCCAGTTTGCAATAAAGTGTTAAAAAAAAAGAATCGCTCCAAAATGAAACTACTGGTGCCTATTAGCCAAAGCCACCCACAGCAAACACCTGCAAAGATCCCTCCTAACATAGAAGCCACCAGCAAATTCCCTAAAGCGTTTGTCTCCAAAACCTGTGAACCGTAGAGAATAAAATGTCAGTAAAAAATTGAATTTACCTAAATAAATTGGATCGCAATTTAGTAGATTAAGACAATAAACCACTTACATTGTATTTGTTTTTAGGTGGAACGGCAAGAACACAAACAGTTAGATAACCGTTAGTTAACCCTAGAAAAGCTGTTAACGATATCATCCAACCTTGATCTGCATTTTTTGCAGTGAAGTAAAACGCCGGAACAAACAAAAACCGCATAAGCACGCACGCAGTGATCCATTTTTTCGATTCAATTTTTAGTCGGTTGATAAGAGGAATATATCTTGAGAGAGCATCCAACCCATTACACGAAGCAATAAGTACAAGGGAGTACCTATATGTTGAGAAAACACAGAAACATATTAAGCAAAAATGAGGTTAGTATGGATAAAAGAAACAAAAAAATATGATCGAGAAATATCAAATACTAGTTTTCTGGCCCGTGCCTTGCACGGCGTAAATGTAAATTAGTTAAATATTTTAACAATTTTATTATGTTGTTACGATTAGAGCTGGATACTAATTTTTTTAGTAGTATAATTTTTTCGTTTTTTCCTTTCATGGTTTTCTTATTGGGTTTGCTTTGGGCTCTTTTAATAATATAAGTTTCTTTTATTTTGTTATTGTTATGTATGTTACTTTATTCTTTTTAATAAAACCACTTGATGACAAAAGAAAGAAATAAAGAAACGTGCGAGTCTTTTTTTCCAAAGTCACTTTTCCTTCCCTTATCTCTAACGCCCAAAGTCTAGTGATTATACAAATCTGAAATTGGATTCAACGGAGTGTATGGCTGTTTAACGGGGAGCGTTATACTGACTGTATAAAACATTTCAATCTTCTCATTTCCTAACAAAACAGAGAGAGAAAGAGAACTGAGACGGAGAGAGAGAGAGTGAGAGAGCTCTCTGGCTGATCTTTTTCCGATCAGAGCGAAGAGTTTCATCTCCGAATTCAAACTTTTTGTTTGGTTTCTTTCACTAAGAGATCCAAGCTTCTCACAATTGTGGTTGATTCGCTGCCGAAGAAGGTACGCTCCTTAGCTCAAATCTAATCTGTTCGTTTTTTTTCTTCTAAGATTTGACTTGGACGGCAATTTTTGTATCTCCATATTCATGGGTTGACTTGAATTATGCGAAATTCAGTTGGTTTGAGCTATAATTTCTGCTGAATTATGTTTTAACTTTTGGATTTCTATCGAATTATGACGACAGATCTATCGAATCGAAGAATTCAATTCAAAAAATTCAAGAATCATAGCTGTTGTTCATGGAGCTTCCTCAACCTCGTCCCTTTAAAACCCAAGGTAACACTATTAATAGATACCGTACTTCAATAGAGTTCATGTTCTTTAAAAATCTTATTTACTAATTTAGTAATGGTTTTGGTATATATAAAGACATCATTTAAAAAAAAAACTTTATCTAGATTTAGTACAACAATATATGGCGAAGTTGAAGGGAATAACATATATTTTATATTCTCCAAGAAATTTTTGCTTCTTTCATCCCTTTTGAACATAAGATCTTTAATTATCTGGGGAGGTTCTGGTGGTGGTGCCAGATCAATCTTCCCGTGCATACAACAAAGTGAGAACTTTGGATAACCTTTTATGCGCCTTTTTTCAATTCGTTCGTCGTACCACATTATAGCTCCGCAATGCTCACAGTTGTATATTGCATCACCATTGTCATCGTACTCTGTTTAGAACAGTAAAACTTAAATACGATATCCATTATTGAATTAAGATTACAAATAGTGAATTTTAAGCTTACCTTTAGGGTTATATAATGAGTTCTGTGAACGTGACGATGATGCATTCTCTGAAAATAACAATTAAAATAAATTTTATTGTCTACGCTCTGAAATATTTATTACTTAGGATGATGATGAGAAGTATATACCATTAGATGGAACTTCTTTGTGATTTTCAGGTATTGATTCAAAATGTTGAGGCATGTTTGATTCTCTATGCACACTTGTTTCTCTCCAACTATTGCCGATGCCCTTGACATTCGGTCTCGTCTCATCAACGTTCGTACTTGGAGCAGAAGCTGAAAATGAGATATGCTTTCCATGAGTAAACTGGTGAGCAAAATAATTAAATAGTTGTGAACAATATTCTTACATGATTCTCCTTTTTTTCTTTTCTCTTTCGTCTCCTTTATAATACGCATCCGTCTCATTCTTGGTGATTCATATTCTATTAAAAACATTGTAAATATGTGTGAAATAATGATATTAGCCAAGAATATATATAGTCTTAATAATTGACAGCACCATTTGTAATATCACTCAAAATATTAGGTGAAACTCCGTTTGGTTGTGGTGGTGATATGGAGTTGGTTTCTGAATTTGAAGGAACGTTATCTGTAGATATAAGATAGAAACAATGTTAAAGTAACCTTTTTCCATATATGAGATAGATAATAGGGAAGTTTCATGATTTAGTATTACCTTGGTTTGATGTTTGATGGTTTTTTTTCCGGGAAAAAATGGCCATTCTCTCCAATCTTCTTTTCTTAGGCGTTGATGTCTTCATCGTTAGCTGCATTTATGATATAAAGAGTTGTTCTGTTAATAAATTTCAGGTGGATGTCAACAGAAGAGAATCGATCAAAACTACAAAACTCTGAAAAAGGAAATGGTGGAGAACCATACATGATGAGAACGTAACCGATCTTTCAATTTCAAGTTGGAACGGAAAACTTGGAAGACTTTTTCGCTGCAGAAAGCGGGACGTATTAGAAACAACCGGTTATCAAATTGGAAGCGTTGGGAAGAAGAAGAAACAACTGTTCGGAGGTGTGAAAGTGAAGAAACGAAGGAGATGAAATTTAGAGTATGAACTGTAAAAAAAGTGGAGATAGGGATCGTGGGAGAAGTAGTTACAAAAAGATTTTTCTAGGTTTTCTTTTAAGAATAATCCTTATTTAATAAAATAGGTGACGTTGTTTTTTTTTTAAGAATAATAATGTTTTAAAAGAAAAAGAGTGAAAGTATCAAATTTTAGACTCAAAGCCACGTGTCAGATGGATAGAGCTGCAGTTGGTGGTGAATCTACTTGTGATTTATAAAATAAGGATATTGTATCATATCTTTAGAGTTTGTGACCAAAAAAAACCTTCTAGAGTATTTTCTTTGTGTCTCAAAAAAATAAAGAAAAGAAATATAGTAACTAAATCTATATAATAATAACAATCTAAAAAAATACGTATGGTTGTGTCTTTTTATTATAACTTTTCTTAATTTTTTTTTATTTTATTTAAAAAAATACTTTATACGGTTGCGTCTTTTCTTTGTAACTCTATTTTACAGTTGTTTCTTTTCATTTTAGCGGTTATGTCTTAATCTGAACCAATAAAAGAATTTTTCATTTCTAGAGGTTGAGTTTTCAATCTGTTTTGTATAACGATCTCTTCAGTAGAGATATTACACTAGTAAAATTTTGCTATCAACAAATAATTGAACTTATACCTTTTTTTTTAAAAAAAAAATTTACTTATGTTTTGCTCACTTTTTGCTTATATTTTGTTTAATTTTTGTCAGCTTTTTTATTTTTTCAAACTTGTCAACAATTTTAATGTATTGTATATTAAAATAATTGAAATTCGCGTTATAAATGTAATTACTTATCATGTATAAACACATCAAAAAAAAATTGCCATAAAATATTTTGTTAAAAATGAGTTTTTCCGCGACATCGCGAGAACTCATAACCTAGTTATATTTAATATTTGTCAAAAAAAAAAACAAAAATTTTGATAAGAATATACCATGAACCGAGCTTATGTTCTCCGGCGTTCTCATACAAAAATCCAGGAAATTATCGACAACGTCAAGGTGTAGATGAGGAAAAGATTGACTGCAAGGTCCCTGTTTTGATAGAGCAACTCTTTTTTACTTAACCGACTGATTTTATTTTCTTCAGCTTCTCGATGAATTGATTCGGCCTTCGCATAATGATACTTCACTAGTGATAGCTTTGGAAAAATGTGTACGTAGAGAACAATGCAAATGAACTCAATCAACGTCGAAAATGCCAGGAATAACACTGCAAATGATCTTGAATTAGTTTATATAGAACCAGTAATTTGAACACATACTTAGCAATGTCAGAGAAAAAAAATAAGTACATAGAATGACATACAAGCGCCTTTACGAAGACCGTTGGGAGATCCATTGAATACAGCTTTGGTAAAAAGCCTCAATGCAGATGTTATAGCCCCTGCTATGCCTAGACCCGCTATGAATGACTTAAGAAAACATTATAGTATTATACATGTTAGTTTAAAAATTTATAAATGAAAAAATTATCGCTGTCAAAAAAAAAAAAAAAAAAAAAAAAAAAAAAATTATCAAAATTATTATAAGCAGAAAAAAAAAACATGAATGAATTCGGGGCACATGAAAGATAGCTCACCGACAGTCCGACCATGGCACCTTCTACATGAGCATTAGCTAGCTATCCCAAAACATGCAACAATCGAACATAACACTATGTATGCGGACAAACTTCCTGCTCCTTTGCTTACCAAGTCCAACTACAAAGTAAAGGGGGAAAATTATATATAGAGAGAATGGTTGTATATAATTTATCTAACTAGGAAGGTCTTCGAATGAATTACATACACATAGAAAAAGTACTCACAATAATCAAAAGAAGAGTGCCGATAAAGAAAATCGTATAACCGATCATAATCCGCTTTTTGTTTTTGTTCGTTTTCCCCATAAAAACCAAGATACATATAGTTCCAAGGACAAATGGCTGGTAAACCAAAGTAAGAACTCTCGAAGGATGATACTCCTATAATCAATTAAATCACCATGGAACATAAAAGAACATAAAAAGAAATATTAGAACACTATACAACGTCAGTTCTAAAAACATCAAATGAAGATTATGTAATATAATTAGTAATATAGTGAAAAATTAATTAGTTCATAATGTATCTACATATTGCACTATGGCGTGATTAAAGCTAGAGTCTAGAGATGTGTATATATTTACCTCCAATGTATAATAAATGCTAAAATCATCAAGAAGACAGACTTACAGGGAAGACTTGGTAGTAATAATCGGAAATGGTGAGGATTGTGTTCCATGCCACAAGTTGTCCTACTCCTAGGATACAGCATACAACCATTGCTTCAAACTTACCCTATTCCATATATTCACCCATCAGAATCCAAATCAATTTTGGATCATACATTGATGAAAACTAAGCGTATTATGTAAATTTACTAACCTCGAGCTTCCTTGGGATGTTCTCAGCCTCAACGTCCATGTTTTTACTTGATGATACGATGATGTAAAAACACTGAGAGGATATTAAAATTTTTGACTTCTTAATAGATGATGAACGCTATAACATACTTTTGGTGTGAGTTCTTTCAACTAACCAACTTTGTGGAACTTAGTAGGCACTCTTTCGATGTTTTTCCTTCCTTTTACACTGTTTAAAAATAAAATGATAATATGGTCTAATTTCATATAGAAACTCAAACAATAATATGCAAACATAAGCTAACCCTGAGACCTCGTTTAACCTTTATGTGTCCATACTCATTTAACCCAAAATAGAAGCATCAATATCAATTCTGACATTACTTTAGTTATCACTCCATAGGAACAAGAAGAGCCTTGTCGCTTGCGTTGTTGATAGCCTCTTTGAGCGAACTTAGATCGAAAGAAGAACATCCATCATCGTTGATCTGAAGTCGTCTTTTTGGGAAAATTTTCTTCGATTCTGGCTTCATCTTTTCGTCGAGAGAGAGATCAAAAATAAACAATAGGTTTAGAGAGACATGAAGAAGTGTATTTATACTTTATTAGGAGATGATATAATATATTAGACCCGAATTAGGTCCGACATATGTTTTCGCTATGAAATAGAATCCCCAATAAAATTATGTCAGATAACATTCTTTCTTAAGGCCATTAATGTGGAGAGATTTTTGTAGAGTTTTGAATTTTTAGTTTTAAAAATAAAATAAAAGTCATCATTAAGATAAGAACGTACAGTAATATAAAAACTGAATCCCATAAAAATCACCATTCTTGATGTAATCTAAAATTTCGGAAAAAACTCAAAACTATTGTAGCATTCATTGCAAAAACGTTTTTTGGTGAATAAATTTTACATTCATACAAAAAAAAAAAAACCTAATCCCATAGATTTTAGGAAATCTTCAAAAAACTTTGTTGAGTACTAAACGTACATTTAAATCTTCTTAGTTTAGTTACATTTTAATTAATGAGAAAATTATCTAGAATTCAAGCAAATCATCTTTCTATTTTACAATAGATTAATCGTACTTTAATTTTCTAGATATTAAACCAGATCAATTAATTAAGAAATTAAGTGAGAGAAAGAAAATATCGAACCTAACAATGAAGAAATTCATATATACTCCATTATTTTTTTATTTTTAATCAAAAAATATACATTATTGATCCTAGAAAATAAATCGGATAAACAAAAAAGAATTAATTGAAGCAAACAAAAAACCCCAAATCTAAAAATAAAGAGAAATCTTAGCATGATGAGAACGAACAACAATCTTTTTTTTTTTTTGTCAACTGAATATATTGATTAGCTCAAAAGAGCCAATTTTGCGGAAAAATTAACCTAAATCATTACACATTATTTTTTTTCTTTACGTAAATCTCTTTGTTGTGTAACATGAGATCTCTTTGTTGTAACATGAGATTATATAGCAATTGATGGCGCTCCGTAATAAAGGATTCCTTCTGCGCCGCTCTGATACGTCTCAACCTCATTAAATTTTCCCTTCTCTCACATTGACGTTTCACAGAGGATAATGCGTGTGACATCGTTGTTAGATCGAATGGATCTTCTTTCTCAATCGGGATCTGGGATTTAACACGACGAGGCTTCACGCTTGTGTTGCTGATAGCTTGTGTTGTTAGATATACATCGAATATTGGATATTCTTTCTTCAGTGGGATCTTGAATTTCATACGACGAGGCTTCACGCTTGTGTTGTTGTTGATAGCCTCTTTCGAGATGGTGAATTTCAGACGAGGAGGCTTCTCGCTTGTGTTGTTGATAGCCTCTTTGAGCAAACTTAGATCGAACGAAGAATCACCATCATCATCGTTGATCTCAATCCTTCTTTTCTCGGATATTTTCTTTGATTCTGGCTTCATCTTTTTGTCGATAATCAAAAGTAGATAAATAGGTTAGAGGGTTATGATGTGAACTAGGTTATTTATATAGCAGATGTAACACGTTATGGGCCAATATTGGACCCAATAATTGTTTTCTAGTATCAACAAAGTCGGCCTAATTATTTATGATTTTTTTTTTTTGTGAACTATTAAGTTTAAAAAAAAAAAAAAAAAGTAAAATCATCATTAAAGGCTACGAATGTTTTACAGTTTTTAAACATTTGAGGAAAAAGGAAATATTTAAGACGGTTGGAGAAGAGATTCAGAAGAAAAAAGAACATTTTACTTGTTAAAAAAGATAAAAGAAAATTGTTCAAATCCTATCAGAAGAGTCATCTTCTTCTCCCAAACCCTAATTTATCCCTTTTGGTTTCTGGATCGAATCATCTTGTCAATTCTTCCAGTCATGTGTGCCGTATATTGCGGAACCAAGAGATCTTACTTCGAAGATATTCCTTCTCTTCCCTCTTCTAAGAGGTTCCGATGTTATTCGCCTTCCAATTCTCCTATCTGGTCCTCTCCATCCTCATCGCTCGATCAGCTTCATCTCGTGAAGGCACTAGAAGAAAATGGAAGTGATTTTAATGCTGCTATGAAAAGCTTATACTCTTTGGTATCCGCTGAGGAGAAGAAAGCTCAAGAATTGGCCGCACGAGGTGCCAATGAGGAAACTGATGCCGTTGCTGCGAATCCCCCGGTCAGTGGTGATGACTGGGTTGAATTGTTAGTTAAGGAAGTGACTCAATCTTCTGGTACAGATGACGCAAAAGTGCGTGCCTCAAGAGTCCTTGAGGCCTTAGAGAAGATGTTGAGTGCACGCGCCCGTGAAGAAGCAGGGAAAAAAATTCCAAGAGGAGAATGTGGCAGTGCAGCAACAAGTGGATGCCTTGATCAAGGACAACACAGTCCTCAAACGTGCGGTTGCTATCCAGCATGAGCGGCAGAAGGCACTTGAAGATGCGAACCAGCAGCTAAAACTTTTAAAACAGCTGATTCCTCAGTACCAGGAGAAGCTCAGGACTCTGGAGGTGAACAACTACGCGTTGAAAATGCATCTACAGCAAGTGGAACATGGCAATTCAATGCCAGGAAGATTCAATCCGCACGTCTTCTAAAGGTCTTAGAGAAACAAGGACTCTTGCAGGAAGGCAATCCTTACAAGCTGTTTTTGTATTTGAGACGATTTATTGGCCAACATTTTCGACAGCTCATGGAGTAATGTATTTTGTATCTTTGCAATCTTAGCCAAAACTTAGAAATTTAAATAATTAAATTCATGGAAGACCATTACGAAACGAATTTTGAACATACTAGAGAAATATGACTCTCAGCTAACTCTCCTATGAGACTCAAAGTAGGAGGCAATAAACACAGCAAATTCATAGATCAGTATAAAACTTTAAAGCACTTTACGTTAATGTTTAAATTTCCATTTGATCTGCATACAAAAGAAACACAAATAGCTAGGATTCGATTAAAAAGACGACAACCTCGTTGAAGCAAAGGACACAGGCCATAAAAATCAGATGAACAATACACCTAACATCAAAGATATTGTCTCTAGTTGCAACTCAAAACATCTGATGTGGTTTCAACTTTCATCATGTCTTAACCGGCCTCACAAGCCCCAAACCAGAGCCACTACCCAAATGCTTGTACTCCTTAGCCTCAAGATTGTCGTCGTGCTCAGCGAAACCCGTGCCTCCTTTCTTTAATCCAACCAAATTCCTGTCCTTGCAAGGTTTGTCACACACAAGACAGACTTTATCGACAGGCATAAACTTCTCACCACACTTCTTGCAGAAAACATGTCCGCATGAGCTAAGTGCCACGAGGGACATTGTGTTGGTGAGAGTGACTTTGCAGCTCGGGCAAATGTAGGTTTTGTCATAAGTGCTTGAAGATGCTGATTTATTCTTGTTCTCTTCCTCTTCGCTGTTGTCTTCTGTGAAACGAATTGCAAAGAGGTTCTTAAGCTTGAGCTTCTCTTTGCCCTCTGGACAGACTGTGTGAGTTTCTGGAGCATCTACTCTGACCGAAGCTGCTGGTGTAGCTGATGGAAGCCAGAAGGCTTTCATCGTCCTAAGCGCTTCTTCTTCAAAGGAAGTTGTCTTCACACTGTTTGCCCCATGAAAACCATTCTTGTCTTGGTTGTGGTTCTTGTCACTGTTTCGAGGCATTGCACTATGGTTTTGCTGATCAAATTCGTCAAGCTCTCTCGCCTTCTGTAACATTAGCCTTTCTTCTTCTTCATCCTTATCTTGCTTCTTTTGAGAATCATGTGCAGCAAGCCTCCTAGAGACATGTTAGTACTACATATCAGTATCTTAACATACAGAGCAAAGATAAATCAGACACAACAATCTTAAAAAAAACGCAATCTTAAAAGTCCAAACAGGTCCTAACAAGTGAGGATAGTCAGCTCCAACAGTTACTACTCCGGTGATTAATATTCATACATTAATACGCAACCACAGGCTAACCCTGAGACCTCGTTTAACCTTTATGTGCCCATACTCATATAACCATCAAAATCAATTCTGACATTACTTTAGTTATCACTCCCATAGGCTTCGTGTAGCTCTCGTGCTAGTTCAGTTACTAAAGAACTCAAGCAAAATATCAGCTTCCCCTTCTCAAACACAACGGGATAAGTAACAAAAAACAAGTACTCATTAAAGATAGTTAAATGTCACTTTAAGATCACCTCTCTCAAAAGTCTAACTCTTACTATACAATCAAAAACCCTAATCAAGCATTAAACAAGAATCAGATCTTTTTTCAGGGTATTGCTTAAGACGCTGTTGCAAAGAATGACTATGAGTGGAGACTTGACCTAATCCATGACTTGATCTAAAAACCTCAACCATCCGATTCACACTAAATACATAGGAATTAGAACCATGAAAACACAATAAATCCAAGATGATAATGAAATTTAACAATCCAATCTAGACCCTAAAGCTAGAAACTTCAATTAATCTCAACCACAACTAAAGTGTTTAAATTTTCATAAATACAAAACAAAAGGAACTTAAAGTTCCAAACTTTGAAACGAAAACTCCAAAGATTATACCTTTGGATATCTTTCTTCTGCGCTAGAAAACATTCGAGGATACACTCTCTGCAGAAGACATGACCTTTATGGCAACACATCGGATCAATGAAAGGCTTCAAGCAGAGGGAACAAGCATCAAAGGGCTTAATCGAGTCTTTCCCCAATCTCTCTCTCTGAGTTCCATACCCTAACTTCTTCTTCTCGTCGTAAGTGAAATAAGCAAGATCATTGTTGTTCTTTGAGTGTCTTTGCGGCATATTGGTGAAGGAAGATTTGAATTGGGGAGAAGATGAATTGGGTGTCGCTGAATCAAGGATCCAAATCGGCAACCCTAGAGATTTGGGTTTACTTTTCTCAGATTAGAGAAATTTGGGAAATTGGAACTTTCCAGTGTTTCGATCTCATTGTAAGTCGGTTTTGTTACCATATCCTTCACCGTCCGATATGAATCTAATCTAACGGTTCTCTAATTATTACCACTTTTTGTTATGTTTCAAATATCAAAATCAAACTAATAAGTGGCTACGAGAGACTCTAGTACAAAGAGAGGGTTTCATTTGTATTAATGTGATGTCGTTTTAAGAAGATGAATTTGTGTTACTTTACTCTGCTTCTTCATCTTCTTCTTTCTATTTCCCGATTCTTCTTCTATCTCTTCTCATTTCTATCACAGATAGCTCAAGGCTATCAGTTTCCAATTTCTGAAAAATTGTTAGATAAGTTAATTTCTCTTGAAGCGTTTCATCGTCATAGGTCCTAATTGCGACGACACGTGTTCGTTCACTAAGATGAATCGTTATCCTTTGACAATCTTCCCATGGCCGTTACATATCTGTGTAACGTATGTTCCTTTGAATTTTATATTACTCAAAAAGAAGATACATAAAGATGCGTATTCGATGGATCCTCTCAGAAAGAAACGATTTTTATGCTATAAGAAGAAGGAAATATTGTTTTTTTCGAAATGGGTTCACTCAAGGACGGAGAGATGGAGCAGATCGGAGAAGACTTTACTGAGCCTATACTATATGTTAATGGCGTTCGTAGAGTCTTGCCTGATGGATTGGCTCATATGACGCTTCTCGAATATCTCAGAGGTAAGTCTTGGAGATGAATTGAAACTACTCAAACAAGTTCAATTTACAAATCAATTTTTAGATTGAAACTATTTGTCAAGAATAATCAGGATCAAAGACTATTCCTACACTACTATGTTGATGAATAATGATGCATCTAGTAAAGGTTCAGCTCAGATTCTGACATGCAAACGTTTCTTTGTTTCCTTTAGATTTAGGACTGACCGGGACAAAGCTGGGATGCGGTGAAGGTGGTTGTGGGGCTTGCACTGTCATGGTTTCTAGTTACGACTATATGTCAAAGACATGTGTGTGCGTATCTTTTCCTTTCATGTGTTTCCTCTGCTTTGCTTGACTTTTAGGCCTTCTTATAATACCCTGAAAACTTTATTGCAGACATTATGCTGTCAACGCTTGCTTAGCACCTCTCTATTCTGTAGAAGGAATGCATGTAATATCCATTGAGGGAGTTGGGCATCGCAAACTTGGCTTGCACCCTCTCCAGGTACCTTTTACTTCTTCTCATTTCTGGGAGATTCTTTGTCACTGTTGTGATCTTAATTTTTTCCAGGAGTCATTGGCATCTTCTCATGGTTCCCAATGTGGGTTTTGTACTCCCGGGTTTATCATGTCAATGTACGCGTTGTTGAGGTCAAGTAAAAACTCACCTTGTGAGGAGGAGATTGAAGAATGTCTTTCAGGAAATCTATGTCGTTGTACTGGTTATCGACCCATCGTTGATGCTTTTCGGGTTTTCGCAAAATCCAATGATGCTCTCTACAGTGGTGTATCTTCAATTAGCCTTCAAGATGGTTCAAATATTTGCCCATCTACTGGCAAACCTTGTTCTTGTGGATCCAAAGCAACAAATGAAGCGGCCAATTGTAATGACGAGAAATTTCAGTCCATCTCTTATAGTGATATAGACGGGGCTAAGTATACAGAAAAGGAGCTTATTTTTCCCCCTGAACTTTTGTTAAGGAAGTTAGCTCCTTTAAAGTTAAGGGGAAATGGGGGGCTTACCTGGTATAGACCCATAAGTCTTCAGAACTTGCTTGACCTCAAAGCAAATTATCCTGATGCAAAACTACTGGTAGGTAATACGGAGGTGGGAATCGAAATGAGACTCAAGAGGTTACAGTATCAGGTGCTAATCTCTGTTGCTCAAGTCCCAGAACTCAGTGCGTTGAATGTTAATGACAATGGAGTAGAGGTTGGTTCGGCTGTGAGACTTTCTGAACTCTTGAAATTATTCAGGAGGGTAGTAAAGGAGCGTCCTGCGCATGAAACATCAGCATGCAAGGCTTTTATTGAACAGCTGAAGTGGTTTGCTGGGACACAGATAAGAAATGTTGCTTGCATAGGTGGAAACATCTGTACAGCTAGTCCAATATCTGATTTAAATCCTCTTTGGATGGCTTCAAGAGCAGAGTTTCGGATAATCAACTGCAATGGAGATGTTAGGTCTATACTTGCAAAAGATTTCTTCCTTGGTTATCGTAAAGTGGATATGGGAAGCAACGAGATCTTGTTGTCAGTGTACCTTCCATGGACAAGGCCCTTAGAGTATGTGAAAGAATTTAAGCAGGCTCATCGCAGAGATGACGATATAGCTATTGTCAATGGTGGAATGCGTGTGTTTCTTGAAGAGAAGGGAGAACAATTGTTCGTTTCTGATGCATCAATCGCTTATGGTGGTGTGGCTCCTCTTTCCTTGTGCGCAAGAAAGACTGAGGAATTTTTAATTGGAAAGAATTGGAATAAAGGTCTTCTTCAAGATGCGCTTAAGGTCATACAGAGCGATGTCTTGATTAAGGAAGATGCTCCTGGGGGAATGGTGGAGTTTCGTAAATCTCTTACCCTTAGCTTCTTCTTTAAATTTTTCTTATGGGTTACTTATCATGTACATAATGTAAATCCTACGATAGAGACCTTCCCACCCTCCCATATGTCAGCTGTGCATCCTGTTTCTCGGTTATCTAGAATTGGAAAACAAGACTATGAGACAGTAAAACAGGGAACATCTGTTGGCTCCCCGGAGGTCCATCTTTCAGCGAGAATGCAGGTACGTTGGTCCCTTTACGGTACCCAAATTGTTTCTCCACTTTTGATTCTCATTCTGGTGATTTTCTTAGCCACTTCAATTTAAGTGGTGCTTCTTTTGCTTTTTTTCGCGGTAACATAGGTCTACTAATTATTTTTTTGTTGTTTGATGTTTGTGATAAGAGTGAAATAGAGAAGATGCTTGAGTGTAGGAAAATTGTTTAGTTTAGCAAATCTATTTCAAAAACAATTTAGACACTTATCATCTATGTGGGCTGATTTTCTGGTATCTTTTTTTTTCCCCCCTTTTCATTTAGCATTTGATTGTAGAAAAATGGTATCTTTTCATCATTATCAATTCCATAAGCTTGATTACGTACCTGTCTCCAAAATTTCCTCAAGCTTGGTAAAGTGCTAAGTTTGACGTCTGGATATTTGTTGTTTTGGGATGGTTTTGTCGTTGTTAGTTGAGAATCTCTAGCTAATCAAAGTCTCTTTTGGTGTAATTCGTTATAAGTTGCTGAGTAGACAAGAGTTTACCAGAGTATCTCAACACTCTTAATATTTCATGTAGGTCACAGGGGAAGCGGAATATACTGATGATACGCCAGTACCTCCTAATACCTTACATGCTGCATTTGTGCTAAGCAAAGTACCACATGCCCGCATCCTTTCAATTGACGATTCGGCAGCCAAATTTTCACCTGGTTTTGCTGGTCTGTTTCTTGCTAAAGATATTCCTGGGGATAATATGATTGGACCAATTGTTGCCGATGAAGAATTATTTGCTACGGATGTGGTCACGTGTGTGGGACAAGTAAGAAAAATTGAAATCTAAATTTTAACATTTTTTCTTAGAACTCGATGGAGAGCCTCTAGCTTCTCTGTGTCTTAGAAGAAGTGTTACACGCAAAACTGTTTTTGTGCATGCTTTTTATCACCAGAAAGTGAGCGAGCATAGTTTTCTTACGTTCCCAGTTATTTCATTAAATTGACTTTGGTATTTCAGGTAATTGGTGTGGTTGTCGCGGATACACATGAAAATGCAAAAAATGCAGCAGGAAAAGTTGAAGTTAGGTATGAGGAACTACCAGCAATATTATCAATCAAGGAGGCTATTAATGCTAAAAGCTTCCATCCGAACACGGAGAAAATGCTAAGAAAGGGGGATGTAGAGCTATGCTTTCAATCTGGTCAGTGTGACAGGATAATAGAGGGAGAGGTTCAAATGGGTGGTCAGGAACACTTTTACTTGGAGCCTAATGGTAGTTTGGTTTGGACAATAGATGGAGGCAACGAAGTTCATATGATTTCATCCACACAGGTACTGCCATCTACTTCAATGAGGCTAATTTACTTTGATTTCATGTTTTGTACGACCAGTACATGACCATAAGCTCTCTGTAAAAGAAAACCATTAGGCATCAGCTAAACTATTAAATATTGTGGTTGTGATTGATATGCAGGCTCCTCAAAAGCACCAAGAATATGTCTCTCATGTTCTCGGTCTTCCAATGTCTAAAGTGGTATGCAAAACCAAAAGAATTGGTGGTGGCTTTGGTGGTAAGGAAACAAGATCTGCTTTCATTGCTGCTGCTGCTTCTGTTCCTTCCTACCTATTGAATCGACCAGTGAAACTCATACTGGACAGAGATGTGGACATGATGATAACTGGTCATCGTCATAGTTTCCTTGGAAAGTACAAGGTATTTCCAGTTTCTTTTCCCCGGAATCTTAAGGCTGTGGACTCCATTAGTGAGCAGAAAATGAAATGGAAAGGCCTGAATACAATTGAAAGTAGAAGAAACAGTGGCAATAAATTGTTATACAAAGTAAACAATTCCTTTTCTTTGTGTTCTGCTATCTTACAGGTTGGATTTACGAACCAAGGAAAAATATTGGCGTTGGACCTTGAAATCTACAACAATGGTGGAAACTCTTTAGATCTTTCCCTTTCCGTTCTCGAACGTGCTATGTTTCACTCGGATAATGTTTATGAGATCCCACATGTGAGGATCATAGGGAATGTTTGCTTTACTAATTTTCCGAGCAACACCGCTTTCCGAGGGTTTGGAGGGCCCCAAGGTATGCTTATAACTGAAAACTGGATTCAGAGAATCGCAGCTGAGCTTGATAAAAGCCCTGAAGAAATCAAAGTGAGTTGAATTTTTTCTAAACATCTTCATCTCCTGAATGTTTTAAGGAATTTGTCCTCCTTTTGTCAGTTTTATTTTAATGTTTTCTATATTTACTTTACTTTAGGAGATGAACTTTCAAGTGGAAGGATCGATCACACATTACTCTCAGTCTCTTGAGTACTGCACATTGCCTCAGCTTTGGGAAGAGCTGAAAGTATCCTGCAACTTCTTAAATGCTCGTAGAGAAGCTGACGAGTTTAATAGTCAGAATCGGTGGAAAAAACGTGGTGTAGCTATGGTTCCCACAAAATTTGGCATATCATTTACCACAAAGTTCATGAATCAGGTAATCGTTGTCTGAAAATGGATCCGTTTTCTTTCAAATTTAGTAATTTTTCGAGGAACTGAAAACAATAATATAAAATCCACCATGGAAATATCACTATTGCTTGCAAAGCTAGAATCTGGATTTTGAGATACTTATCCATTTTCTAATTTTACACATTATGTGGCTATGAAGGCTGGGGCTCTTGTTCATGTTTACACAGACGGGACTGTTTTGGTGACTCATGGAGGTGTGGAGATGGGTCAGGGATTGCATACAAAGGTCGCTCAAGTCGCTGCATCTGCCTTTAACATACCGCTTAGTTCAGTTTTCGTGTCAGAGACAAGCACTGACAAGGTACAAGCAGCGCACTTCGGGCCGAGACATAATCAGACAAAACTGTTCTCACTGTCGTATTGTTTTGATTGTCTCGTAATAGGTTCCAAATGCCTCACCAACTGCTGCTTCTGCGAGCTCCGATATGTATGGTGCTGCAGTTTTAGACGCGTGTGAGCAGATTATAGCAAGAATGGAGCCTGTTGCATCTAAGCACAATTTCAACACATTCGCTGAGGTATTGTTTCTCTCGTGCAATTTGATATAATCTCAGAAGAGCTTGATGCCAAATTTGATATAAAATTCTTCTTTCCTCTGAGTGTATGTAGCTAGTAAGTGCCTGCTACTTTCAACGGATAGACCTATCAGCTCACGGTTTCCACATTGTTCCTGATATTGGATTTGACTGGATATCTGGAAAAGGGAACGCATATAGATATTACACATATGGAGCTGCCTTTGCTGAAGTTGAGATAGATACATTAACTGGTGATTTTCATACAAGAGCAGCTGATATAATGTTGGACCTCGGATATTCTCTTAACCCAGCCATTGATGTTGGACAAGTGCGTGTTCTTCTCTCAACCTCCTATACTTTCTTGTATCTTTCAAAAGAATAAGGTTGTATCTGAAATCACTATTTACAGATAGAAGGAGCGTTTGTACAAGGACTGGGTTGGGTAGCTTTAGAAGAACTCAAATGGGGAGATGCAGCTCATAAATGGATTAAACCGGGAAGCTTACTCACTTGCGGACCCGGAAACTACAAAATACCTTCTATTAACGACCTGCCATTCCACCTCAATGTTTCTCTTCTCAAGGTATGCAACTTTAAGAATAAGCTTTAAACTAGTAGCAACTCATTTGAAACTGAACCTGAGAATATACTTCATTAATTCAGGGGAATCCGAATAGAAAGGCAATACATTCATCTAAAGCAGTGGGTGAGCCACCATTCTTTCTTGCATCATCGGTTTTCTTTGCGATAAAGGAAGCGATTAAAGCGGCTAGAACCGAGGTGGGTCTCACCGACTGGTTCCCTCTCGAGAGCCCAGCTACGCCAGAGCGTATTAGGATGGCTTGTTTCGACGAGTTTTCAGCTCCTTTTGTAAGTTCAGATTTCTGCCCTAAGCTTAGTGTTTGAACTTTAAACTTCGTCAGAGAGGAAAAGACCGATCAATCTATTGTGAGAAAGTCATATCTGTAAGTTATTTCTGTAAGTTTTTTTTGTTAATCTTTTTTGTTCCATGTTCCAACATCTTCAATTCATGTTCAAACAACGCTTTTTCTTTCATAATTCAGGTATGTTGACCCAAACAAAGAAAAACAACTAGTGTACAAATCCAATTTGTTTTTTTCTCGTTAATGTACAAATCAATTATGTATGTTTTAAAGTATATTTAACAAAACGAAGATTTAGTTATGAACTAATGTTGAAAACTATGAAGAAAAAAAAAGAGACTTCGAGACAAAATGAATAGTCAAAGAGTGTAGGGGAAGAATAACGTATGGCCAATGACTCATCTACCAGTAATTGTGGTGAAAGTAACATCGTTGACCGAGGCAACATCATGACCGTCCAAGTTGAGTTCAATCTCACCGGAGTTCAAGAACGAGTGGAAGGTTGGCTGTCTCGGACGTGGAAGTTGACTGGTTTGACTCTCCAACATTAACAAAACTGAACCAATGTTTGGTCTGTGAATGACCGAGTCTTGTGTACACAACATCCCCACATGGATGCATCTTATTGCTTCCATTATGTTATGACTGTCCTTCACCGATGGATCTATCAGTTCTTTTGTCTTCCCTTGGCTCCATAAATCCCACGCCTGAGTTTTTTCTTTGCTTTTAGAATTTATATAACCGATGAAACAAAAAATAACTGAAAAAGCAAACCGAAACTGAAAATTTCCGGTTATTCGAAAAAGAAATACTTACATAACCGATGAGACTTCCATGTTCAGATCCTCGAAAGCTAACGTTTTTTCTTCCACTCACAATCTCCAATATCAATACTCCAAAGCTATACACATCTGATTTCTCTGAGAATATCCCTTCCATTGCATACTCCGGAGCCATATAACCACTTCACATGTTGAACATCAAAAAACATCGTTAGAAATCGATTTTGGTTTCATATTGTTTATAAAATATAGAAACCAATAAAAGAGGTTTGTTTAGTTACTATGTGCCGACGACTCGGATCGTGTTGGCATGGTCTTGTCGGTAGTTAAAGATCCTAGCCATACCGAAATCCGAGATCTTTGGATTCATTTCCGTGTCTAGCAAGATATTGCTAGCTTTTAGGTCACGGTGAATGATCTTTAGTCTTGAGTCTCTATGCAAGTAAAGCAATCCCCTCGCGATTCCTCCAATGATCTCCCATCGTTTTCTCCAATCCAAACTTCCTCGTTTACTCTCATCTGTGCAGATACATCGATTTTATCTCAAATCCGCAAACATTTTTATTAAAATTGTTTAGAAAAAAGAACTCACCAAAAAGGAAGCGATCCAAACTCTTGTTTGGCATGTACTCATAGAGAAGCATCTTTTCGTTGTCTTCAATGCAACATCCTAGTAATCTAACGAGATTCCGATGCTGGAGTTTCGCAATCAGCAAGATCTCGTTCTTGAATTCCTCTAGTCCTTGCTTAGATTTCCCTGATAGTCTCTTCACCGCAATCTCTCTTCCTTCTGAAAAGTTTCCCTGTCACATAACACATAAATTTGCATATAGAGCAAACTTTTATTATCCAACATTACTGTCAAGATTATTCATTTTCAATTGATTTACCTTATATACACTACCGAATCCGCCCTGTCCAAGCTTGTTTTCTTCAGAGAAATCTCCTGTTGCAGAGGCTACGCTGTTGAAACTGAAAATTGGCAAATCGGGTGTGTCAACTTGATCCCCTACTAGAACTTTGATCGGCGAGCTTGAGGGCTTAACCGAATGATCTCTGTTCTCATTGATATCTGAAACCGGAAAATCTTTCTTCTTCCACAAGAAACCTGCAGATCATGAAGTAAATGATCTCTTAAGTCTCAGCAATTAATTCTTTTGAAACCAGACTATATGCGAATAGAGACTTCACCTTTAAGTCTTTTCTTGAACTTCCATAAGATCCAAATCCATAATCCGAGCAAGAATGCACATATAACACTTAAAATAATGATCCAAAGTTTCGATGTATCTTTCCCACCTGAAACACATGAGATTAGCCATTTTTTAATGTTTCAAAATGTCATATGAGAGCTTAAACATCTTACAAAC
Source organism: Erysimum cheiranthoides (assembly GCA_011420285.2). Classification (NCBI taxonomy): domain Eukaryota; kingdom Viridiplantae; phylum Streptophyta; class Magnoliopsida; order Brassicales; family Brassicaceae; genus Erysimum; species Erysimum cheiranthoides. The sequence goes on along the minus strand of CM022179.2, from coordinate 19,490,415 downwards.
CTAGTTCAGAACCCGCTAGCCGGATGTTGATATAGTTTCCACCGAACTCGAAATGCTGCATATCGATAAGATCAAGAGTCCAAATCATGCATCCGATCCCTGTTATACGCGCATAAGCAGTACACGAGCAGTCCCTCAAGCATACATCTTTACAATTGTCTGAGTTGTTAAGTGAAACAACTGTTCCAAAATCAGGCACCTTAATTCCCTTAAGTACTTTAAACCCATCTCCTTTATCTGCAACCAAACTCTGGCTACAGTTCAATGGAACTCTTCTCTTGCAGCCACCTGAGAAATCCCTATCATTCCATTTTTCCCGATAAACCGGCTCAAACCCATCAATGCAACTGCATTTTCCTGAACCAAACTCTTTACTATCATCACATACACTGTAATTACCGCAACGGTTATACACCTCGCATTCCGTGCTTGGTTTCGATTGAAGCAAAGTCCAGTTTCTGGAATCCTTGTTCCATCTAAACTGCTCTTCTACGCCATCATACCTAATCCAAAACCTCAAGAAATCGGAAGTATCTGTGCTAACATACGTGAAGTAGACGCTACCATCTCGGTCAGGAGGAGAAGAGAGCTTAAACCCGTATATATAGTTTGTGAAACGTAACATATCCGGTACACCGGTAAAGATTTGCGAATTCCACGGTCCGCTTCGCCATTTCCTCCTTTCCCCTTCCCAAATCACAATCTCTAGTGCTCCAATAGGATCAATCCCCATTGAATACCTTCCTGGTGAAGGATCATTTTCGGATTTCCACGGAGTAAAAGCCCGGTTCTCTCCCATTGAAGGATTCACCCGAACTCTCATACCAGGCAAGAAAGTGTCGGTCGGATTGTTAAAGCTCTCCCAATACCATTTGTTTCTATCTGAATCTGCAGACAGAACCAAATCCCCTGTTTTGGATAAAACAGCAACAGTGTTCTTTGACTCGGGCTTAACATTTGTGGACCAAATGGTGACGTTTAGATCGTTCACGACCACCAAATTCCCATCATCTGCAATCTTCAGGGCACCGTTGTGATTCAACAATGGCTTCTCTCGATTCGCTACCCAGACAACTGTTTGAGGTTCGATGTTCTTGTACCATATTCCAACATACCTTAAGGTTGAATCTTTGGGGCTGAAGAATCCAAGCTCGAAGCTTTCATCTTCGCTGATCAGTGAGTCTCCGTCTGGTATCGTCTTGTTTCTGGTGATTGAGTTGCTTGTGGAACAAGATACGATGCTACACAGTTGAAGCAAAATCAAAAGAGTCGTGACCAAAGTAAAGTTTCTGTTAAATCCTGCCATATTTGAGATGATTTGATCATCAAAGATCTGTATATTACGAGAAGGCAAAAATAATGAACAGAACAAAATTTAGTGGTTGTCAATTTTTTAAAGTTCGTTGATTTTTCAGATAGACCAGTTTGGTCTTTCTCAACTACACGACTTGAATATTCTTTTTTATTTACATATAAAACACAGAAAGAGATAAAAGTCATAATTATTATCATTTAATTGAGGAAATTAATGAAAAATATCACAAAGAAATACCAACGACTGAAAAGGACAACCGGCGAAACGTGTTTTCAAATGCCAATAATATAATTTTTTTTCACGTTTTATCTACACTTTGGAATATATATATATATATATATATATATATATATATATAATGATTAATGAGAAGTCTTGACTTTTAAGGCCAGAAAAATATATGTCAAGTCCATTTTTATCTTCTTATTGAGAATGCGACCTTCTTTATTTGGGTGGTTGAAAACATCCAAGATTTTTCATTTGGGTTGTTGAGGACTGAGGACATACAAAATTTTTGTTTCTATCATTTTTTTGTTTTGAAGTCTTTCAAGTACCATACTATTTGGGATCATAGACACAGATCTGATTCATTAATACTGATATAAACTTTTGAAAATTTTCATACTTTTCATTCAATAATTCTCAACGAAAAAGGAAAAGAGAACAAGATTCTCATTAGCTTTAAATCAATTATAGGAATATGACTTGACTTCATACCCAAAACAGTTAATGTTTCTAATGGTTTGTGGTTCTTCAGTCGTACCAAACCCGTATTGGATTCAAATACTATGTTTGGTCAGAAAGAAACTACTAACACCAATCATATAGTAACGTTGTCCGTTTTGGTCTCCATCCAAAAGAGAGATAAGAGTTTTAAGTACGAAACTATAACGAAGAGTTACTCCCACTTACATCTCAGTCTATTAGTATGTCTAAATACACATTTAACCAACAAAACTCCATCTGCTCTTCTCAGCCCAAAGCTCTCCACCAACACATAACACCCAAATCTCCTCCATTCTCTATCATTGTTACCATTCATATTCCTACAATCTCTTCTAGAAACCCTAATTGGTTCATCTCTCTCCACTCTCACCACCTTCCTTCCTCCTCCCACCCACCCTCCTTCCTCCATTACCCTTCTCATCCTTTCCACCACCACAAAACTTAGCCCCACTGGAGACGCTAAACGCGTCTTCCTCCTCCTCTCTGCGGGTGTCCGTAAACCTTGAACCTGTCTATACCAATAAAACCCTCCCTGCCCTTCTTTCTCCCCCTTAAACGCCTCCATACCCTTCACATAGTTGGCCTCTCTCAGGACGTTCGTCTCTACTCTCACCACTTCTTCTTCGTTGTCATCATCGTTTTCGCCAAGAGCGTTGTTGGTTTCATCATTTTCGCAATGGTAGATCCGTTCCCAGTATTGGGATAGTGTGATCCTATAGAACATTGACTTCCTCATTTGGCGACTCACACTACAATTCTCCTTCACAAACATAAAAGGGCAATACCATTCTCCTACTATTACGCTCCCAGACCGAATTGTAGAGACTGGGAATTCGAATGCAGGAAGACGGGCTCTTAGCTCATCGTCTAGGCCTAGAGCTTCTCTAGGTCTCCTCGGATGCAGGCTCCTCGAGGTTCGTAGTTCCCATCCTTTCTTCTTGAGAAATGAAGGCGGTGTACCGTCTGGTGCCACAGATTTCGCAAAGAACGTCCGGTCATGATGTCGGTTGATCTTAACCGCCTGATATATGTTTCTTGGATCCAAAGGTTTAGGTTTCTTGTCATGCAAGATATCTGGAAAACAACATATCCCCTTCTCTATCTCCCTAGAACACACGGAAACTTTCCTGCAAAGAAAAACAGAGGAGAATTCACAACACTATATCCTAAAGTTTATTCTATTTCTTTATCACCAAACCACTAAACACACCACTCAAATCTGAAATTTAGCTTTAGAACTTAGATGTTCTCGTGTGTTTTATTCCATCTTACCCTTTGTGTCTGCCTCTGGCGTGAACAACGTAATACCGATTTGAAGACAATGGTTGATCAAGAGCCGGTATGAACAAGACCTTCTTAACCGAAGTCTCTCTATTACCAGAACTGTCTAAGTGAACAACTGATAAGATCTTGTCCTGAGGGAACGGAAGCTTCTCGATTTTTGTCCTCGTACACATCCCGAAACAGAACGTATCCTCTGTTTCGGCTTCTTCATCTGTAATAACAAGAACGCCGGAGAACGGACCTTCAGGTGACTCCTCCGAGAGCGTCTTGTGATATTTTCTGTACTGCGATAATGTCCTCGTCACGTACATTTTTGTTCTTGAAGCTGTTAAGGAATTACTGAATTATGATGAGGTTTTAATATCAATCCGAGGGATTTTATTTAAGAATTTTAACAATTTTTGGGGGTGAAAACGACAAGATTGTAGAGTAGTGGGGTGGCTTAATGTAACTTTTGATAGTGGAGGGTAAAGTTGTGTAATTTAAGTGTTTGCTGATTGGCAAGTCTTAACTTTTTTTTTTTCTAAAAGAAAACATAAAAAGATAAAGCTAATTATAACAGTCACATTCCACTCTCAGTTCTCAGTAAGTTGAGTAAGTTTACTATTTAAAATTTCAAAACTAAGATTTTCTTTTCTTTTCAAAATTTTAAGATTTTTTGGGATTTTGTCTCTAATTTTTATGACCAGCGAAGCTCTAAATTGGATCGGTGTGGATGGTTTATATTTTGTAATTTCAGTTTCATTATCGTTTAAAAGTAAAATATTTTTAAATAAAAATACAAGAAATTATACTAATAAGCAAATGAAAATTGTAGAGATACATTTAGGCTTTATTCTAGAGCCACTCATATGAGTAGCTTTTAACTTAGTGGATGAAGAAAGAGAATAAGAGATGATAAAAAGAGGAAAAAAGAAAGAAAAAGAATAAAGTTATATAAAAGAAATTTGTGTTAATATATAAATCTAAAGTTCTTCTAAGCATATAGATTAACAGTTTTAAAATAGTTAGAATAAGACAAAACATGAACCAAAATGTCCCTGTGATATTCGAGACTTTATATAAACATAATAAATTCAAACAAAAACCAAAATTTTCCATCAAATTTTGTTCAATTTCTATACTTTATAAACATCAAAAATTCAAAATAAAGCCAGATTATACAACTTTAAAGAACAGAAATCAAACCTAAAATGTCAAATTTTAATATTTTTGTTACACTTCCAAAATTTAAATTCTTAAAGAAAAATGCAAAATTTTATGACATTTGCGCATAGCTTAAAAGTTTTTGTGATGACTCCCATCATTTGACCATGAGGAAAACAGCGACGACATCCTCTTGCAACTACAATCTCATTCAAGTACGAAGTCCAATCTCTCAAACCCAAAAATACCAAAATGTTGAACCTGTCTTTCTGAAAACTAATCCATCAAGTCATTGTTCTCACCTCCTAACTCTCACACACTTAAGTCAGAAGGTTAATTTGTTACTTCGCTACTAATTAAAATATGCAGATATGTTGTGGAATTTTAGTATGTCGATATCATTTTTTTATTAAATTTTTATATATTTGTTGTATTTTTAATTTATTTATGTGCATTTTTTCATAGAAGAATAAAATATGTTTTAGAATACCACATATAATACCAACGTTATCTATCAATTAAATTGTAAACATAATGTATGGATTTTATAGCTAGTGTCTGAGTTTTTTTATCCAATACCTGAAATTTATTTTAATAAGATAGAATGGAATAAGCCAATAGTTTTGAAAAAAGTGGAGCAGGAAGAAGAGAAATAAAAAAAGTATTATTATTTAGTAGACATTATCCATTTGTGCATACATCATCCATTATCTCACTTTAACTGCTCCTATGATTTTGTCACAAGAAATAATTACCTGAATTAAGAAGCAAATAAAACTTAAAAACAAAAATCATCCGTTGAGGAAATTAAATTCCTTGTACAAATTATAAAAACACAATCATATGAAATATTTTACTACTAATTCTTACATAGGTGTGCTTTTATTTTTGGGTTAGTTAGGTCAATGACTAAACTTTGGATCTTACTAAATAAATTTACCCCAATGTTTTTAGAGTAAATAATTCAAATGAGTTAAATGAGAAGAAAATAAAAAGAATTAAATGAGAAGAAAAAATATATCCATTTTACGGTAAAGAGGTTTTGTACGAATGCAGAAAAAATATCATGTTAATTAATTATTAACCATTTGGCGTCTTGCATTTTTATAATAAAAATAGGTAACCATTAACGTTTATTATTACGACGTACGTACGTTTGCAAATGAGTTTGGTGTCATTTGTCAGACACAAACAATATTGTATCAAATTCAATTAAGTTTTTTTTATCAAAAAAATATATATTCGAATTTAGGTTCTCGCCATTGGTTTTGGTTTTCCGTAATTAAGTATAAATCTATTATGTATCGTACTTTGTTGTCAAGATAACGTGATTCTGATCTAAATGGATCTTCAGAACCAAAACTTAGTTTATTCATTAACTGAATTATGTAGTGATACAAAAAAGCTTCCAATAAAATCGATCGCCGACTTGTTGACTAATATAACAAATCCACTACACTTATTATTTTATAACTCCATATTTTCCCTGATTTTTAAATTAATATATCCATTGTTCTAACAATATATAGTATCTTTAAATTTACGACGATATAGTTTTTTTCTGGTCAAATGTGAATCACAACATGTACATATCGCTACAATGTGTCAAAAGAGAAGACATCATGACGCAAAACCCCAAGTTTGAGTAGAGTGGTTAGGGCAGTTGAAGAAAGAACGTCCCTACTCTTTCCTCTTCATCTTTTATTTATTAGCTTATCCGTGATGAAAATTGAAAACTAGCAAACAAAAACTCTATTTCACATTTTCTAATATATCATTACTATTCAAATAAAATATGTTTGTATAAGTCTACAAGATAGCTAGCAAGTATCAAATACGGATCCTGTAATATGCGTTTTAAATGTCATATAACTAACCAATGACACTATGTCTTAATCACTGTGTATGATTTATATAATAATTTACATTTATTTGTTATATTTATAAAAAAATATACTGCATAGTCCCTATCTCACATGTATAAATAACACCCAACCCACCCATCATTGTTTTGACTCCTACTTAAAGAACGTACAACAGAAAATATTTTAGTTAAACCCTTTTTCCCAATGAGAGACTCTTCAACAACAACAGCATCTACCAAATCCTCACCGTTATGGAAACCCTTTGCCTCAAACTGTTGTTCGGTCGATGACCAAACCGTCTTTGGCAACCTTAGCCGTTGCCGACCTTCGAGATCAGAATTCTCCAAGAACCATCTCGGACCACTTCCTTCGTTCCGGCGATTCTCCTTTGCTGATCTAAGCCGTTCTTCTTCGGCTAGGATCAACGAAGATCTCGCACAGACTCTCGGAGCCGATCTAGTGGATTTTCAGATGTGTGAACTCAAGATGATCACTCAGAGTTTCTCCGGGAACTATCTTCTCGGAGAAGGTGGGTTTGGTAAAGTGTATAAAGGATATGTTGATGAGAATCTCCGACAAAGCCTCAAGGCTCAGCCTGTTGCTGTCAAGTTATTGGACATTGAAGGGCTTCAAGGACATCGTGAATGGCTTGTAAGAACGTGAAACCAATAATTGCATGCCTGATTAATTACTGAGATTTTCACTTTGCTACTGTTTTCTAATTAGTTTCTAATTAGGGACCCTTCTAATTATGACATATTGATTACGTATATTTGCTTCAACTTATGGGTTATCCCAAAATAGAATTCTTAAAAAACAAACCACTCCTCATGATTTTTATATTTCGAAGTCAAATATCCTTTGGCCTCATGTCCTTGTCGTTAAATACTTTAGGGTATGAAACCATATGGAAAAATGTGTTTGGTCATAATATGGATTAAGTACGCATATGATCTTGTCGTTTCTATTTTTGGTATCACGTAAATCATATCGTCAAAAAGAATCTTTTTTTGTTAGGAAGATGTAATAGTTGGTGAGACCACTTTCTTATACACTTTATACACGTACATATTTTCTTAATTTAGCCTCTAAGAATATAATTACATTTAATACATAATTTTTTTTTTAATGTTCATATACAGTCTGAGGTCATACTTCTTGGACAATTAAAACACCCGAATTTAGTCAAACTTATTGGTTACTGCTGCGAAGAGGAAGAACGAGTCCTCGTATACGAGTTTATGCCACGTGGTAGCCTGGAAAACCACCTATTCAAACGTAAGGCCATGTTTATCAAGGTTTTTTAGCTTGTCCTTAAATATATTTAATATTAAAATAATGAAAAAGTAGAACAAAAGCATGGGACAGTCCTTATATAAGGACATTTGATATTGTCCTTAAGACAGGTGGCGTTAGCTGATTTGATGTTGATTGACATAATATTATCTAAGGACAATTTATGTCCCAACCTGCTCTAAGAACATTTTAACTACTGTAGTTGCATATAATTAATTTATACTCCATCTTATAACCTCGATTGAATTACTTTTAAGTAATCATATCTCTAGTTCATTTTGTATTCGAATTATTATGATATCGTCAGGGATATCACTATCACTGCCGTGGGCGACGCGGCTGAAGATTGCTGTCGCAGCTGCTAAGGGTTTGGCATTTTTGCATGATTTGGAGAGTCCAATCATTTACCGCGATTTCAAGACTTCTAATATACTACTGGATTCGGTAATTCACTAATTCTAGTTATATTATTTCAGTGCACATTTTTTTTTGAACGATATTAATTTAGAATAATTAATTATCTTTTTTGACGTGGGTTTGTTAAAAAACATTTCAGGATTTTACTGCGAAACTATCAGATTTCGGTTTGGCAAAAATGGGACCAGAAGGATCCAAATCTCATGTCACAACTCGAGTCATGGGCACTTATGGTTATGCTGCTCCTGAATATGTTTCAACAGGTTTATACACAATTATTTTCCTTACTTTTTCTTCATTAATTTTTTGTCAACTTTTTTTTTCCAACAATATTGCATTAAGCATATATACTGTTTTAATTAAGATCATGACAGTCATTTAGAGGTTTAAAAAGAACATAAAAAATAACTAAAACACATAATGAATTTGAATGGGTCAAAATTTTTTACAAAAGACATTTAATTTTAGGGAATTATACAGTACATAAATGTTATTTGATTAAATTATCTAACGCATGGGAGCAATATTTTCAGGGCATTTAACGACAAAGAGTGACGTATACAGTTACGGCGTCGTTTTACTCGAGCTCCTAACGGGAAGGAGAGCCACCGAAAAGTCCCGGCCAAAAAACCAACAGAACATCATCGACTGGTCAAAACCTTACCTAACGAGCAGCCGTCGTCTCCGATGTGTTATGGACCCGAGACTCGCGGGCCAATACTCCGTCAAGGCGGCTAAGGATACGGCTCTCCTAGCCTTACAATGTGTGAGCCCTAACCCTAAGGACCGGCCCAAGATGCCTGCAGTTGTGGAGGCTTTAGAGAGTCTCATACATCATAAGGACATGGCGGTTTCCGCTGGTCACTGGCCACTGTCTCCGAAATCTCATGCGGGGAAGGTTTCGCCCAAGGTTCGAGGGGATAATCGGAGTGGTAGAAAATCAGCTCCGGGTTCGTTAAGATCGTGAAATTAGGGTTGAATGACCTTAAGGAAAAAGCAATAACATGTGGTGTGTGTGTGTCAGTGTGTGTATGTATATGGTCATACGTATCTAAGTGTGACATAGTGAGAGTAATATGACTCCCACTAAGAAAACAATGCTATGAATATAAATATAATAGAGTAGGATCCCACAGGTTTTTGTATAAAATATTTAATCCAATTGGTGGCTTTGTTATTGCTTTTTGCGATTTTCATTGTGAATATTCCATTAGAACAGATGCAATGGCATCTCTTTGCATTGTCCCAGCCCGGCCCCATTCCAAAATCCATGGATTTAGAGGGATGTTCCCATAAATGGGACGTCCTTTACCTTTGTTTCTTCACTATTCGCGGGCCGCCACGTATCAGTGGGGCCCGCGATTGGTTACCTTTTTTTTTTTAAAAAAAAAAAAAATCAAAGTAAAACAAAAATAATAATAAAAAAATTTAAATAAGGGACGGGACTTTGATCTCTTATTGCACATGGTCTTAGTTCCAACTTCCAAATGTTTCTCTTTGAGTTCAAATCCTCTCTCTACTTGCGTTAGGGAGCAAGGATTGGGCTTTGACCCAGTTAAAAGCTCAGTAGGCTAAATTTTTTTTTTCCGGATTGGTTCACTATTTATGGGATTAGTCGGATGGCTTAAATTGAAAGTGATCTAGCTACCCAAGATTACTAAAAAAAAAATGTAACAATTTTGACACAAAATAAATGGTCATGACAAAAATGACTAAATGTTTAATTTTTTTTTTTTTTTTTTTTTTTAACATCAGTAGTTTGTAAAGTTTTATATTCATAGTTTGATAATTTGGGGTTTAAACTACAGTTCAATTTGATCAGATTCTAGGTGACAGTACAAAAGTTTGATTCTAGGCTAAAGTATGTGACACTGCCTGGCTAATCAACTCTCTCGTCTTGTTTGTAAGATTGCAAGATAGGGGAAAATAAAAAATGTTCAAGATAAAAAGGAATGGGCCGGGCTATTTGAACTTAAGCATAAACCAAGCCCATATTTATATTGGCTTAACCCTAATTCAGAAACCCTAGCTAGCCAAAGAGACTATAAAATACTCTCTTCCGAAAACATTTCAACCATTCACCTAAAAGAGAAATTTCTCTCCTCTTATCGCCGCCGTCTGAGTTTTAAGGTACACAAGCTTCTCTTGAGTTTAATTTGCGTTTACTTTCATAGATCTAACATTTTCTAAAATATTCGTTACATTGGTGCTGAGATTGTGGTTTGTCTCTCATGATTTTTCCCTAGTTTTCACATTTTCTCTTGCTGCTTTAAATTTTCAATTTTATATGAATACAAATTTGTGTTTTGTTTGTGATGATGTGCCTATATGTGTATATTCTCAAGTTGTTGTGGATTATGATCGGAATGAAAACCCTCGGAAACATTGTTAAATCAAGGCTGGAGTCTCTAATCTGCTCTTTTTGCTGGAATCCAATTGGTTTCTAGTGAGAAACACTCAAAATGAGCTTGAGATTTGGCTATCTTTATGATGCCATAGGCCTTTGATCGAGGGAACATTTCGTTTCATATTTCCAGAATTACTGAGAGAGTACATCTTTATGTGTTATTGTTGATTTGATTGCTTCTCTTAAACTGTTGTACGGCTTTGTCTTTTGTTACAACTCTCTAATCTGGTGTTCATTGATCTGACTTTTTGCTTTATGTATGTTGGACTTGATTATTATATTATTATATAGTATTTGATTTGATGTTATTTCTGTGTGTAAAGTTATCTTGTTTGCCAGTGTTTGTTTCTGGTTGAAAGAATGTCTCACAGAAAGTTTGAGCATCCAAGACATGGTTCTTTGGGTTTCCTTCCAAGGAAAAGAGCTAGCAGACACCGTGGAAAAGGTAATCTCCATTATAGATATCATTAAAATGGTTATTTGTTTTTATATAACAATTCATGCAGATTCCTATGTACTTCGTAGGGTTAAAATAGCTAACTTTATTGTTATAATTGTCTATGTTCTTACAAATAATTTGCACGCTTCTGTTTTGTCTCATGTGCATGATTTTTAAAGTATCTTGATTTCATATGGCCTGTGTTGTGCTGATTTGATATGCCTTGATTGTGTTTCCAGTGAAGGCCTTCCCTAAGGATGATCCAACTAAGCCTTGCAGGCTCACTTCCTTCTTGGGATATAAAGCTGGGATGACTCACATTGTGAGAGAGGTCGAAAAACCTGGGTCAAGTGTGTTCTCACTCTCTTCACTTATTGTTTCACATGATGTACATATCTGTTGCTTCTTGTTTTGTGCTGATCTCTGTTATGGAACTGCCAGAGCTCCACAAGAAGGAAACATGTGAAGCTGTGACTATAATTGAGACACCTCCAATGGTTGTTGTTGGTGTGGTTGGGTATGTGAAGACACCCCGTGGTCTGCGCTCTCTAAGCACTGTGTGGGCTCAGCATTTGAGCGAAGAAGTGAGGAGGAGGTTCTACAAGAACTGGGCCAAGTCGAAGAAGAAGGCTTTCACCAGATACTCGAAGAAACTTGAAACCGAAGAAGGTAAAAAAGACATTCAAAGGCAATTGGAGAAGATGAAGAAGTACTGCACTGTCATCAGAGTTCTTGCTCACACTCAGGTATTTTCTCTTTCTCACAATGGAAAATAACTTAATTAGTTTCATTTGTTTGATTTGTTTCTGATTACTTCGGATATGCATTAGATAAGGAAATTGAAAGGGCTGAAGCAGAAGAAAGCTCATCTGAATGAGATTCAGATAAATGGTGGAGATGTTGCAAAGAAGGTTGATTATGCCTACAGCTTATTCGAAAAGCAAGTCCCTGTGGATGCTGTCTTCCAGAAAGATGAGATGCTTGATATAATCGGTGTTACCAAAGGAAAAGGTTACGAAGGTGTGGTTACAAGATGGGGTGTAACCCGTCTTCCAAGAAAGACTCACCGTGGACTCCGCAAGGTGGCTTGTATTGGAGCTTGGCATCCAGCCAGAGTCTCCTACACGGTGGCTAGAGCAGGGCAAAACGGTTACCACCACCGTACTGAGATGAACAAGAAAGTTTACCGTGTTGGGAAAGTTGGCCAAGAGAGTCACTCAGCCATGACCGAGTTTGACAGGTAATAAAGCAAACAATCTTGAGATGTCTCAGTCATCTGTGTATAGTATAAAACTTGACTTGCTGTTTTTTTATTCTTTTCTACAGAACCAAGAAGGAGATCACACCGATGGGAGGATTTCCTCACTATGGGATAGTAAAGGAAGATTATTTGATGATCAAGGGAGGTTGCGTGGGGCCTAAGAAACGTGTGGTGACTTTGAGACAGACTTTGTTGAAGCAGACATCTAGGGTTGCTACGGAGGAGATCAAGCTCAAGTTCATTGACGGTTCATCCATATTTGGACACGGTTGTTTCCAGACTTCTGAAGAGAAGGCCAGATTCTTTGGTAGAGTCAAAGCTTAGCTTATTTATTATGCAAATCCCATTAAAACATCGTTTTCTTTTCCAAGTATTTGCTGTTTTTCGAGTTTCTTTCTTTGTTGACTATTCAAACTCTTCTCTCTTTTTTTTTTTATCGGATATTATTATCAAAGTTTTTTTGGTTTAATAAGATTTGTTTCTCTCATGTCAAGAGATGTTATATGACTATGATTGATCGTTACCTCCATGTTTCTACGACGGTATTATGAACTCTAAATCTGTGACACGTATATAAAAGATTAGAACCGCTATACGTAGAATTTTGCATATCAAGTAATCTCTATACGTCAAAAGTGTAAGCCATGCAAGAACAGTTATCTAAACATTCCTTCAGACAACCTTTTTCACTAGCTGCAGACCGTTGTGCAGAGACACTGGAACTTTCATCTTATGGAACTGGAACTTTACAGAGCTATCTTCTCCTCTGTTCTGCCTTGTGCATCACAATGGAATTTTTCTGATGCATCCATTAGTCCAGCTCCTTCTATTCAACTCTATATAAATCTCCGGCACAAAGCCTAATACATTTGTAAGGCGCGGATCTTGACCATGAGAATTACAACTCGGAAATTCGGAATTGGCCACATGTAATAAACATCGCATGGCGGCTCAGGAAACTTATCCTAAATCCTCCATTCTTTCTTAGTGTAATTACTCTCTTTATGATATACAACTCCGTCATGCCCCAAAATAAAGTGATACATAGAACAGATTTCGGTATAGGTAAGAACATCGTCGATAAAAGTAGGCAATTCGTTATCAAGCACACCTATAAAGCCTGACAGTTCTAGGGACCGGTTTGCCAATGAAGAACTCCGTTTTTCTTGATAGAAACATGTGGAAAAGGGAGAGGGACAATGCTAAATGAATAGTTTCCTAGTGAAGGATCTGTGATGCTTTTCCAAGAAGTAAGCTTGAAGGGTCTCCGTTTTTCGCCTCGGTTCGTATATTCGTTCTTGGCAAGAACGAGTCATGTAAATGATTGAAGCTCTCTAGAGTATGTCTTCATAACCACTCATAATGAAGAGAAGATCCCATGTAGATCTAGTAGAACTATAAGCTTAGAATAATGAGACGTGATTTTAAAATATGTCCAAGCTGTGGCTCAAAATCAACAATGCCAAAAGAATGTCAGAGTTTAGGCCAATCGCTTGCTGCAACACCATCTACAAAGTTATATATGGTAATTCAGCGATTCTTGTTCAAGGCTATGGACAGGATGATTAGAGATGCAATCCTCGCGAAGAAAAAGCGCAAGGATTTCAGAAATATGATGCAAATGTGGCTAAAGTATGATTAGGTTCTGCCAACTCATACAATTCCATGATCAGATTCTTCTTTGTTTTTAACTTTTTTGGCAAAGAACGATCTCTTGTGTAAAGACTATTGTGGTTTCTACAATCTTTTCATTTTATTGAAATTCACATACTTATCAAAAAAAAGAATAATGAGACGTTGTTGGACCAGTGAATCCGTCTATTACTATCGGATGTGACCACGAAGTTTCTCCATCTTCAGATATAGAAATAACTCGAGAGGAATAATAAATCGGAGAGTTCATGTTTGCGATCCACACAATGGTTCAGGCAGTGGTGGAACTATGCATTCTTAAATATCAAATCCCTAATAATAATACTGGACTATCTTTTGTTCTTCCCATTCTTTGACGCATTTCCATTCTTCGACGCATAAACCTAATTCTTTCGTCAGGATTCATGATGGTGACTCAATCAGACGATTCATCCAAGAAACAATCATTAGATTCAAAATCCAACGATTCTTCATCCAAGAAACAAGATTCAGATTCTGAAACCATGGATTTTCCAGCGTTTTTGATTAAAATCAAATTCAGGTGTTCTTCTTTCTTAAACTCAAATTCAGCTTTTTCTTCTTTCCAGTTTATGATATGTTGTTGTTATATCAGTGAGTCAAACGTTATACAGTTGGGGTATGCGGAAAACAACCTAGAATCTTTCTTGGTTGAGGTTGAACTTAGGTGAGTAAATCTTCTTGAATATGGTTGTTGAATGTAGGTTGAGTCAATCTAGTTAGATCTTGATTTTTCCATTATTTCTCCATCTAGACCCTTACCAGGACACCAGCTTCAACCAACTCTAAAACCAGGATTGACAGATGCTAATGGAAAAAAACTTTATGATATGCTCGATGACCAAGGGCATGCTATTCAAGATCATATTATGCCATCCAACTTGGTGGCTTCAGTTCGAGAAGTGTTATCTGCGTTAGTATTAGAAACTCATGAGGAAAAAGACCAAGGAGATGCATCTCAGTCTTCTGCTGGAGAAGACTTATCTGAAACAAATTCAGAAAGTCTTGATGTCGAGTCTCTATCAAGCTGCTCAACTAAAGTTTCTCAGTTTCCGAAGTGGTATCACAAAGAATTTACATAGTTGGATTTTTTTTTTTTTTTAGTAAAACTTGTTATTACTTATATGATATATGTCAATTTTTTATATCATAATATGTTGTTATGTCATCATTGTTTTATTGTTTTTATAAGCACATACATAAATGATATATATTAATATTTTAAAATCACTTGTACAATTTTTGCTTTGAAAAACCATTGGACAAATCATTAATTTAAATTTCAAGGTTAACAAAAATATATCATTTTCTAATTTAAAATTTAGTTTAAAAGTTTTTCCAACTAACTATAATTAATTAAAATTCATGATATATGTTGAAAAAAAAGTTCATGATATAAATTAATTTTAAAGTAAGATATGTTAAAAATGGTATATCATTTTGTGTTTTTGTTCCGATGTCCATGCCGTGGTTATATCCAGGGACGGTATGTACATATTTTTAAAATAAGATATGTGAAAAATAGTATATCAGAAATTACTAAAAAATTGAGTTATTTTTTATCATACGTAATTTCCCACAAGTTTTCACTTTTATGAAAATAGTGATTACTTTCTGTTCCAACATATAGTAATTATTTATTAATATGAAATAGAAAAAACTAAAACGTCAAATAATCTCAAAATTGTGGTCACAGACTTGCATAAATGTTCACAAAAAAAAATCTGAACCGTAAAAGATTGAAGCAAAAGAAAATCAGTTTAAAAGAATTCCCGTATCAGAACAATTGGATTTGATGAAATCAGTTTAAAAAAGACTTCAACAACGCAGTAACGTCATAACGAATGATGGCCGACTTAATTGGATTCTGTTGCTTCCGTCTCCTCGCTCGATATACACAGTAGCCAAGACACTAGCCAAGAGCCACCATTGCATTAAATGTTCGTGGAAGTCTCCTTGGTCCTACGTGGATTTTTCACTTGGAGGATTTATTGCAGGAGATGTAATAATTCTCTTAATTTGCAATAAAATAATAAAATCAGTGTTAAAAAAAAAAGACTTGCATAAATGTTATTAGATTCGATGTAGATTTTTTTTTTTTTTTTTTTGGGGTAAAATACTCGATATAGATTTAAATCATTTAATTGTTTGATGTTGAATTGAAAATGCACATTTGAATGAGAAGGCCTACTATTTAATTGAGTTAAAAAGGCTTTAAGGCCCAATATCTCAAAACCCAGCCCGATGATGTTCTCTAAGCTATTTTAGAAGGTGGAGCCAAAGGTTCTAGGGTTTCACTCATCGTAGAATCTTGAGAGAACAAAAAAATGGATTCATACTCATCGCCGCCGATGGGAGGAGCTTCGCCTGAAGCAATGATGGAGCAGGTCAAGACTCAGCTCGCTCAAGCTTACGCCGAAGAGTTCATCGAGGTCAATCTCTTTTCTTAATTTCTATTTCAATCTCTGAAACCAATTTGAGTTTTATACGACCAATCCCATGTAATTTCTCGAAGATTCTCAATGTTTGTTTTTTTTTGGTTGTGTAGACTCTGAGAAGCAAATGTTTCGAGAAATGCATATCGAAGCCAGGATCAAGTCTCGGTGGAAGTGAGAGCAGTTGTGTTTCGAGATGCGTTGATCGTTACATTGAAGCTACTGGAATCATAAGTCGATCTCTTTTCTCTCAACGTTGATCAAACAAATACCTTTTCAATGATTTTGGTATAAAAAAGTTTTTATTCAGATTAGAAAAACAAAAAATTTACATTTGAAAGATTGCAACGATCAACTTTGTATTTGATAATGGTTTAAGTTTCCATGTGGTTCAAACTTGTTTTAGTATTGAGTTTCAATGACTTGGGATCATATTGTTTCTCTGCTTTATATGCTATAATGCCAATAAACTCTTTTGGAATGTAGGTTGGATAAAAATAATAATTAGTTTTATATTAGTGTCCAAGATGGCTAGGGACACACATCCAGTTTGATGTGTATTGATGGATAGAATAGTGAAATTGTTTATAAATTACCTTGACATTCGAGTTCTGTGGCAGTAACTTGTTAGAAGTGACAACCATGATGAAAAGTATGCTCAAGCTCTAATATCTCGCTTCCTAAACCTTAGGCTTATGTTCCATTCATGGTTCTTAAGTCTCTTGCAGTTGCAGGTAGACACAAACATATTCTTGAATAGTATACTTGTGTATAATTACCTGACATTCGAGTTCTGTGGCAATAACTTGGTAGAACCATGATGAAAAGTATGCTCAAGGTCTAATATCTCGCTTCCTAAACCTTAGGCTTATGTTCCATTCATGGTCCTTATGTCTCTTGCAGTTGCAGGTTGACACAAACATCCTGCCCATTTTTTTGATTATTTGTTTTGGTACATTGCATGAATACTTACTCTCTTGAACGTCTACGAATCACTATGAGTATCCCAGTCACCATCTTTATTTAAAGAAGTGGGTACACAAAGTCGGAGTCAATGCAAATTTAGTAATCTGTAATCCTGTTAGGATGGTTATTTAGCATGATTAGCCAAGTGTGATTCATCTAGTTTCCTTTTAGGATGTTTTTTTGTGTGTATGAATGTATTTGGAGCTTGCAATGAATGTATTTGATATAATTTCGAGCCTTCACCATGTCGGGCTAAGACACAACTACTGTATAAAGTTTAAAATCCTTCAAGTCATTCTATGCGTAGCAGGAATTATCCTTCGAACTATGTAACACTAGATTGGAACATGGGATGTATGTTTACATTATATTTTTGCAATATCATGATATAGTGGCCTTATATAAATCATAACTGATTCGGTAAAAATTGAAGAAGCAAAACACTTGAAACTTTTTTTTTTTCTTTTTTTTTTTGGTATGAAAAGTTAAAACTTCATTACCACAAATCTTATCAAGACCGTATTACTTTTTAAGCTTCTGCTAAAAAAAAAATATCCCCGTTCTATCGATGACTAATTCGTTGGAATTGTAAATTCGACTTCGGCTTTTTAGCCTTAATTAGAGTTTTAATCTTTGAGGGTAAGAAGCTAATCATAGTCACTGCAAAAGATAGCATTTTGGATTATTTTGTGGAGCCATAATTTTAAGAAAAACATTATCAAAATTTTTACTAAAATCAACATTGCGTTTACTAAAAACTATGTGGTTATTAATCATCATCCAAAAATAATCAACTTTGAAATCAATCTCTTCTCTGCTATATAAACACCAATATGAGTTTCTTCATAATCCACAGAGCCAATTCCAAATACAGTTAAATATATAAATAAAAAAAACTGAACTCCCTAATAGGAGATTCTTTTATAATTTATTTATTTATTTAATTTATTTGGAAAACAAAAAAAAATAATATTTAACTAATAATAATATGGGGATGTCTAAAAGTGTTAAGGTTGTTCTAACTCTCGCCCTCGTAGTGTTCTTGGCTCTTGCAGCAACCAAGACTGAGGCAAGAGCCATAGATTATCGTGATCTGAATCGTGGAGATCATGCTAGAAATTGTGATCGAGCACGCCCTGAGTCCTGCCAGAAGAAAGAAGCGAATCCTTACCAAAGAGGATGCGGAGTGGCCGAACGTTGCAAACGCGCTCCACCTAAAGATGAGTGAATCAACCAACCCACCCAAGAGCATAAAATCTAAAATATACATCAAATACTAGTTTCCTATTTATTAATACTAATTTGACAGGCTTGGTAATTGGACTACACTACTCTTGGTTATCTATATACACACATGACATCCTCATGTTCATTTGTTAAATGTGATTATTTATAGTCTATTGTGGCTTTGTAATTGATTGTAACCAGATATATGATGTTATAATCAATCATCTATAAATTCATTTCAGTTATTATTCGATATTTTAACAATCTTTCAAGCTATTTTTCACTTTCTTATATTCATTTGAGCTAATGTTAATTTGTGTTTATTCAATGTTAAATTGTGTCTACAACGATTTTTATTCATCCATAGGACGGAATTCAACAAAGAAAACACAAAACTAAAAGATATATGGGATTTCTTATATTTTATGTTCAAGATTCACTTAGAAACACAGATTCTCATACAAAATAAGAACTTTTAGTAAAATTTATTGGAAGTTAATGCATTAAAAATGGTCGAAACGGCTTTCAATTATATTAGACAGTTACATTAGGCAAATTAATCAATTAAGCAGACATTGCATATATAGTATATTAGACTATCAAACTGTATTCAGTTTAGTCGAATTTGTGCAAATTATTTTTCTAATACATACATTACTTATTAATTATAATAATGCAAAATGTAAGATCAAATTACAAAATAAGAGAGAGAAGTTTAGATTAGAAATAACCAAGATATTCAAGTTTGGAGAATTTGACTAACATAAGTGAATGTAGGGACAATGAGAAAGAAGTATTTAATTTTGATGACATGTTAATAGAGAAATTTTTAAAACAATTTTATATTAGTTACTGCAATTTCTAAAACCAATATGTTACTCCTCTCAAATTCAATAGACTACCGTCACTACACTACATACTATTCTCATTTTTTTGTTTGGATTTGTCTCGGTTTGGTTCTTTAGTATATTTAAGAAAAATGTATTCGTTCTAACAAGATCTTAGCGCCGAAATCTTGTATTTTGTGATTCAATATTTGGACATCTGCTAGCAAGATACGTTGCTTGTTTTTAACCTTTTCAAGTCTCTGTGTCTGATCCTCAACCTTCAATTATGCTAAACCGAAGACTCGAAGCGAGAAGCTTTTTGCTTCAGCAGGTAACAGGGTTAGTAGGAAATGTTGAATGCGAAAAATATTAGTTTCTATTGTGCATTTCAAAATGTGACAGAACAAAGTTAAAATAAGAACAAATGCCTTTTTCTCAAAGGAATGAAAAATACGAAGCTAGGATGATATATTTGTTGTAAGAGACATATTTGAGAGAGAACCTGCTAGAGTTTAATTAGGTTGTGAAGATGAAAAACTTGATGAGCAAGCAAACAAGGACAAAAAGAAGAACAAATGCAAATCAAAGGTAAACTCAAGTTAAGTGTAAATTAAACTTGACGCTTTGTTTGGCCAAATTACAGTCGCAGAAAAAGTAGTCACCTTTGGCGTTTGGGAGCTGCACTAGCTAGGTTTGAGCTTGTCATATATATATATATGATATATAAAAGCTGATATGAGGATTGAGAGAGTAAGCGACACACATACACTAAAGATGAGAGAAAACCATTTTTATATGCATAAACTTTTTCTGTTCCTAAACTTCATTTACTTGTTATAAAATATTAACAAAGAAATATTGCATTTGTAAAAGAATTTTTGGCAAAGGAGGAAAAGAGCTAGAATTAACTTTCTAGAGACATATTTGTCAATTTAAATTGTCTTTCCTAAAGATACAATTTCCTAAATATTAACCAACGTCAAGACAAACATTATGGAATTATCTACTAAAAAAAACATTCATTTACTAAAATCTATGTGGTTACTAATCATCATCCAAATATAACCAAGTTTTAAATCCATCTATTCTCTCCTATATAAACACCAATTACCGTTTGTTCATAATCCCACAGTGCCAATTTCCAATACAATTAAATATATTAACAACATAAATTGAACTCCTAATTAATCGGGGTTCCTTTTATAGTTTTATTTATTTATTTATTGGAAAAAAAAATAATAATATGGGGATGTCTAAAAGTGTCAAAGTTATTCTAACTCTCGCCCTCGTAGTGTTCTTGGCTCTTGCATCAACCAAGACTGAGGCAAGAGTCATAGGTTACGGCGATCTTAATGGTGGAGATCATGCTAGAAATTGTGATCGAGCGCGTCCTGAGTCCTGCAAGAAGCAAGAAGCGAATCCTTACAAGAGAGGATGCGACGTGGCCGAACGTTGCCGTCGCGCTCCACCTAAAACTTTGTGAATCAACCAACTCATCCAAGAGCATAAAATATAACATCAACACTAGTTTCCTATTTATTAATAATAATTTGACAGGTTTCCTGATTGGAGTGCCACTCTTGGTTATCTATATACACACACTAGTCATTTGCCCGCGCTACGCGCGGGAGTTGTATCGTCAATTTAATTTATTTTGTTATGTTTTGATTAGTTAGATTTAGGGATGTTAATATGGGTTACCCGACCCGACCCGACCCGAACCCATTTAGAACCAGAATCTCAAAACCCGTTTGAAACCCGAGAGCTATTAGGGTAACCCGAATAAAACCCGCGAGATTTCGGGTTACCCACGGGTACCCGTTTTGTCTTTTTTTTTTTTTTTTTTTTAAAATTTTTTTTGTATTTAAGCTTATAAATTAAAATTAGTAATAAATTTATAAAATCTGTATTTAAAGGCTTAAAAACAAATTAAAAACCAATTTTACTTAGTTAAAACTTTTAGTTAAATGTAAAAAAAAAAAAAAAAAAAAAAAAAACATCGGGTACCCGAAACCCAAATGGGTAACCCGAAATCGACCCGAACGCGTTTAAAATCCACCCATTTATAACCCGCAAAATTTTAAACAAAATGGGCGGGTTTTGGGTATACAATATGAACCGGCTTTTCGGGTTCCCGACGGGTTAAAACCCATTTTAACATCCCTAGTTATATTATCTCTTTACATATTATCTAATTTATTTATTTTTATTTATTGGTAAAGAAATATTGTTTTATTGTTACTTTTTCATACATATTTTTAAAATGAGAATTCACGTTTTGTCCTAATTTATCTCTTTTATGTTTGAAAATTTTGTAAGACATAAATTATATAGATTTTATATTCTCAAAATTTCTTGTTTTCGTTCTATTTCTGTTAAATCTTATCATAATTTAAGTTTACATTGTGTTAGTCCATTCACATTTTATTGCATATTATTTTAATGAATATATATATTCATAATAAAACATTCACTTTAAAAATACAATATATTATTTATAAATTAGTTAATATAATCAAAAATTAGTAAATTTTTTATTTTGTATATCAATTATGTTTTTTAGGTTTATAATATAAAATATAAGAAAAGACTTTTCATATTTCTTTTTTAAAAGTTTGTTTACATATGTATAAATTTTAAAATTAAATGATAAAATGTATAAATAAAATTTTGAATTAAATAGTTACATGATTAGAATGATGAGGTGGCTTAAGGAGAAGAGAGTAAAACCTATTATAATATTACATATGAGAAAAAAACCTTTCATATTTCTTTTTTAAAAACTTACATCTATATGAATTTTAAAATTAAATGATAAAATGTATAAATAAATTTTTAAAATTAAATGATGTGGATGATGAGGTGGATGATGAGGTGGCATATATGACATCCTCTAGTTCATTTATTAAATGAGATTATTTATAGTCTATTAGCTTTGTAATTGATTGTAACCAGATATGATGTGATAATCAATCAGCTATAAATACATTTCAGTTATTAATTTTTTTTTTTTGTGCAAACACATTTCAGTTATTAATATTCGATATTTTAACAATCTTTCAAGCTAATTTTCACTTTCTTATATTCATTTGAGCGAATGTCAATTTGTGTTTATTCAATGTTAAATTGTGTCTTTTCAATTATCATACTTTTTTGGCACAATAACATGTCAAGAATTATAAGGGAATATAAATATACCACGATTTATTCATCCCTAGGACGGAATTCAAAAAAGAAAACACAAAACTAAAAAACATTTTAAGTTCAAGTATCACTCAGAAGGAATTGTTGAAGGCAAAACATATTAGTTTCTATTATTGTGCATTTCAAAATGTGACAGAACAAAGTTAAAATAAGAACCAGCAAAAGTCTTTTTCTCAAATGAATGAAGAATACGAAGAAGACGTTTGGTAAATCGATAATGAGCAAGCAAACAAGGACAAAAGAAGAACAAATGCAAACCAAACGTAAATTCAAGTTAAATTTAAATTAAACTTCATAGCAAAAAAAAATTAAATTAAACTTGGGTTGGATTAATAGCGATTCGACCACAAAGAGGAGCGTCAATAGACTTCTAGAGGTTCAATACGGCTCTCCTGGCAAAACAACTCTGGAGACTACTAGAGGTTCCTGACTTTTTGTTCGCAAGAGTCTTCAAAGGACGCTATTATCGGAATGCTACTCCACTGGATACTTTAAAATCCTACTCTCCATCATATGGATAGCGAAGTATGATCTCTGCTCGCTCTCTGGTTAAAAAAGGACTCATTAAAAGAATTGGCTCAGGTGACACCATTTCCGTTTGGAATGATCCTTGGGTCCCAGTTCAATTCCCGAGACCAGCTGTTAGCAACGGATCCCTCTTGGATCCGTCCCTTCAAATTCGACATCTCATTGATACTCAAACAAATTCCTGGGATCTGCATAGGTTAAAAGATTATTTTGACCCATCAGATGTACAAGTAATTTCGGCTATTCCCATCGGTAACCGGAGCAAACCGGACTCTTTTGGCTGGCACTTTACAAAAACAGGTAAATATACGGTCAAGTCAGGCTACCATACGGTCCGTCTGCCAAATCCTTCTACGGCACCTCCCAGAGTTTACGGTCCAGACTGTATTTCCCTTCAGGCTCACGTGTGGACAGTCAAATGTCCACCTAAAATAAGACATTTTATATGGCAAGCCCTCTCGGGGTGTATCTCAGTTTCTTATAATTTAAGCAGGAGGGGAATTAATTGTGATTTGGCATGTGCCAGATGTGGGTATTTCGAAGAAACGATTAACCATGTCCTCTTCGAATGCCCTCCAGCCAGACAAGCTTGGGCTCTGTCCCAGGTGCCGTCTGGCACACAATTATTTCCGAAACCCTCTCTGTTTACGAATTTCGATTACCTGTTTTGGCGACAACCATCACAGGCCCATAGTGACTCTTTCCCTTGGATACTATGGTATATATGGAAGGCGAGGAACGCCAAAGTTTTTGAGAATGTGGATGAGAATCCTCAGGATGTAATACGGCTGGCTGATGCGGAAGCATTAGCATGGAATCAAGCTCAGATGGAGGAGGAGGGATCCACCCCGACTACTCCGGGCTTGTTAAAATGCACTAGACCGCAAACCAATCCCCTTCCGGACAGGTTTTCGGGTCACAGATGTTTTGTGGATGGCTCGTGGAAAGAGTCTGATGAATTTGCAGGTGTTGGCTGGTTTTGCACACGAACTGATGGATCACCAACCATGGGGGCGGCAAACCTACAACGAAGTCTATCTCCGTTACACGCGGAGGTCGAGGCACTGATGTGGGCGATGAGATGCATGATTGGTGCAGGCAATGACCATGTAGCTTTCCTAACAGACTGTTCGGACTTGGTGAAGATGGTGTCTTCTCCTACTGAATGGCCGGCTTTCTCAGTATACCTAGAAGCAATTGCGGACGACAGGGAGGAATTTCTATCTTTTTCGCTCTCTCTTATCTCTAGGAACATGAATGTAAAAGCGGATAATTTTGCACGACATGTTCATACCTTCCCACAAAATGTTACTTATGTAAACGATGTTTCGCCTCATTGGTTTGTATAAGCTAATAAATATATATTGTTGACAAAAAAAAAAAGAGGAGCGTCAATAGAGCTTAAGGCTTTCTTTGGCCAAATTACAAAAGCACAAAACGGAGCCATCTTGTGCGTTTGGGATTTGTACTAGGTCTAGGTATGAGGTTGTCAATTTGTCATGTAAGCGTAACACAGACAATTTAAATATACAATAGTATTGATTTAGTTTTAAAGATACGATTGTCATTGCTTTTTTTTTTCTAGTACGATTTTCTAAACTAAATTTACTTCTTTAATATTAACAAAGAAATACTGCATTTGTGAAAGATATTTTCGGAGAAAGAGTTATTCTAGAGACATATTTTTCGATTTAAATAGTTTTTTCTAAAGAAAAAAATTCCCTAAACTAAATAATCTATCTCAAATATACATAAATATTATTCTAATTTTCTAGAAACTAAATTATTTTTTCGGTTTTTTCTTGTTAAAAACAAATACTATCAACTAACGACAAGAAAAACATTATGAAATTATCTACTAATGACAACATTCATTTACTAAAATCTATGTGGTTAATAATGATCATCCAAATATAACCAAAAATCCATCTGTCCTAGCTCTATTATATAAACACCATTTACTGCTTGTTCATAATCCCACAGAGCCAATTTCCAATCCAATTAAATATATAAATAACATAAATTGAACTCCTAATTAATAGGGGTTCCTTTTATAAAATTATTTATTTAATTATTGGAAAAAAAATAATAATAATAATATGGGGATGTCTAAAAGTGTTAAGTTGATTGTATCTCTTGTTCTCGTAGTGTTCTTGGCCCTTGCAGCAACCAAGATTGAGGCAAGATACATAAGTTACGGCGATCTGAATGGTGGAGATCATGCTAGAAATTGTGATCGAGCGCGCCCTGAGTCCTGCAAGAAGGTAGTAGCGAATCCTTACAAGAGAGGATGTGGAACGGTCGAACGTTGCCACCGCGACCTTCCAAAGGAGGATTCAGATTAGTTTTCTAATCACAAAGAATGTGTTTGTATATGTGTATCACTCTTGGTTATCTATATGTGTACATGACATCCTCATATTCCCTTGTTAACTCTGATTGTTTATAGTCTATCTTTTGTTATGTAATTGATTGTATAACCCGATAATGTTATGTTTGATCGTATAAATTTATATCAGTTATTGTTCCGTATTTAACAATCTTTCGAGCTATTTTTGAACTTTCTTATTTAAATGTTAGCGAGTATTATTTTTTTTTTTTTAATTCAGGTTTATATTTCTTTATCATACTTTTTGAAACATGTCAAGAAGTTTTGGGGCGGCGGAAAGATGGCTTCCGTCGTGTGACACCTCTTGGATTTAAGGTTCATGTGTCTCAACATTATTGGCTGTAATATTCGTGAAATTTAATTACCCCTAAGGGTAATATATGTTTCTTTCGTTTTTTTTTAATTTAATTACCCCTAAGGGTAATATACTTAAAGTGTAAGATTATATTGCTAATAAAACATAAAATAAGGGTAATATATGTTTCTTTCGGTTTTTTTTGTTTTTCTTTTTTTTTTGATAAACATGTTTCTTTCGTTTTAATACCTATGTTCCATTTTTTCTATTAAACTCTGTACACAACGATCATGTACACTTGGGTTAATTATATACTGGAATGAGATGTTTTAAAAAAAAAAACATAAAATAAGGGTATGATTTAATTAGTTATGAGACAATTAACATATACATAATATACAGTACATATGACGTAAACGCTGAAGCTTTTGGTGGGAGTTTTGTGAATATTGGTTGAATAACGATGACGTAACGCTGAAGCTTTTACTTAAAAGTTAAAACTATAGATGTAACATATACATAATATATAGTACCATGTGCAATGTGCATGCATGGTTATACTTAATCAATATTAGTCCACATTGCATTGAAAAATGTAATGCTATAACACAGTTTCACATGACATGTTATGACTAAGGGTCGCCAAAATTTATAAAATACTTGGTTGGATTTGTTATATGTCTGAATTCGTTCTGAACTTAGTTTTTTTTATTGGCGGATAAATAAATGTGAATACGGATACCGGTATATATTGATAAATTAATTTGGATTTGGATACTCTGCAGTCCTGCACTCAATTCAACATATCTCTTCATAATTTTTTAGTTGTAGTAGTACTATATGTAACAAATTTATATATTTATATTCTTCATTTAAAAGTTTCCACACGTGTTTATGTTAGTATATCCTTATTTCTGTTTGTTATGTACGCAAGTAAATCACAAAATAAATTTAATAATATTGTATTTGTCGAACTTAGTTAATATATAGTTTTCTAAAAAAAAGTGTTTGAGTTGGGTAAGGATATCCCTGGTATACAAAATGGGTTGTTCTCTCTTCTGAGAACCTTCACATTAGCACAAAGAAATCGTGTCAATAAAATTATTCCATATTTGTCATATATGATACTAACTTTTAGACGCGTTAGGATATGAAAATAAAATAGCCATCAAAGTAGAGCTGATGTCTAAAAAATTGATACACCAATTACAAAATGTTATCATTATTTTTTTTTTGGTCAACAATGTTATCATTATTTAAAACAGTAATTTATACCACTGTTAATGTTTATGGCATTGCACGTAGAATATCATGTCATATATGACAATCAACGTTATTTTGGAAAAAAAATATATATTAGTTTTATCAAATTTAGATGGTAGTTATGTACGATATAACTTAAAATATATAAGTAAACATGTTATATTTACAAAAAGAAATTTAAAATTTATTTATTTTACTCATGAAAAAACACATAGTTAGATCTCTTTAATTGAAAAGGTTTTTAGCAGGACTTGATTTAAATATGTAGAAATATTTAAAAACTATATCAAACTAATCAAATAAATGAAATGTGAATAGTTGCTTATTTATTATGGTTGTAAACTTGTAAATTACTCTACCGAGGATATTTTAGTTTAAAGACAAAAATATGAAAGTGAGATTGATAAAAATAAGCATAAAAAAAAAGATGGTTCATAATCATATAGTAACCAAGTGATGACTTTTTCATAGCTTTAGAAGTAATCAGCTATAATTACTCTAAATAAACTAGTTGCCCAAATGATGCAACTTTGTTGTACTAAAAGTTAAACCTTCACCGGATGCATTACCAAATAGTCAAATTAATATGCAATCCAAACTCGATGTAGCTATCAATCTCTTTAACACACCCAACCAATTTTCAACTTTTCTTTTTCCATATGTTTAATTAATCACCTCGACTTTTTGGGCATCGATCACATCTGCAAATAATTGTTTGTTAAAACGACCGTTGTTAATCTATTATTACTTTATAAAGAATTCTTGATATAATCTGAAAATATCTTTTTCATGTAAATATAAATTTTAAATATTTTATTATATAATGGTTGCGGCTTAATTAGTCAAATAAAAGAAAATTGAAATACTAAGAGGGTGATTGACAAAATGATTTTTGTGAATATTTAAAGCAAATTTTAACCAATCATAGAAATTTGTGGAATGAAAACATAGTGCTACCAAATAATTTGTATAAACTGATATAGTTGTTTATCAATTGTGGATGGTTTTTAGCTATTTTGTTATTGATCAGTTATAATGTTAATACATGAAAGAATCTCACAGAAAACAGTCTCTAGCTCGATAAATCTATCGAGCGAGTTCGAAACTAACCATTATCGCACCATGCATAGAGATAATGTGTACTGAACACATCCAAACTTAAATAACGTGTAATAATAAGTGCGAAATTAGTGGCATTTCAACAGCATCGATCATACACTCGAACATGAGGACAACTTAACACACTGGCGGACCTACGTTATAAGAAGGGGTGTCACTTGACACACCTTAAATTATATAAATGATAATTTTAAGCTTAAGACAGTAAAATTATTTGGCTAATTTGGTTAAAATTGCTTGCATTGACCCCCTTTACTCGAGTTCAACTCCAACTAGTGCCTTATTTCTATTATTTTTTTTCTTTTTTAATTAATAACTAATTATTTTGACCCAGGTAAAATTATTTCCTGGGTCCGCCAGTGACTTAACACATCTCACCGTAGATACTTTCGCCATATTGGATTTCATCTTAATTCAAATGTTTTCTCAAACATCAATCCATCATGTTTGGAAGAAGAAAAATGTAAAACAACATTACCAAATTTGCCTTTCATCTTTTTACCTCACCCGCACCATCGATAAGGCTATCCAATTTCAGAAATTTTTGTACTATATCAAAAGATTTTTGGTTTTGACTCTCATGGCCTTTGGTGCTCATCCATGAAAAAAGGGGAAATAAGTCTGCAGGGAGGAAAAGTGATACAAGAACATTAAATTGTAGATAACAACTAAATAAATAGAAGTAAACAAAATATATTAAATTATGAACAAAAAAAAAAAATTCATAACAGTTCACACAGCATGTTTTTAAAAAAGTCCTAAATGTTTTCAAAGTCTTTGACTTTGAAGTTTGAAGTTGTCAAGGTACGCCTACTCGCCGGTCGGCTTCTTTCACCTTCGTCTCTATGTTTATATAAAGAACACACATACGTATTTGCTGATTGCAAAAAAACAAAAAATCAATAAAGTGGACGAATAGAAGGAACAAAAGGATATAAATCTTTATCCTTCATTAAAATTTTGTGGAAACTATACTATTTTACAGGAGAGACAATTTCAAAGGAAAGTTGTTTGTTTGGAATTGTTCTGTGAGCTCTAATGGATCAAGTGAAAGAAAAGACGTTAGAGGAGACGTCCACTTGGGCTGTCGCTGTGGTTTGCTTCGTCTTGCTTGTAATTTCGATTGGAATTGAGAAATTGATTCATAAAATTGGATCCGTAAGTCCCACTTTGACTTCTTGATTCTCTGTTTCTTTCTCTGTTTCTTGCTCTGTTTCTTGCTCTGTTTCTTGCTCTGTTTAGTTCTTCTTCATAGTCCTTAAAATCAAACTTAAATCAGTTTATGTTTGAAACTGCCAAAAACTTTTTACTGTTTTTTTTTTTTTTTGTATTTGTGTCGGTTTCATAGTGGTGCTCTGTTTCTGATACTAAACAAAACCATGCTCTGTTTTTTTTTTTTTCTTGACAGTGGTTTAAAAACAAGAACAAAAAAGCTTTGTATGAAGCTCTTGAAAAGGTGAAAGCAGGTAAAAACTAATATTAATTCAAATTATATTACAAAAAAAAACAAATTTTCCCACTCAAAGTATCATTTAATCTTGTTTAGTTTCGGTTAATTAAACATTAATTAAATGTAATTTTGCAGAGCTTATGCTGATGGGATTCATATCACTAGTGTTAACAATTGGACAAGGATATATCGCAAATATTTGCATCCCGAAAAACATTGCAGCATCAATGCATCCATGCAGTCCATCCGAAGAAGCAAGAAAGTACGGTAAGAAAGATGTTGCAAAGAACGAAGATGAAGAAGAAAACTCGCGTCGAAAGCTTCTCCAATTAGTCGATTCTTTCATTCCTCGAAGGAGTTTGGCTACCAAAGGTGATGACAAGTGTGCAGAGAGGGTAAAATTCACATTCCTTTACATATCTTTCTCTATAAAAGCCACTAATGCTTACCGATTTTGACAGTCGAGCTTTCTTTTGTTTGTTTGTTTGCCAGGGAAAAGTCGCTTTTGTATCGGCTTATGGCATGCATCAGCTGCATATATTCATCTTTGTTCTTGCGGTTTGTCATGTGATCTACTGTATTGTTACTTATGCTTTGGGCAAGACCAAGGTAAATCTTTTTATATCCATCCATATTGTTGTCAGACCGGGTTGATATCTTGCTTCATTCGCTAAAAGATTGAATCGTTGTCGTAGATGAAAAGGTGGAAGAGGTGGGAAGAGGAGACGAAGACAATCGAATATCAGTATTCACACGGTATATATATAACTTGAAAAAAAGATAAATTTGAAATTTGAGTGTGAAGTTTGAACTAGGAATTTTTCGGATGATGTAGATCCTGAGAGGTTTAGGTTTGCAAGGGATACATCTTTCGGGCGTAGACATCTAAATTTCTGGAGCCAAACGACTGTTACGCTGTGGATTGTATGTTTCTTCAGACAGTTCTTTAAATCCGTAACCAAAGTTGATTACTTAACACTGAGACATGGTTTCATCATGGTATAAGTCAATCTTTTGATCTTTAAGTTTACTATTGTTTAAAAACTTATTACTCAAGACAAAGATCTTACAGCATTTCACAAAAATGCATCTTCCCTTTTCTTCTATTTCAGGCCCATTTGGCTCCTGGGAGCGACGCAAGATTCGATTTCCGAAAGTACATTCAGAGATCATTAGAGGAAGACTTCAAAACCGTTGTCGAAATTCAGTATGGAACTAATTACTATTACAAACTCCATTTGTCTACTAATTACTTCTTAATCTGATGTTTCAATTGCTTATATCTTCAGTCCTGTGATCTGGTTCGTTGCCGTGCTATTCCTCCTGACCAACACAAACGGTATCACTGCGTCGATAGCTCTTTAAAAGCCTTCAAGGCTTCAACAATCCAAAACTAATATATTTACTGTGCTTTTCTCTTATGAACAGGATTGAATTCTTATCTATGGTTACCGTTCATTCCCTTAGTCGTAAGCAACAAAACTTTCAAACAAGACATTCATTTTTTGTTTGGTTTCGGTTTTTTGACTCTTTAACAATAATGAATGTATAAAACAAACTGCAGGTAATTCTTGTTGTTGGGACAAAGCTTCAAGTGATAATAACAAAATTGGGACTTAGAATCCAAGATAAAGGCAACGTAGTGAAAGGCACACCGCTTGTTCAGCCCGGTGATCATCTCTTCTGGTTCGGTCGCCCACGTTTCATTCTCTTCCTCATTCACTTAGTCCTCTTCACGGTATACTTCCAGTACTTTCCTCCTAAATTTTCCTCATTACAAAAACCGCGAAAACATGCCTTAAACTAAACCTTTTCGCCATTTACAGAACGCGTTTCAAATGGCTTTCTTCGCATGGAGTACGGTAAGCAAACAAATCTGCATTATTCTTAACATGTAATATACTAATCAATCATCAGTCATTGAAAAAATATTTGCTAATCTTTGCAGTATGAATTCAAACTCAAGAACTGTTTCCACGAAAGCAGCATAGATGTGATCATCAGAATTTCAGTAGGGTAAGTAAAAAACACATTAACTTAAGCAAATCATAGAAACTGAAAAATCAAACTAACAAAGTCACAAACTTTTATTGATCTTGCAGATTTATTGTACAGATTCTTTGCAGCTACCTTACTCTTCCTCTATATGCTCTCGTCACTCAGGTAAGACCCACACACAAAGATTGTAACTTTTCAGTTTTCAAAATCTAATATGTTTGAATCTGATTGAATCTTTGGTTACAAAGATGGGATCAACGATGAAACCAACAGTGTTCAACGAGAGAGTAGCAACAGCATTAAAGAGTTGGCATCACACAGCTAAGAAACAGATGAAACATGGAAGAAACTCAGAATCAAATACACCTTTCTCTAGTCGTCCAACTACACCAACACATGGATCTTCTCCAATTCATCTCCTTCGCAATGTCCCCCACAAACGAAGCAGAAGCTTCGATGATCACTTTGCGAATTCGATGTCTCCGAGACACTCTGATGTCGATTCGTGGGATCCTGAGTCTCAGCATGAAACTGCTGAGACTTCAAATTCAAATCATCATTCTAGGTTTAGGGAAGAAGAATCGGAGAAAAGGCTTGGAGCTTCATCTGTGGAACTTCCTCCTGGACCTGGACAACGAACACAGCATGAGATTAGTAACATAAGCTTAAGGGATTTTTCGTTTAAACGATGATTTTATTTTTATTAAATTGAACTGTTATCAATATTGTTATATGAAAACAATTCTTGTACATTTATAATTTATACATATGGTAAAAACATTTCAGCTTTATACATATATTGTTCTCATTTTAGATATATATCATTGTTGGGTTTGAGAATTTGTGAAATTTGTGTTAGCACATGTAAAAAACATGCGAGGTATATTTGACAAATAATGTCTGATTGAGACTTTGTTTCTTATATTCACATTGGTGTGTGTGTCAGTTTCAAATTTTCAATCTTGGTAATGGACAGTGTGTGTCAATTTGAAACTGACACGCACTGTCCATTTTGTCAAATTAAGCTAGCTCGTACACATATGCTTTAGAACTTAAACAATGCAAAATTGCATTCCGACTAAAAACATGAAACAAATCATTCGTCATAGAGTCATAGTCATCTACTCATAGAAAGGAACACCAAAGAAAAGAAAAACACAAATATTCAAAACAAAATGACATCACCAGCATACGTACGTCATGAGTATTGATTTCATCAAACAACAGCAGAAAGAACATCCGCATCGTACAATGTACCCGACGAGTGGACTCTAAGCACAAAATCAAACCACTCAACCTTCCCCCAAATCTCATCACCGTCGCGCTTTTCAAGGCTAATCTCAGCACACCAAATCCTATTTTCCTTACAGGTCTGAGTATACAAACACTGATCCCACAAAACCGCCATCTTTCCACCAAAATCCACCATTTTACAATACTTACGGTTGCGAAAATCAGGCAATCCTTCAATACCATTCAATTCCTTCCATAATCTTACATTAGAATCATACCATTTGAACACTCCGTCATACCAAATGAACACGACGTCGTCTATCACGCAAGAACTAGAGTTTATCCAAGACCTAGAGTCTACTGCCCAACAGAGAGACCTATCCACCCCTATATCGTTCCAATTACCTTCCTTGGGATTGTAAACCACAAACTCACTTCCAAACATGTATAATTTTCCTTCAAGGCCTAAGCTTTTGACTAAACGTTTAGGTGCATTACTTTCATCTTGAAAGTAGATGCAAGGGTTCGTCACAGTGCCCCAAGTTTGAGTCTTTGGATCAAACACTTCAATCCAGTCCAAGGAACTGATCTTGTCTTTACAGCCTCCTGCTACATATATCTTTCCATCAACTACGCTTACCGTGGAGGCAGAGCTCCGGGCCACGCGCATGCTAGGAGCCTGACGCCACCTGTGAGACCGACAATCCATGACAGAGACAGCAGAAGAACGGGGCGTCTTGCCGATTTCGTATCCATAAGAATTAGCGCCGCCGATTTTGTAGATATCAGAACCAACGGATATGACACTCGATGATTGCGCAGGAAGCATACGATTCATCATGTTGGGAGATGGGATTTCGACAAGAAGATAACCACTTGACTTGTTGGTTACATTTCGCTTAGGTTGCCGGTAGAGAGTGCACCAATGTGTTATAGAGTCGAAAGGGAAGTGTACGCCAAGATAGAGACACTTCTCGGTACAGTTTAAGCGTGCTCGGGTCTCATAAAGCTCCGATGAAGCAACAATGGATCGGAAAGTTTTGCAAACAAAGGAGAGAGTTCGATAATCCAACCTAGAGACGCGTGCTAAGCAGTTCAATAACAAGTCATTAGGAAGTGAAATGATAGAGGGTTGTTCTGTCACCGGAGATGGAGACGGTGACGGCATCTTCTTCTTTCTTTTACGGAGTGGTTTGTCGCCGTTCATGGCGGCTGAAGATCTGGCTTTAGACGACATTAGGGCAAAAATTGCTGAAATAAATTAGCTAGTATAGGATTATTTATCAACGAAGGAATAATTAGGGTTTCCCTGATTCCGAAGTTCTCGGACACGTGATCTTTACGTATTCAGAAAAATCGACATACCTGGGCCTGTAGGCCCAAAATTAACATGTAAATAGTGGGCCTTATGGAAATGTTTTTGAATCTATGGCTGAAAAGTCAATGAAAAAAAGGTTTCGGATTAATATCGAATGTTTATGAACACTCTGTTTTTTTTTTTTTGGGCAAAATGAACACTCTGTTTTAGACAAAACCTGATCACTGAAACACTCTGTTTTAGACCGAATCTTCTCGCTGGAAAGTTGCGTCAGCTTTCTTCAAACGCCAAATTGGCTTCCCGCTGGTTGCATCGGTCAACCTATAGTTATTATTATATAAGGTTTAAGTTGATTGTGATTGAAGTAATGTAGTATTTTGGAACATTGTTTTACAGGTGTTTGAGAATTTAGTTCACAAAAGTCCCTGACTTTGTCTTCTTGGCTTACTTTATCCTGTTAATCGTGTTCGTTGCTTGTTTGCTCTTGTCTACCATCCTTTTAAGTTTTAATCTCTGATCAATCGAAGCAACTCACTTGAAAATTTTGGATTCTTCAAGTTAGGCTGAAAATTCTCAATCATTTGATTGGATGCAGATTATAGATGCCTATTTTTATAATTACCAATTAGAATTTCAATGTTACTATGTGAGGTCAAATGTATTGATTTGGTAAAAAGGTTGGACTTCTTCGTGGCAATTACACAAGTATTGAAATTTGTTTTGTATTTCAAAGGTTTCTGGAACATCAGTGCAGGGTGGTCAACATGTTAATAGGTACTTGAGAATAGTCTTAACTCTCAAATTTTCCCTGACTTTTGTTTTCTTGGCTTACTTTTTCTTATTAACATGTTCGTTTCTGAAATTAATCCGAAAGAAGAAGATAGTTCTTTGTAGATACAAACACACATGGAGAAAAAGATGATCATGTTCTTTCCTTGTTTGCTCTTGTTCATCATTTTTTCAAGTTTTAGCTATGCAGTGATAACCAAAGAGAGTCCTTTGTCAATAGGACAAACTCTCAGCTCTTCTAATGGAGTTTATGAATTGGGATTTTTCATTCCTAATAACTCCCAAAATCAGTATGTTGGAATCTGGTTCAAAGGTATCAACCCCCAGGTGGTTGTGTGGGTGGCTAATAGAGAAAATCCTGTTACAGACTCTGAAGCAAATCTAACTATCAGCAGCAATGGTAGTCTTCTGTTATTTAATGGTAAACAAGGTGTTGTATGGTCCAGTGTAGAAACTCTTGCATCTAACGGGTCTCGTGCAGAGCTTACTGACAATGGAAATCTAGTTGTCATAGACAATGTTTCAGGAACAAATCTATGGGAAAGTTTTGAGCATCTTGGTGATACTATGCTCCCTTCCTCAACCTTGATGTATAATCTCGCCACCAGTGAGAAGCGGGTCTTAACTTCTTGGCAAAGTTACACGGATCCATCGTCTGGCAATTTTGTGGTTCAGATTACACCCCAAGTGCCATCACAGTTGTTTATTATGAGAGGCTCGGCACCTTATTGGAGAAGTGGTCCATGGGATCAAACAAAGTTCACTGGGACGTTAGTGGATGAAACATATACAAGTCCATGCAGCCTTCAGCAGGAGGGAAACGGGTCAGTGTTCTTCTCTTTTAATATAAACTCCATGCTTTCACGAATAATGATAGCACCAGAGGGCTCACTGAAGATTTATCTGCATAATGGGACTGACTGGGGATTAGATTTTGAGGCTCCAGCCAATCCATGTGAAAGTTACGGTGTATGTGGACCTTTTGGGTATTGTGTTACATCAGTACCTCCAAAGTGTAAATGCTTCAAAGTGTAAAGTGGCTTGACTCGTATAATATCAAATTTGAGATTCCATTTGGGAAGGAAACAGAGGATCCTCAAATTCTTTGTTAGTTCGTTGCAAAACATGAACATTAAGCTTAACCTTAAACAACAAAACCCCATTCTTTTCTGCAACTTTAGTACAATAGACACACAAACATCAACAATCTAAAGAACAAAAGTGTTTACAAAGACATATGGTCAAGTACCTTCTCCTTTTCTTGCACGGCTATCAAACTTGCCTGCGAAATTATGTGCACATATCTAAGTATTCCAAGACTTATATATGTATTTACATCAAGACTTGAAAAATAGAAAAAACCAACCTCATATGAATCCCTCCATTTAAAATTTTTATTACACTTCATCTCCTTCATAACAGTATTCAAGTCCTCTTCACTAAACTGCTTCTCACAGAATCTCTTCCAAAACTTATTGGTGACCGGACTAAGATCTGTGTCCTAGCAAAACAAAAGCAACGAAAAAGCATATAAACTTAAGATAAGGAAACATACAAAAGATATATCGTGTCATATGGTGAGAAAAAGCATCTTACTTGAGTACAATCTTCAATGTGCATCAGCTGTTCTAGTGTACAGTGTCGCAGAATCTGATCAAGGAGCTGAAAATCAACCCCACCAACATATTCAATGTACTGAACATTATCAATCGCTAACCTAACGCAAAGATCGACAAGCGAGGGTGGTTTCTTGGTAAGCCCTTCAAACAACATAGCAGCCAGATTCTCAAAACCTAGAACAAAAACACAATTTCAATATGAATTCACAAAGAGACACACCAGTAGACTCTATCACTAAGGTATAAGAGACAGAATACAAAACAAGTCTGAATTTTTACTCAAAATCACATATAAAAACCCAAACTTGTTTGAATCTAATCAATAAAAATCCACAATTCAAATTCACAATTAAAGCAATCCATTTCCAAATCGAGAAGATGCAGAGGTGAGGAGTTTACCAATAAAATTAAAAGAGAAGTGAATCACCAGGAAGGAGACAGGTCCAAATAATCTCTGAAACTTTTCCTCTTGAGACGCCCGAGTTTTTGAGTTTGTTTAATCGTACACCTACCCACCACAACGATGATGATGAAACCATTGCCTGACGCGATTCTTCTAAACGCGCGTTTCAAAACCACGATTTCACGTGACGCGACGTCGTTTAATTGCACATAAGACCGAACCAAATCGGACTAAAACAAATTATCAAACCGAATCATATGTCACCGAAATCGAAATTCAATTAAATAAATTTAGTTAATAGTATAGTATAAATATATAATACAGATTAAAATTAATTATAGATAAATCGAAATTTATTTTCGGTTTGATTTCGTTTCAGTTTGATAACATGAGAGGTAGTATTTGACAAAATGTCTGATTGAGACTTTGTTTCCTATATTCACATTGGTGTGTGTCTGTGTCGAATTCATTTTCAATGTTGGTAACTTCAAACCTACATTCATATTCTTGCCTTAAACCTACATTCACATTCTACAAAAATCAGTTAAATCAACTACAAGTGAGAGCATATGCTGATATGCATAAATGTTAAACAATGCATTTGCCATTCATCACAGTCACATACTAATAAAAAGGAAACACCACAAATATAGGCAAATGTTGAAAACCATTCTAACATTTTCTTTCATCAAAGAGTAGCAGAAAGACCATCCGCATACAACAAACGACAAGACTTGTGGACTGGAAGCACTACATCAAACCACTCAACTTTCCCCCAAATCTCTCCATCACCACGCCTTTCAAGTACAATCTCCGCACACCAAATCACATTCTCCTGACGTCTACTGGAATAATACACAAACTCATCCCACAAAACCATCATCTTTCCACCAACGTCCACCATTAAACAATACCCACGGTGACAAAAATCAGGCAATCCTTCAACACCATTCAG
The DNA here is from genome assembly GCA_011420285.2 of Erysimum cheiranthoides. Taxonomy (NCBI): domain Eukaryota; kingdom Viridiplantae; phylum Streptophyta; class Magnoliopsida; order Brassicales; family Brassicaceae; genus Erysimum; species Erysimum cheiranthoides. The sequence goes on along the minus strand of CM022179.2, from coordinate 19,452,570 downwards.
TTTCTTCCATGAACTCACCTTAAAGTCATACCATTTGAACACTCCATCATTCCAAAAGAACAAGACACCACCTATCACACCGTAACTAAAATATACTGCAACAACCATATCACTATCCAATCCTATCGTGTTCCATCTACCTTCCTCGGGATTGTAGACCACAAACTCTGCATCCCCAAACAAGTAAAATTTTCCTCCAAGTCCTAAGCTTTTGATTTCACCCCCATCACGTTTATCGATTACGGGGTTCATAACAGACCCCCAAGTTTGAGTCTCTGGATCAAACACTTCGACCCAATTGGAGAAATTGACATCTTCACAACCTCCTGCTACATATATCTTCCCATCAAGTGAGCTTGCCGTAGAAGAGTAGCTCCGGTCCACTCGCATACTTGGAGCTTGATGCCACTTATGAGACTTACAATCAAGAACAGAGACTCTACAAGAAGGGACTCTATCCCCACCAATTTTGTAGATTTTCGAACCAACGGCAACGAGACGTGGATTCCGTAGGAGGCAAATGTGGAGATGGGATTGGAACCAAAAGATTGCCACGTTTCGGTGTCCGACAGAGAGTGAACCAATATGTGTTTGGGTCTAAAGGGAAGCGTAAGCAGAGATAGAGACAACTCTCTGTAAGGTTTAAGAGAGAACATGTCTCGTAGAGCTCCGATGAAGCAATGATGGATCTGAATGTTTTGGAGACGAGAGAAAGAGTTGGATAATAATATAATTTAGAGATGCGTGCTAAGCAATTTAATAGAAGATCGTAAGGAAGTGACAAAATCATCGACGTAGGTTCTGTCGCCGGAGACAGAGACGGCTTCTTCTTACGCAGGCCGTTCGTGGCGGCGGAAGATCTGGCTGTCAACGACATTATTTCACGGCATGCACAAGGACGAAGACCACCACCAAATGCAAGCTCCAAGCCCTAATAACGTTAATAAGGTATTTAAAGACTGTGCATGCCGTAGAAGCGAAAGTAAATGGCTTTCTTCAGGGAGCTTGAATCTCCCAAACCCAGATCTGAAGATGGAGGCTTTGAGAGAGACTGATGAATTTTCAGGCGAAACCGTCGTTAGAGCACAATCCCGGCGAATCCATCACGAATTCTCAGGTGATTCACGATTTCAAAGATAACCTTCCACGAAGAAGAGATACGAAGAAGAGCAACAAAAATTTAGTCTAATTTCAATTTTTCCCCAAATTACAAAACCCTAGATTTTAAATGATATTGGACTGTCCATTGTCATATGGACAAGCCCGTTTGTCCGCGGATAATACCGGACATTTGTCCATTTAGTCCGTTTTTAATTGGACATGTCCACGTTCGTGATTCGTCCGCAACGATTTGGACTGGACATGTGTCCTCTATATACAGTACATATACAATATGGTATGGAATTAAGCTGATTTAAATTTGTGAATAGATTTTTACTTGTACTGTAATAATGTGTGATTAAAAAGAGTTAAAAAAAAAAGCATAATTTTGGTAATTAATTGATCTTTTTCTTTAATGAAAGATTCGATTTCTTTAGTCATTATCAATTTAATTTGATAAGTTTGGGAATGAAATAGAGGATTTCAGATTCTTTCAGTGGCAATTTCTTTGTGGTTTCGCTACACCTACAAGACATGAACATAAGCTTTACCTTAAAACAACAAAACCCCATTTTTTCTGTCCAATGGACGGTGTGTACTAAAGACAAATTAACACTTAATTAACTAAGTGTTAATTATTCTCGTGCAACACAACAAAAATGTTTTCAAGGATATTTTGTCAAATATAAAATAAGCTAGCTCGTATATAAGTGAACACATATGCTTTAGAACTTAAACAATGCAAAATTGCATTCCGACTAAAAACATGAAACAAATCAACTCATAGTCATCTACTCATAGAAATGAAACACCAAAAAAAAAAAAAAAAAAACAAATATTCAAAACAAAATGAAATCACCACCAGCATATGCCGTTCAAGCCTATTGTTATGAGTATTGATTTCATCAAACAACAGCACAAAGAACATCCGCATTGCACAACATACCCTCTGTGTCGACTCTAAGCACAAGATCAGACCACTCAACCTTACCCCAAATCTCATCTCCGTCGCGCTTTTCAAGGCTAATCTCAGCACACCAATACCTATTTTCCTTACAGTTCTGAAGATAGAAACACTGATCCCACAATACCGCCATCTTTCCACCAAAATCCACCATTTTACAATACTTACGGTCGCGAAAATCGGGCAATCCTTCAAGACCATTCAAGTTCTTCCATACACTTACCTTAGAATCATACCATTTGAACACTCCGTCATACTTATCCCAAATGAACAAGACGTCGTCTATCACGCAAGAACAAGTGTTTTCGCAAGACCTAGTGTCTACTGCACGATAGAGAAGCCTATCCACCCCTATATTGTTCCATTTACCTTCCTTGGGATTGTAAACCACATGCTCACTTCCAAACATGTATAATTTTCCTTCAAGGCCTAAGCTTTTGACTACACCTCTAGGTCCAAATTCACGATCTTGAAACTCGATGCAAGGGTTCGTCACAGTGCCCCAAGTTTGAGTCTTTGGATCAAACACTTCAATCCAGTACAAAGGATCGATGTTGTCTTTACAGCCTCCTGCTACATATATCTTCCCATCAACTACGCTTACCGTGGAGGCAGAGCTCCGGGCCACTTGCATGCTACGAGTTTGACGCCACCTGTGAGATCGACAATCCATGACAGAGACATAACAACAACGGGGCGTATTGCAGATTTCGAATCCATAAGAATCAGCACCACCGATTTTGTAGATATCAGAACCAACAGATATGACACTCGATGGTGACGAAGGAAGCCTACCATCATTGGGAGATGGGATCTCGACAAGAAGATAACCACTTGACTTGTTGGGTCCTTTAGGTTGCCGGTAGAGAGTGCACCAACGTGTGATAGGGTCGAAAGGGAAGTGTACGCCAAGGTAGAGACACTTCTCGGTACAGTTTAAGCGTGCTCGGGTCTCATAAAGCTCCGATGAAGCAACAATGGATCGGAAAGTTTTGCAAACAAAGGAGAGAGTTCGATAATCCAATCTGGAGACGCGTGCTAAGCAGTTCAATAACAAGTCATTAGGAAGTGATATGATAGAGGGTTGTTCTGTCACCGTAGATGGAGACGGTGACGGCATCTTCTTCTTTCTTTTACGGAGTGGTTTGTCGCCGTTCATGGCGGCTGAAGATCTGGCTTTGGACGACATTAGGGCAAAAATTGCATTTTGCTAGTAGAAGAGTATTTATCAACGGAGGAATAATTAGGGTTTCCCATGATTCCAAAGTTCTCGGACACGTACGTGATCTTTACGTATTCAGAAAAATCGACCAATACATGGACCTATAGGCCCAAAATAGCATGTAAATAATGGGCCTTATGGAATTGAGAATAGTCTCAGTTCTCAAAATTTCCCTGACTTTGTTTTCTTGGCTTACTTTCTCTTATTAACATGTTCGTTTCTGAAATTAATCCGAAAAAGAAGATAGTTCTTGTAAACACAAAAACACATGGAGAAAAAGATGATCATGTTCTTTCTTTGTTTGCTCTTGTTTACCATTTTTTCAAGTTTTAGCTATGCAATGATAACCAAAGAGAGTCCTCTATCAATAAGAAAAACTCTCAGCATGTTTAACAAAAAAAAAAAAAAAAAACTCTCAGCTGCTTATTAATGGAGTTTATGAATTGGGATTCTTTAGTGGTTTCACTATAAGACATAACATAGCTTTACCTTAAAACAACGTACAAACCCCATTTTTTCTGCCCAATGGACGGTGTACTAAAGACAAATTAACACTTAATTAACTATATGTTTTGTCAAAATAAGCTAGCTCGTACACATATGCCGATCAAGCCTATTGTCATGAGTACTGATTTCATCAAACAACAACAGAAAAAACATCCGCACAGCACAACCTGCCCAATGTGTCGGCTCTAAGCACACGATCAAACCACTCAACCTTACCCCAAATCTCATCTCCGTCGCGCTTTTCGAGGCTAATCTCAGCACACCAATACCTATTTCCCTTACAGGGCCTACGGTTCAAACACTGATCCCACAATACCGCTATCTTTCCACCAAAATCCACCATATTACAAAACCCACGGTCGCGAAAATCAGGCAATCCTTCAATACCATTCAGTTCCTTCCATAAACTTACCTTAGAATCATACCATTTGAACACTCTGTCATCCCAAATGAACAAGACGTCGTCTATCACGCAACAACTAGAGTTTATGAAAGACCTAGAGTCTATTGCAAGATAGAGATGCCTATCCACCCCTATATTGTTCCAGTTACCTTCCTTGTAAACACAAAAATTACTTCCAAATTTGAGTACACCTCTAAGTCCAATTTGTCCGTCAATGTGCCCCAAGTTTGAGTCTTGAAACTCGATGCAAGGGTACGTCCAAGTTTGAGTCTTTGGATCGAACACTTCAATCCAGTACAAAGAATTGATGTCCTCTTTACAGCCTCCTGCTACATATATCTTCCCATCAACTCTGCTTACCGTGGAGGCAGAGCTCCGGGCCACACGCATGCTAGGAGCCTGATGCCACCTGTGAGACCGACAATCCAGGACAGAGACAAAAGAAGAATAGGAATTAGTGCTTCCTCCGATTTTGTAGATATTAGAACCAACGGCTATGACATTGACACGCCCAGGAAGCAAACCTTTTGGAGATGGGATTTGGACAAGAAGATAACCACTTGACTTGCTGGTTACATGTCGATTAGGTTCCCGGTAGAGAGTGAACCAATGTGTGTTGGGGTCCTTAGGGACGCGTAAGCCAAGATAGATACACTTCTCGGTACAATTTAAGCGTGATCGGGTCTCATAAAGCTCCGGTGAAGCAACAATGGATCGGAAAGTTTTGCAAACAAAAGAGAGAGTTGGGTAATACAATCTAGAGACGCGTGCTAAGCAGCTCAATAACAAGTCATTAGGAAGTGACATTATCGAGGTTGGTTCTGTCACCGGAGATGGAGACGGTGACCGCATCTTCTTCTTTCGTTTACGGAGTGGTTTGTCGCCGTTCATGGCGGCTGAAGATCTGGCTTTAGACGACATTAGCGCAAAAATTGCTGAAATAAATTCGCTAGGAAAAGATTATTTATCAACGAAGGAATAATTAGGGTTTTCTGATTCCAAAGTTCTCGGACACGTGATCTTTACGTATTAAGAAAAAATCGACCAATATCTGGGCCTATAGGCCCAAAGTAGCATGTAAATAACGGGCACTATATATGGAAATGTTTTTGAAGATTTTAAATCTGTGGCCGAAAAGGTAATGAAAAAACGTTTGGGGTTAATATCGAATATTTAACATTCTCTAGGGGTTAATATGAAAAGCAATCTATATCAAACGCATTATTTTTTATCACCGGAGTTTCTTCCGTCGCTCCGGCTCAGAGAAACAGTGACAAAACTTGATCATTGAAACACTCTGTTTTAGACCAAATCTTCTCGCTGGAAAGTTGCGTCAGCTTCCTTCAAAAGCCAGATTGGCTTCCCGCTGGTTCCATCGGTCAATCTACATAAGGTTTAATTAAGTTGATTATGATTTGTGAATGAAGTAATGTAGTATTTTGGAACATTGTTTTACAGGTGTTTGAGAATTTAGTTCTCAAAAGTCCTTGACTTTGTTTTCTTGGCTTACTTCCTCATGTTAAGAGGATCGTGTTCGTTGCTTGTTTTCTCTTGTCTACCATCCTTTTAAGTTTTAATCTCTGGTCAATCTTTGCAACTCACTTAAAATTTTTGGATTTTTCAAGTTAGGCTGAAAATTCTCATCATTTGATTGGAAACAGAGTATAGATGCCTATTTTTTATAATTACCTAAGTATTAGAATTTTCAATGTTACTATGTGAGGTCAAATGTATTGATTTGGTAATTAAGGTTGGACTTCTTCGTGGCAATTACACAAGTATTGAAATTTGTTTTGTATTTCAAAGGTTTATGGAACATCAGGGCAAGGTGGTCAACATGTTAATAGGGCAGGGTGGTCAACATGTTAATAGGTACTTGACAATAGTCTCAATTCTCTAATTTTCCCTGACTTTTGTTTTCTTGGCTTACTTTCTCTTATCAACATGTTCGTTTCTGAAATTAATCCGAAAGAAGAAGATAGTTCTTGTTGATACAAACGCACATGGAGAAAAAGATGATCATGTTCTTTCCTTGTTTGCTCTTGTTCACCATTTTTTCAAGTTTTAGCTATGCAGTGATAACCAAAGAGAGTCCTTTTTGTCAATAGGACAAACTCTCATCTCTTCTAATGGAGTTTATGAATTGGGATTCTTCAGTCCTAATAACTCTCAATATCAGTATGTTGGAATGACATATATACCACAATCTGTGATCCTGGGGCGTTAGAGAAACGACGAGTGATGGAGATTGTAAACTTGAAGTGTTAGGGAAAACTTGGCTAAGTGATCAGCTAATGTAGCTTGTAGCTCCAGTTTCAAGATTCTTCATGAAAGGCTTGCAGACCTCAGTGCTTGCAAGCCTTCACTACTTTTCAATGTTGAATATAGCTTTGTAAGAGATTATCTTCAAAATCACCATAAGTGGCTAAACTTTTGGTACCTTGGTTTCAGGTTGCTCTATAAAAAAAAAATGTTTACTTGGCTAAATTACTAGATGGTAAGCACTAACACACGATTTCTAATTCAAATTTCAGTTCATATATCAAAAGGATGATCCATGGAGGAGTGATCAGAAACAACAAGATGTCTAAGTCTAACGTTTAGGTTTCTTGGAGATGAGACTACTTGCAAGCATCACAATCTAAAATATTCCTTAAGAATTCTTTAAATATATATCAACCGGATTGCTGCTTGGTTCTTGCAAATACCAACCGTTATTAATCCTAAAAAGTTTTTCTTTTGGCCATTGACATTGTCATTTCTTACAAAACACGAATATGTTTACACAGGGTGTTACAATACGAAGAAGCCAATGATAACAAGAGATAGAAAGATTTTAAGATACAAGAGACATAAAACACCTGGGATGATGATTCATCTCAGTGGAACTTGAGACTGGTCAAGACGTTGTTGTTGACGGGATCCGCCAAATGGTCAAGAAGGTTCTGGTAAGGTCCCACGCCGGTGACTAGTCCCTGGATAAAGTAACCGAGGATGGCGAGCATAGCCAGTCTACCGTTCTTGACCTCCTTGAGTTTCAACTCCTTCATAGACTTCTCATCTTTCCCAAACCCAAGAGGGTTAAAGAAAGGTCCACCGGGGTAAGATGGGTCACCTGAACCGGCCAAACCCTTCTCTAACCCCAAGAAGTACTGTTTTCCCATAGATCCTGGGTTGTACCAGTCCTGTAACCTCCGGTGCTCAGCGAATCCCATCAGAGCCATCTCAAGAACAAAGAGTGTGTAATTGTCTGCCCAGTAGTTGTATGTCCCTGCAGGTGGAATCACACCGGTTTGGAACCAGGGAAGAGCAGTCTCAGCTGGAATAAGACCGGCCTTTCCTAGAATCTCTGGAGCAATAGCTCCAACTGCACCCAACATGGCGAACCGTCCGTTGATGATCTCTCCGTATGCTAGCCATCTCGGTTCAATGAATCCTCCAGTACCTTCTGGGTCTGAAAGACCAAGTGGGTCAAATCCATAGTCTCCAGGTAAGCTGCAAGAATCACAACATCCCAAAAAATTTTGAACATCATGAAGTTCTTAAAGCAATCAAATCCAAAAATTGTTTTAAAGATTACCTGCCATCCAAGTAAGTGAGACTCTGAGAGGATGCAAACCACAATGGTCTGTTTGCTCCTTGCTGAAAAACCAAAAACACACAAAATCAGGATCTGATTATACAATGCACAGAGAGAGAGACTAGAGAATGTTATGTACCTTGACAGGTGGAGTTGAAGCAGCCTTAACAACAAAGGAAGTCTTCTTGTGTGACGCAGAAGCAACTGGTTTTGATCCGAAGATCTGTCTAGCAGTCTGAACAGAGGAGGTAAGTGAAGAAGACACAAGTGCTTGTGCTGCCATTTTCTCTGTTCCTCAACTCTTTCTCTTCTGTCACCAAGAGATGATGATGATGATGATGGTTCAGAAATGGTCTGCAGGGGCTATGTTAGGGTAGAAGAAAACAAAGGTTGAGTACTTGTGGCTTTGAAATAAGCACAACTGGTTTTGCTCAGATTAGATTAGTATCTGCTTCACCAACTATATCTGTCCACGTGGCAATATATGTTGGATAAGGATTTGGTTTTTATGTTTTTGCTTATCCGCCACACGAACAAAAAAATCTTTACATAGAAGCCTATTGGATACAAAAAAATACATATCATATGTTTTATTGATTGGAAATTGGAATGGATATGTACTTGTGTGGTAAAAATAAAAAGAAAAAATAACTATTGATTATTTACTAACGTTGGAGAGTCATTTTTTACCATTAAAGTTGCGATTTTTCTAGGTACAGTATACTTAAGCGGTTAAGCCCAGATTGTGGGAATTGGATTAATCGGCCATACTTTGGCGTGAACTATTTTTGTCAATTGAGATTTTAAGTCCGGCAACATTTTGCAAGACCTTGATCTTTGTGTCCTCGAACGTTTGGATTATGCACCGTAAGTGTTCGATGTAATGCCTGAACGAAATGTAAGGCTTCAAAGTTACGCTCTTTTTACTAGGAGATAAAAGAGAATAGCTTGCAGATCAAATAAACATACAAAAGGTTGTATAGGTTGAGCTAATAAACTCTCAAGTTGTTTCTTTTTTTTAATTGGTCTTTGGTTCATTTTTAAGGTCTTGCATCACAAGGGATGACTAGTCACAGTTCCATCTTTTATTTGATTTAGAGTGTAGACGTCTATCTCTCACTGATTCTGGTCAATTTTGCATGGTTGATTGGGTAAAAGGTTGGAGTTCTTGGTTCAGACTATGAAAGGTAAGGGCTACAATTCTCATCTTTTGATTGGTTCAGAGTGTTGGTGATGATCTCTCATTGGTTCTGGGTTAAACAAGTTAACAAAGACATGAAAATGACACAAATGTTTCAATATGAGGTCAACTGTTGCATGCTTGATTGGGTAAATGGTTTGGAATTCTTTGGAGCCAACTGGTAAACACAAGCATTTTATTTTACTTAATCTGTATTATAAAACAAGGTTTAAGTTGATCGTGAATAAAGAAATGCAGAATCTTGGAAGATGGGTGGGCTGTGGTCAAGTCTGTTTAGAAAATAATTCTCGTTAAGTACTTGAGTTTGCTTACTCTTGCATACATGTTCTCTTCTTACACTAATCTGAAGGAGATTGTTCTTGGAGACAAAAGAGCGCACATGGGGATAACGAGGTTTGTTTGTTTGCTCTTGTTTACCTTGCTCTTAAGTTTTAGCTATGCAGCTATTACACCAACAAGTCCCTTGTCACTAGGACGAACTCTCAGCTCTCCTAATGGAGTTTATGAATTGGGGTTCTTCAGTCCTAATAACACCCAGGACCAGTATGTTGGAATCTGGTTTAAGGATACAATTCCCCGGGTCGTTGTGTGGGTGGCCAATAGAGAGAAGCCCGTGACAGACTCCACGGCAAATCTAACTATCAGCAGCAGTGGAAGTCTTCTGTTATTTAATGGCAAACATGGCGTTGTGTGGTCCAGTGGAGTAACTTATTCCTCTAGCGAATGTCATGCAGAGCTTTTAGATAGCGGAAATCTTATAGTCATAGATGATGTTTCGAGAAGAACTCTATGGCAAAGCTTTGATCATCTTAGTGACACTCTGCTACATTCCTCATTCCTGACGTATAACCTCGCCACCGGTGAGAAGCAGGTGTTGACTTCTTGGAAAAGTTACACTGATCCATCGCCTGGCGACTTTGTGTGTGAGATTACACCTCAAGTGCCATCCCAGGTGTTTATTATGAGGGACTCGACGCCTTATAGTAGAACTGGTCCATGGGCTAAAACAAAGTTCACTGGGCTACCTTTAATGGATGAATCGTACGCTGGTCCAATCAGCCTTCACCAGGATGTAAACGGGTCAGGCTACTTGTCTTATTTTCAAAGAAACTACAAACTTTCACGTATAACTATGTCATCAGAGGGATCACTAAAAATGTTTCGGCATAATGGAAAGGACTGGGAACTTTTCTTTGAAGCTCCAGCCAATTTATGTGATTTTTACGGTGTGTGTGGACCATTTGGGTTGTGTGTTAAGTCAGTTTCTCCAAAGTGTATTTGCTTCAAAGGATTTGTACCAAAATCCATAGAGGAGTGGAAACGAGGAAACTGGACTAGTGGTTGTGTGAGGCGTACTGAAATAGATTGTCTTGTAAACTCTACGGGCAAAGATGCAGATGTCTTCCATTCCGTTGCCAACATAAAGCCTCCAGACTTTTACGAATTGACAAGTTCTGTGAATGCTAAAGAATGCCACCAAAGTTGCCTCCACAATTGTTCTTGCTTGGCCTTTGCTTACATTCATGGAATAGGGTGCTTAGTGTGGAACCGGGACCTAATGGACGCAGTGAAATTTTCTGCAACAGGAGAACTTCTTTCCATTCGTCTTGCACGTTCTGAGCTAGGTATGGCTTAGAAGATAAAATCAAAGACCTTCTTCCTCTTTTGCAATATTATCTTCTACTTCATTGATATTGCTCTTTTCAATAGGAGCTTACTTTTTGTTTAATTTCTACATTTTCAGATGGAAATAAGCGCAAAAAGACTATTGTTGCTAGTACATTGAGCTTGACCCTATTTGTGATCTTGGGCTTCGCTGCGTTTGGTTTTTGGAGATGCAGAGTGAAACATAACGGTAACACATTGATGACTTTATTATCTAACTATCTCCTGTTGATCTTCTATTCACTTGCTTGTGGAAAACAAAAACACAGTCGTAGGCTCTTCTACATTTGTTACAAATTATCGATTACTAAAATACAATAAAAAGGAGTTTTTCCACTACATCAAACCTACACTAAATCAACACACTCATATATGTTCTTTAAACGACAATATGTTCTTTTTGGTACATTGGTTTCGGCTTTTTGTTTTTAAAGAATCTTAATATGCTCACTTGGCTAGATTACTAGATGTTAAGCACTAACACATGAATTCGAAATCAAATTTCAGCTCATATATCAAAGGATGCATGGAGGAACGATCTGAAACCACAAGATGTCCCAGGTTTGGATTTCTTTGATATTAATACCATTCAAAATGCCACCAACAATTTCAGTTTATCAAACAAACTCGGACAAGGTGGATTTGGTTCAGTTTATAAGGTCAGAGAATGTATTCCGCTTTGCTCTTTCCTATTAACTGTTTATGCTCCCGACATGACCTTGTGCAATGTTTCAGGGAAAGCTGCAAGATGGAAAAGAAATTGCAGTAAAACGTCTCTCTAGCAGCTCTGGACAGGGCAAAGAAGAGTTCATGAATGAAATAATACTCATCTCAAAACTCCAACACAGAAACTTAGCCCGGGTTTTGGGATGTTGCATTGAAGAAGAAGAAAAGATTTTGATTTATGAGCTTATGGTGAACAAAAGCCTTGATACGTTTCTCTTTGGTTGGTCCCTTCTTGCATCTTTCCTTTACTATCAGCAACTTTGTATCTATGTGGAACTGTTTGTCTAATAGTTTTTATGTCTTAGATTCAAGAAAAAAGCTTGAGATTGATTGGCCAAAGAGGTTTGATATCATTCACGGTATTGCGCGTGGACTTCTCTATCTCCATCATGACTCACGCCTCAGGGTAATTCACCGAGACCTGAAGGTCAGCAACATTCTTCTGGATGAGAAAATGACCCCGAAAATATCAGATTTTGGATTGGCTCGGATGTATCAAGGAACTCAATATCAGGACAACACTCACAGAGTTGTAGGAACTCTGTAAGAACCTCTCTTCAATAAAATGATTTGTTAAGATCCATAGTTATAATCATAAACTAATTGATAAATGTGCAGAGGATATATGTCTCCCGAGTATGCATGGACTGGAATGTTCTCTGAGAAATCCGACATCTATAGCTTTGGAGTTCTGCTGTTAGAAATCATCAGCGGCGAAAGGATCTCAAGATTCAGCTATGGCGAACACGGGAAAACCCTTCTTGCATACGTAAGTAAGACTTTAGGCATTGACACACTAGAATCTTGTATTCGATTCCCATCAAGTGTAGAAATCTCTCTGTCGGTTTAAAAACTTATCTTGCTTGGTTTGAAACCAAAACAGGCGTGGGAATCTTGGTCTGGAAACGGAGGAATTGATCTTCTGGACCAAGATGTTGCTGATTCATGTCACCCATTAGAAGTTGGGAGATGTGTGCGGATAGGTCTGCTCTGTGTCCAACACCAACCCGCAGACAGACCCAACACACTTGAGTTGCTGTCTATGCTCACCACAACATCAGATCTTCCATCACCAAAACAACCCACTTTTGCATTGCACACGAGAGATGACGAACCCCAGTTTAGGGATTTGATCACCGTCAATGAGATGACACAATCTGTGATCCTTGGGCGTTAAGAAATGATGTGTGATGGAAATTGTACAATTGTAGTGTGTTAATTTGTTCTCTTTAAGTGTTCATTTTTCAATAACTTAAAAATTGTTTCATACATTTCCAAATAAAAAGGGTGGTGTGTTGTCTTCTTGCTCTCTGGTGACACTGACACACCAACAATGTTAACTATTGAAGTCAGCTATTTTGGATAGAAGTAATTAAGCCTAGATGGTGGGACTTGGAAGTGGACATACTTCCATGTCTAGTATCTGTCACAATTGGGGCATTAGGTCCAGTGATATTAGCGAAGCTCTGAACGTTTGGATTATGCACTAGAACTGTTCGGTGAAATGCCTGAACGAGATGTAAATACTCCAGTGTTGCATATTAGTGCGTTGTTTTTATCCATGCATTGGTTATGTGATGTTAATTCAAGTGACATCTCTGACCAAAGCGAAGATATCATTTGAATAGGTTTCCCTCATTATATAGGTTCTCTATCAATATATTGTTTCTACAATCTCTATATGGTACTGTTGCAGGTAGTGGCAATAGTGGTTCCCGAATGGAAGAGATGCGTGCAGCGCATGTTGTCTTGATCAGGTCTGCAATACTCTGTTCTCTTACCCCTTACTATGCCTTTTTCTGGATTTCTATCACCTGAAACAAAATAGAACTTTGCTCTAATCGATTCTCCACATTGTCATTAAGTTTCAGGAAAAAAAAATGAAAATTAACTTACTATACTCGCACCAGCTTTGCGTTTTTATGGTTATTCACTTGTTTCAGACTTTTATTTTGCTATCCAATGTCTTAGGCTTATGACAATCAACAAGTGTAAACCTTTCACTTTTGCCTCCAATCACAAGAGTGTAAGTGTTTGCATGCCTAAGGAGTTAAGTTTGACTAAATGAGGTCCTTTAAGTCTTTGCAAGAAGTGCCATGGCCTGTTTAATTTCTTAGCAAATATATATGATTTTTCCACAAACATATGCTCTAACCAGAAAACCCGTCAAGAGTTAGTAACTAGATATAGATAAAGTCTGATTTCTTGCAGCTAAACAGTTAGGATTTACATTATTTATGAGCAGATGATTGACTACAGAGGCTGCTTTCTTGTATAAAACTCTTTGTTGCAGGCGAAGATTGATGGAGTATCACATAGATATCTTCAAAAACGTTAATGTCACTGTTACTGATGGAACATTTAAAGTGAGTTGCAAGGGTGAAACAAGGACTTTAGAAACCGCTGAGAAAGATCTGATTGATTAATATTCTCATTTATTCATACTTTCGATTGATGCAGAGTGTAAATGTTAATCTTTCACAGGTTCTGGACTAGAAGAGCTGGCAATGACATGGAAAGAACAGATTATTTCAATCTCAGGTCAATCAATTAGGTAAACTGTTGGATGCTTCAAGTTAGGCTGAAAATTCTTATCTTTTGATTAATGCAGAGTATAGATACATTCACTGGTTCTTGTCCCAACAAGGACATGCAAAATGTTGTTATATGAGGTCAAATGATGATTGGGTAAAACTTAAAAGGTTTGACTTCTTCATGGGAATTACACAAGTATTGAAATTTATTTGGTATTATTATATAAGTTTTAATATAGTTTCACGGAAATAAGTCAAAATGCCAACTGTTCAATGTTTTGTTTCTAATACCCTATGGTAAAGAAAAGTTTAAAGATAGCAACGTCACTTTCTCATCTAGGGAACCTAGAAAGCTAGTCTAGGTGCCCATTTGGCATTTTTTCCATGAACTTTATATATTTTTGCAGAGAAATTGCGGCTTTGAATCAGTCAATACGTGAAGATTCTCATCTCTTGTGGTCAACATTTGAAAATAGTTCCCGCAAGTCCCTAATCGCTTGTATGCTCATCTTTACTTCTTAAACTAATTAATGTTGAAAAATCTGATTGGTTCATATTTTCATGTAGATGTCTATCTTTCATTGGTTGTGAGGTCAACTTGCATGGTTGATTGGGTCAAAAGGTTAGACTTCTCCGTGAAAACTAGCATACATAAGTATTACAATTAATATTATTATTATATAAGGTTAAAGTTGACTGTGAATGAAGTAGTACTGAATATTGGAACGTAAGAGCGTTGTGGTCCGCATTTTTGTTAGGTGCTTGATTATAGTCCTCACAAGTTCTTGACTTTTTTTTCTTGACTTACGTTCTTGTTAACTTAAGAATAGTTTTTTTCTTAAATTAATCTGAAGAAGAAGATAGTTCTTGGAGACACATGGGGAAGAAGAGTATCGTGTTCTTTGCTTGTTTACTCTTACTTACCAGTTTTAGCTATGCAGGGATAACGACAGAAAGTCCTTTGTCAGTAGGACAAACTCTCAGCTCCTCTAATGGAGTTTATGAATTGGGCTTCTTCAGTCCTAATAACTCCCAAAATCAGTATGTTGGAATCTGGTTCAAAGGTATCATTCCCCAGGTGGTTGTGTGGGTGGCAAACAGAGAAAAGCCTATTACAGACACCACGTCAAATCTCGCTATCAGCAGTAATGGTAGTCTTCTGTTATTTAATGGCAAACAAGGTGTTGTGTGGTCCAGTGGAGAAACTCTTGCATCTAACGGGTCTCGTGCAGAGCTTACAGACAATGGAAATCTAGTTGTCATAGACAATGTTTCAGGAACAAATCTATGGGAAAGTTTTGAGCATCTTGGTGATACTATGCTCCCTTTCTCAACCCTGATGTATAATCTTGCCACTGGTGAGAAGCGGATGCTGACTTCTTGGAAAAGTTACACCGATCCATCGCCTGGCGAATTTGTAGGTCAGATTACATCGCAAGTGCCATCACAGGTGCTTATTATGAAAGGCTCGATGCCTTATTATAGAACCGGTCCATGGGCTAAAACAAGGTTCGCGGGGATTGCACTAATGGATGACACATATGCAAGTCCATTCAGCCTTCAGCAGGATGCAAACGGGTCAGGATTCTTTACTTATTTTGACAGAAGTTTCAAACTTTCACGTATAATTTTAACATCAGAAGGATCAATGAAGAGGTTTCGGCATAATGGAACGGACTGGGATTTAACATACGAGGCTCCAGCTAATTCATGCGATAATTATGGTGTATGTGGACCATTTGGGTTGTGTGTTGTGTCAGTACCTTTAAAGTGTAAATGCTTCAAAGGTTTTGTTCCTCGTTCCGTTGAGGAGTGGAAAAGAGGAAACTGGACTGGTGGTTGTGTGAGGCGTACCGAACTACATTGTCAAGGAAACTCTACTGGCAAAGATGTAAACATCTTCCATCATGTTGCCAACATAAAGCTTCCAGACTTGTACAGATATGAAAGTTCTTTAGATGCTGAAGAATGCCAGCAAAGTTGCCTCCGCAATTGTTCTTGCTTGGCCTTTGCTTATATCCATGGAATAGGGTGCTTAATGTGGAACCAGGATCTAATGGACGCAGTGCAATTTTCTGCAGGAGGAGAACGTCTTTCCATTCGTCTTGCACGATCTGAACTAGGTACGGCTTAAAAAGATAACTTTGTTAAATTTAACTATGTCTTTAACTCCATTGATAGTGTTCTCTTCCATAGCAGCATCGTTTATTGTTAAATTTATTCTTGCCTTAAATTTCTCAGGTGGAAATGAGCGCAACAAAATCATTGCTGCTAGTATTGTGAGCCTTTCTCTTTTTGTAATACTGGCTTCTGCTGCGTTTGGTTTCTGGAGATACAGAGTGAAACATAATGGTACACACTGATGATCTTACTCTCCATCGATTTCTTGTTGTTTGCTTAGTCATTTGCTTGCCAACAAAACGATCTTAGGGTATGCAACATTTGGTGCAAATTATTGACAACTTAAATACAAGAAAAAATAGGAGTTTTTTTCTTATGTTCTTTACCTTGGTTTCGGCTTGCTTCAAAAGATCTGAAGATGTTAAGCACTAACACACGAGTTCTAACTCATACTTCAGCTAATATATCAAAGGATGCCTGGAGGAATGATCTGAAATCGAAGGAGGTCCCAGGTTTAGAATTTTTTGAGATGAATATTATACAAACTGCCACCAATAGTTTCAGTCTAACAAACAAACTCGGACAAGGTGGATTTGGCTCCGTTTACAAGGTCAGAAATTTTTTATCCTGTTTTCTCTTCTCTTTTCTCTATTTTCTTGAGATGACATTTGCAACTTGTTTCAGGGAAAACTGCAAAATGGGAAAGAAATCGCAGTAAAACGGCTTTCTAGTAGCTCTGGACAGGGCAAGGAAGAGTTCATGAATGAAATAGTACTCATCTCAAAACTCCAACACAGAAACTTAGTCCGGGTTTTGGGTTACTGCATCGAAGGAGAAGAGAAGCTATTGATTTATGAGTTTATGTTGAACAAAAGCCTTGATACTTTTGTCTTCGGTTGGTCACTTCTTGCCTCTTTCTCTTTCCATTAATAGCTTTTTCTCTCTGAACCGTCTGTTCTGAAAGTTTTTGTATGGTATTACTGCTTAGATTCAAGAAAAAGAAACGAGCTTGATTGGCCAAAGAGATTTGATATCATTCAAGGTATCGCGCGTGGACTTCTATATCTCCACCGTGACTCACGCCTCAGAGTAATTCACCGAGACCTGAAGGTCAGCAACATTCTTCTCGACGAGAAAATGAACCCGAAAATATCAGATTTTGGATTGGCTCGGATGTATCAGGGAACCCAATATCAGGACAAAACTCGCAGGGTTGTAGGAACTCTGTAAGAACTATTCTTCGAAAACATGCTTAACAAAATTCATAGTCATGTTAGTGATATGATACTATTTGAATTTTGAACAGAGGATATATGTCTCCTGAGTATGCATGGACTGGAGTATTCTCTGAAAAATCAGACATCTATAGTTTCGGAGTTCTACTGCTAGAAATCATTAGCGGAGAGAAGATCTCAAGGTTCAGCTATGGCAAAGAAGGGAAAACACTTCTTGCATATGTAAGTAAGACGTTAGGTTTTCATACACTTTTTAAAACGTTTCTTGCTCTGATATTCTTAAGATATGAAACTAAACAACAGGCATGGGAATCTTGGTGTGAAACCAAAGGAGTTGATCTTTTGGATCAAGATCTTGCTGATTCGTGTTGTCCATTACAAGTTGGAAGGTGTGTTCAGATTGGTCTGCTCTGTGTTCAACACCAACCTGCAGATAGACCCAACACACTTGAGTTGCTGTCTATGCTCACCACAACATCAGATCTTCCATCACCAAAACAACCCACATTTGTAGTGCACTCCAGAGATGATGAATCTGTGTCTAAGGATTTG
Organism: Erysimum cheiranthoides; assembly: GCA_011420285.2. Classification (NCBI taxonomy): domain Eukaryota; kingdom Viridiplantae; phylum Streptophyta; class Magnoliopsida; order Brassicales; family Brassicaceae; genus Erysimum; species Erysimum cheiranthoides. Next base: position 19,434,759 of record CM022179.2, on the reverse strand, counting down.
ATCACTGTCAATGACATGACACAATCTGTGATTCAAGGACGTTAACGAAACTATGCGTGATCAAAATTTGTGGAGTCGAAATGTTATATTGTTGCTCTCCTTAAAGGGATCTATTGTTTCAATGTTGATAACTTCAATTCTTTAACATTTTACGTTCGTTGTTTATTTACTGCATTCGAAGTAAAAGTTTTGAAAATAAGTAGCTACATCGACGTAGCTTGCTCTTCTGGGTGGTGGAGATTGAAGGCAACCCAAGATCGTTGGAGCCGACTCGTCTAGGTTGAAGGAAGATCTTTTCTCAGGAAATTTGATATTCGGTGCCATGATGAAGATCTTGCCACTTCAGTTTCACACTTAAGGGCTTAAAATACTGAAGGGCTTAATGCGTATTTTAAATTATGCACTGAACATGTTCGGTAAAATGCCTGAACGAGATGTAAGCTTTTAAAGCTGTGCTCTGGTACTAACAAGTACTTAAGATCTGATTAACTAACATTTATGTTATCTTTAATAGGTTCTGGACTGGAAGAGCTGGCAAGTAGACGTTAGCAACACGTTATTTAATTCTCAGGTCAATCGATGCAACTCACTTTAATATTTTGGATTCTTCAAGTCAGGCTGAAAATTCTCATTATTTGATAGGATGACAGAGTATAGATGCCTATTTTTTCACTGGTTATGGGTCCAACAAGCTAACAATTAACAAGAAAATGACAATTACCAAAGTACATATTAGAATTTCAATGTTACTATGTGAGGTCAAACGTTGATTGTGTAAAAAGGTTTCTGGAACATCAGTGCAGGGTGGTCAACATGTTAATAGGTACTTGAGAATAGTCTCAATTCTCAAATTTTCCCTGAATTTTTTTTTTTTTTGGCTTACTTTCTCTTATTAACATGTTCGTTTGTTTGTTTCTTATTAACAAATTTTCTTGACTTTGTTTGTTTCTGAATTTGATCTGAAGAAGAAATAGTTCTGGTTGACATAAGCACACATGGGGAAAAAGAGGACCATGTTCTTTGCTTGTTTGCTCTTGTTTACCGTTTTTTCAAGTTTTAGCTATGCAGTGATAACCAAAGAGAGTCCTTTGTCAATAGGACAAACTCTCAGCTCTTCTAATGGAGTTTATGAATTGGGCTTCTTCAGTCCTAATAACTCCCAAGATCGGTATGTTGGAATCTGGTTCAAGGGCATCATTCCTCAGGTGGTTGTGTGGGTGGCTAATAGAGAAAGGCCTGTTACAGACTCCGCCGCAAATCTAACTATCAGCAGCAATGGAAGTCTTCTGTTACTTAATGGCAAACATGGTGTTGTGTGGTCCATCGGTGAAATTTTTGCAATTAACGGGTCTCGTGCAGAGCTTACTGACAACGGAAATCTAGTTGTCGTAGACAATGTTTCGGGAAGAACTCTATGGGAAAGCTTTGAGCATCTTGGTGATACTATGCTCCCTTTCTCAACCTTGACGTATAATCTCACCACAGGTGAGAAACGGGTGTTGACTTCTTGGAAAAGTGACAACGATCCGTCGCCTGGCGAATTTGTGTGTCAGATTACACCGCAAGTGCCATCACAGGTGCTTATTATGAGAGGCTCGAAGCCTTATTGGAGAAGCGGTCCATGGGCGAAAACAAGGTTCACCGGGATACCGCTAATGGATAATACATATACAAGTCCATTCAGCATTCAGCAGGATGCAAACGGGTCTGGATCCTTCACTTATGTGGAAATAAACTCCGTGCTTTCACGAATAATGATAACACCAGAGGGCTCACTGAATATTTATCTGCATAATGGGACTGACTGGGGATTAGATTTTGAAGCTCCAGCCAATCCATGTGAAAGTTACGGTGTATGTGGACCTTTTGGGTTTTGTGTTGTGTCAGTACCTCCAAAGTGTGAATGCTTCAAAGGGTTTGTACCAAAATCCATTGAGGAATGGAACAGAGGAAACTGGACTGGTGGTTGTAAAAGGCGTACCGAACTACATTGTCAAGGAAACTCTACTGGAAAAGATGCAAATGGTTTCCGTCCTGTTCCCAACATAAAGCTTCCAGACTTTTACAAATTTGCAAGTTTTATGGATGCTGAAGAATGTCAGCAAAGTTGCCTCCAGAATTGTTCTTGCTTGGCTTTTGCTTATATCAATGGAATAGGGTGCTTAATGTGGAACCAAGACCTGATAGACACAATGCAATTTTCTCCAGGAGGAGAAATTCTTTCCATTCGTCTTGCACGTTCTGAACTAGGTCTACTTCGTCAATTACAGCTTTATCTTTCACTCCATTTATAGTGTTCTCTTTTGTAGCAGCATGGCTTATTGTTTATGTTTCTTTCGTCTTATAAATCTCAGATGGAAATGAGCGCAACAAGATCATTGCTGCTAGTGTTGTGAGCTTCTCTCTTTTTGTGATATTGGCTTTTGCTGCGTTTTGTTTCTGGAGATACAAAGTGAAACACAACGGTACACACTGATGATCTTACTATCTTTCTATCGAGTTTTTGTTGTTTATTTATTCATTTTTCTTGCTTATGGTAACACACTGATGACCATATTATCTGTTATTGAAACTCTAGTTTCAGCTAATATAACAAAGGATGCTTCACAAGATGCATGGAGGAATGATCTGAAACCACAAGATGTATCAGGTTTAAATTTCTTTGAGATGAGTACCATTCAAACTGCCACCAATAATTTCAGTATATCAAATAAACTTGGACAAGGTGGATTTGGTTCAGTTTACAAGGTCAGAGAAATTTTAACCTGTTTGCTCTTTTGTATTCTTTGCTTATGCTCTCGAGTTGAACTTCTGCAATCTGTTTTCAGGGAAAGCTGCAAGATGGGAAAGAAATTGCTGTAAAACGGCTTTCTAGCAGCTCAGGGCAGGGAAAAGAGGAGTTCATGAATGAAATAGTACTCATCTCAAAACTACAACATAAAAACTTGGTTCAGATTTTGGGATGTTGCATTGAAGGAGAAGAGAAGCTATTGATTTATGAGTTTATGTTGAACAAAAGCCTTGATACTTTTCTCTTCGGTTGGTCCCTTCTTGCTTCATTCCTTTACATTAGCAGCTTTTTCTCTACATGGAACTGTCTGTTCTGAAAGTTTCTACAACATTGTGTAGATTCAAGAAAAAGGCTTGAGATTGATTGGCCAAAGAGATTTGATATCATTCAAGGTATTGCACGCGGACTTCTCTATCTCCACCGTGACTCACGCCTCAAGGTTATTCACCGAGATCTCAAGGTCAGCAATATTCTTCTGGATGAGAAGATGAACCCAAAAATATCAGATTTTGGATTGGCTCGGATGTATCAGGGAACCCAATATCAAGACAACACTCGCAGGGTTGTAGGAACTCTGTAAGAATCTTTTTTTTATAAATATGCTAAATTAAGTAGGATTCATAGTCATATATTGAACTTGGTTGAAACTATTTGATGCTTGCAGAGGATATATGGCTCCTGAGTATGCATGGACTGGGATGTTCTCTGAGAAGTCCGACATCTACAGCTTCGGAGTTCTACTGTTAGAAATCATCAGCGGGGAGAAGATCTCAAGATTCAGCTATGGTCAAGACGGACTAACCCTTATTGCATATGTAAGTCAGACTTTAGCCTTTAGGTATTCATACAGTTGCAAATGTTTCAAATCGTTTCTTAAGATCTGAAACTAAACAACAGGCGTGGGAGCTTTGGTGTGAAAGTGGAGGATTTAATCTATTGGATAAAGATGTTGCTGAGTCATGTCACCCATTAGAAGTTGAGAGATGTGTTCAGATTGGTTTGCTCTGTATACAACACCAACCTGTCGACAGACCCAACACACTTGAGTTGCTGTCTATGCTCACCACAACATCAGATCTTCCACCACCAAAACAACCTACATTTGTAGTTCACATGATAGATGACGAATCACCGTCTAAGAGGTTGATCACTGTCAATGAGATGACACAGTCTGTGATCCTAGGGCGTTAAGAAATGATGTCTGGTGGAAACCACTGCACACCTACTTGAAATTGCAGGCAAGACAGAGGATCCAGATGTAGGAAAGGGATTGATGTATATACAAAATGTTTGCTTTGGAGGTTAACATTGTGATCAAGATTTGTATGTTTGTTATGATCATTGAATGTAGATTAGTTAGATACCATTTTCCAAACACAAGTCAGTTTGCATTTCGTTTGATGATTTGGCCTGCAATTCTGATAACATTTGTAGTATAGATGGAAAATGGAAACAGAGTATTTTGCTGGTTGGTTCTTATGGTCATGTTTGCTAGTTCACTCAGCGAAGTCAAGGCAAATCATTTTTTTTCTTCTTATACATTAAGCAAACTACAATTCAGTCTTATATGAAAGTGATGCTAGAAGTGTTTTGGTGTTATATGAAAGCCATATGATGAGAGGGAAGAGATTTACAGTCTGTGATCCAAAGCATTTCTCAACATTCAAACCCGAAACTAAAAAACCGAAGTCCAAGCGGAGAAGAAAAGTTCCGCGTTCCTCAGATTGTGAATCTGCCATATGATGAGAGGGAAGAGATTTACAGTCTATGATCCAAAGCATCTCTCAACTTGCAAACCCGTTACCCAAAAACCGAAGTCCAGGCGCACAAGAAAAGTTCCGCATTCTTTAGATTATGAAACCATTAGAATCTAGAAAAGATCAAGCGACTCGTAGTAGTATTTACAATCCAATCGAAAGGCTAAAAGTTTTCATCATTCAAGAAACACTAATCAGACAATAGATTCCTCATTTCATCTTCCATGAAAGCCAAAATGGAGTTGTTCACATCCATGTTCTTTTCCTCCAACAATCGAACTTCGTTTTCGAGAAACTCCCTCTCCGACAATAAGCTCCTTAATTCACTGTCTTCAATCTCGCTCTGGAATCCAAAACAAATCTTCACAAACCCTTCCCTGGATACAAAATTCCATAATCAGCTCACTGTATAACACAAATACTTGTTTACAAAGCAATCGATGTTTACCGCTTCTCGTTTAGCCTTGTAATTAGGTCACTGTGCTCACTTCTCAAGCGAACAATTTCATCATCCAATAGCTTCAGAGAGTTTCTTGAATCGGCTTTTGAGGAAACAAAAAAAAAAATGATCGAGATTTAACATGCGAATGCGAATTCTGTGAATCCTAACAAACTCAAATCATTAGGAAAATTCAAAAACCTGTAACGGAGATCAAACTGCTGATCTCGAACTGAGAAGCAAGGAACGATTTAGTAAGCTCAGCTTCTTTGATCGACATAGCCGATTCCATCTCAGAACACTTTCCGATCTCTGATTCGATCTCTCGCGTCATCTGAATGTTTGCTTCGATGTCCCGATTGACCTGTTTCGTTGTTTCATTCGATCCACGCTCAAATTAGCAAAAGAAGAGAAACCAAACAAGAGAAGAAGAAGAAGAAGAGTGAAACCTGATCAAGCATGTCCTTGAAAATGGAGATCTGACATAGAATCGCACTTGAATCCTCCATCTCTCACTCTCTCTCGCTCTTGCTTCGTCTTCTTTTCAAATTCAAAAATCGTTAAAATTTAATGAAGAGAAGATTTACTGGGCCTTATGGGTTTTTAACTACAATCGGCCCAGTGAGCTTGCGACTAATGCAAGTGTGTTTCGTGGGCATTTCATTTTCATCAGCTCAGTCTATTCGGATTTTTCAACATTTTTTTATTTCGGATTTCAGTTTGGTTCGGTTTGTAATTTAATTGGTCCGGTTCAGATTAGAATTCGACTCGGATTTGGAGAAAAACTTGTGTTCGAAATTGTAGAATTTGATTGTTGAAGTCGTCTTCTTTAATCGGCCAGATGGTGGAAGTAGGATTAATCGGCCATACTTTCGCGTGTAGTATCTGTCTCCATCAAGATTTTAGGTCCCGCCTATATTTACAATGCGTATGTCAATAACGTTTGGAATACACACACAAAGTGTTTGATGAAATGCCTCAAACGAAATACAAAATTTCAAACGGAGTTGGGGTTATGTTTAAACCCGTAGTGTTTCAGGTAACATTTTAAAGTGAGTTTCAAGGACTTCATAAACCATTAAGAAATATCTGTTTAATTAACATTTATGTATCTTTCATAGGTTTTGGACTCCAAGAACTGGCAAGGACACGTTAACAACACAGTATTTTTATAATCACAGGTCAATCGATCGATGTGTGACTGATTGGGTAAATGTTGGATTCTTTAAGTCAGATTGACCATTCTTATTCCTTGATTGATGCAAAGTATATAGTTTACAAGAACATGAAAACGACAATGATTGGGTAAAAAGGTTGGACCTTTTCGTGGTAGTGTTGTCAACATTGTTTATAGTTTCTTGATAATAGTCTAACAAGTCCCTGACTTTGTTATCTTGGTTTACTTTCTCTTGTTAACAAGTTCGTTTCCTGAAGATAGTTCTTGTAGATACAAACACACATGGGGAAAAAGATGATCAAGTTCTTTGCTTGTTTGCTCTTGTTTACCATCCTTTTAAGTTTTAGCTATGCAGGGATAACCAAAGAGAGTCCTTTGTCAATAGGACAAACTCTCAGCTCCTCTAATGGAGTTTATGAATTGGGCTTCTTCAGTCCTAATAACTCCCAAAACCAGTATGTTGGAATCTGGTTCAAAGGTATCATTCCCCGGGTGGTTGTGTGGGTGGCCAATAGAGAAAAGCCTGTTACAGACTCCACAGCAAATCTCGTTATCAACAGCAATGGAAGTCTTCTGTTATCTGATGGCAAAAATGGCGTTGTGTGGTCCACCGGAGATATTTTTGGTTCTAACGGGTCTCGTGCAGAGCTTACAGACATCGGCAATTTCGTTGTCATAAACAATGTTTCTGGAAGAACTGTATGGGAAAGCTTTGAGCATCTTGGTGATACTATGCTCCCTTTCTCAGCCTTGACGTATAATCTCACCACAGGTGAGAAGCGGGTGTTGACGTCTTGGAAAAGTTACACTGATCCAGCGCCTGGTGACTTTGTGCTTCAGATTACACCGCAAATGCCTTCACAGGCTTGTGCTATGAGAGGCTCGAGGGTTTATTGGAGAAGCGGTCCATGGGCTAAAACAAGGTTCACTGGGATACCAGCAATGGATGACACATATACAAGTCCATACATCCTTCAGCAGGATGAAAACGGGTCAGGATCCTTCACTACTTCTAAAACAAACTTCAATCTTTCGCGTATTATAATAACATCAGAGGGCTCAATGAAGATTTTTTGGCATAATGGAATGGACTGGGAATTAAACTACGAGGCTCCAGCCAATTCATGCGATATTTACGGAGTATGTGGACCTTTTGGGTTGTGTGTTATGTCAGTACCTTTAAAGTGTAAATGCTTCAAAGGGTTTGTACCAAAATCCACTGAGGAATGGGAAAAAGGAAATTGGACTGATGGCTGTGTGAGGCGTACTGAACTACATTGTCAAGTGAACTCTACTGGAAAAGATGTAAACATCTTCCATCCTGTTGCCAAGATAAAGCCTCCAGACTTTTACGGATATGAAAGATTTGTGGGTACTCCTAATGAATGCTACCAAATTTGCCTCCACAATTGTTCTTGCTTGGCCTTTTCTTATATCAATGGAATAGGGTGCTTAATGTGGAACCAAGATCTAATGGACACAGTGCAATTTTCTGAAGGAGGAGAAATTCTTTCCATTCGTCTTGCACGTTCTGAACTAGGTACGGTAACACGAAAAAGCTACTACGTCAACTATAACTTTATCTTCCACTCCATTTATACTGTTATCTTTAGTAGCAGCATGGCTTCTTGTTTATTTTTCTTTGGTCTTATAAATCTCAGATGGAAATGAGCGCAACAAGATCATTGCTGCTAGTATTGTGAGCCTTTCTCTTTTTGTAGTATTAGGTTCAGCTACGTTTGGTTTCTGGAGATACAGAGTTAAACATAATGGTAACACTTTGATGAACTTTTTATCTCTATATCGATCTCTTATTGTTTATCTATTCATTTGGTTTTTAACGGGTAACATATTTTTGACGGCCTTATTATCTCTCTATCTATTCTTGGAATTCTAGCTTCGATAAATATATCGAAGGATGCTTCAGAATATGCATGGAGAAATGATCTGGAACCACAAGACTTTTCAGGTTTATATTTCTTTGAGATGAACACCATTCAAACTGCCACCAATAATTTCAGTCTCACGAATAAACTCGGACAAGGTGGATTTGGCTCAGTTTACAAGGTCAGACAATTTTAATCCTATTTGCTCTTTTTTATTCTCCGTTTGTGTTCTTGAGATGACTTTCTGCAATCTGCTTCAGGGAATAATGCAAGATGGGAAAGAAATTGCAGTAAAACGCCTTTCTAGCAGCTCAGGGCAGGGAAGAGAAGAGTTCATGAATGAAATAGTACTCATCTCAAAACTACAACATAAAAACTTAGTCCGAGTTTTGGGATACTGCATCGAAGGAGAAGAGAAGCTATTGATTTACGAGTTCATGTTGAACAAAAGCCTTGACACTTTTCTCTTCGGTGGGTCCCTTCTTGCCTCATTCCTTTACTTGTTCTCTACATGGAACTATCTTATCTGATTGTTTCTACACTGTATTATTGCTTAGATTCAAGAAAAAGGCTCGAGATTGATTGGCCAAAGAGATTTGATATCATTCAAGGTATTGCGCGTGGACTTCTCTATCTCCACCGTGACTCACGCCTCAGGGTAATTCACCGAGACCTGAAGGTCAGCAACATTCTTCTTGACGAGAAAATGAACCCGAAAATATCAGATTTTGGATTGGCTCGGATGTACCAGGGAACCGAATATCAGGACAACACTCGCAGGGTTGTAGGAACTCTGTAAGAAACTTTTTTCAAAAACATACTTAACAAGATTCATACTTTTAGAAATATGGCTCCTGAGTATGCATGGACTGGGATGTTTTTGAAACTTTTGGGTGAAACTTTTTGGTGTTTGCATAGAGGATATATGGCTCCTGAGTATGCATGGACTGGGATGTTCTCTGAGAAGTCAGACATCTACAGCTTTGGAGTTCTACTTTTAGAAATCATCAGCGGAGAGAAGATCTCAAGATTCAGATATGGCGAAGAAGGAAAAACCCTTATTGCATATGTAAGTAAGACTTTTGGTTTCGATACACTTGCAAATGTTTCAAAATGTTTCTTGCTATTAAGAGGTCTGAAACCAAAACACAGGCGTGGGAATCTTGGTGTGAAACTGGAGGAGTTGATCTTCTGGATAAAGATGTTACTGATTCATGTCATCACCCTGTAGAAGTGGAGAGATGTGTTCAGATTGGTTTGCTCTGTGTTCAACACCAAACCGCCGACAGACCCAACACACTTGAGTTGCTGTCTATGCTCACCACAACATCAGATCTTCCACCACCAAAACAACCTACATTTGTAGTTCACACGATTGATGAAGAATCACCGTCTGGGAGATTGATCACTGTCAATGAAATGACACAGTCTGTGATCTTAGGGCGTTGAGAAATGATGTTTGATGGAAACTTTCGAATTGATGTGTGTTTGATTATTGTCGAAAAGAATCAACTTTTGAATGTTGATAATTTCACCTTTCATGCTTTTTGTAAAAGATGATTTCATCAAATAAAAAGAGAAAATTACATCCAGCGTTACAAACTTACAATACACCCATATATATGAAGATATATTCCAACAGATATGCCAAGAGATGAGAGACTGAGAAGAGTTGGTCATTTCCTAAACTTCCAATTTGGTGCACCAATGATTTACTGTAGAGTAATCAAAGAGTGTCCCAGAAGCTGACACTTCTCCTGTCCACAAAGTATCAGACTCGAACTAGTCTTGCTACATTCCTAACCTGAGCCGTACCAACTTTAGCCACTTTCAAGCCTACAGAGTCTCTGTGCTTACAAGAATAAGATCCGTGTTTCTAGAGGTTAAACTTTTGTTCTCTTTTCTTCTTTTGGTAAAAGATCAAGTGACTTAGTACAAACATTCCAATCAAATGGCTAAAGTTTTCATCATTCAAGAAACACTAATCAGACAATAATTTATTGTCAATTCTTAAAATCTAGAGGATAACACGAAACTATATTTTAAGAACTGACAATAATTTTTTTTGCATTTTGTCATTGTTTAAACACGTACAGTGTGTCAGGTTATGCCACAAGGAGTTGGGGTTTACTCGTTTTTGGTTGCATTTTGTCTTTCAATATGAAACATAAAGCTGTTTTAAGAATTGACTATAATATTTTTTTGCATTTTGTCTTTCAACATGCAACATAAAGCTATATATAAAGTTTGAAAACAATTTCTACATCTGTATTGTCTCTTGGAAAATGCAAAAACTGCAAACTTATATTTGCTGTGTAGGTTGACTTATGAGAAGACCAAAATGAGGAAAAAAAAAAAAGGTCATTTCACTAGATTCTATCTTCTGACGAGTAACATGAAAATTTCTTTGTCAACGATGTCAACATGGTTTATCTTAATGCTTATGTTTAGATTATAATTATAATTATTCTCGTACAACCAAAAATAATTATTGTCAATTCTTAATATATAGAGGATAACACTAAAGTCTTTATTCCTTTGGTGTCAATATATTATCTCTGTTCATCTACATAAAGTTTTTCTCATATGTTCCAATATCCATACAAGAAATTGTGCAGGCAAATAGGAGTAAACATGAGAAAGATGGGTATGGTTTTATTTGCTTGCTCGCTTTTACTAATTATATTTCCAAGTTGTGGCAGTGCAGACATAACCACAGCAAGTCCTTTGTCAATAGGACAAACTCTGAGCTCCCCTGATGGAGTTTATGAGTTAGGCTTCTTCAGTCCTAATAATAACTCTCGAAATCAATATGTTGGGATCTGGTTCAAGAACATCACTCCTCAGGTGGTTGTCTGGGTGGCTAACAGAGATAAGCCAGTCACAAAAACTGCGGCGAATCTCACTATCAACAGCAACGGGAGCCTGATCTTGCTTGGCGGTAAACAAGATGTTATCTGGTCAACAGGAGAGTCTTTCACGTCCAAGAAGTGTCATGCGGAGCTTTTAGACACCGGGAATCTTGTTGTGATTGATGATGCTTCAGGGAAAACGTTATGGCAAAGCTTCGAGAATCTTGGTAACACTATGTTGCCTCAGTCTTCGGTGGCTTATGATATTCCCCGTGGCAAGAACCGTGTGTTGACCACATGGAGAAGTAACAGTGATCCATCACCTGGAGAATTCTCATTGGAGTTTACACCACAAGTCCCCCCTCAAGGCCTTATAAGGAGAGGCTCAGCTCCTCACTGGAGAAGTGGTCCATGGGCAAAAACAAGATTCTCTGGAATACCTGGAATTGATGCATCATATGTAAGTCCATTTAGTGTTGCTCAAGATGTAGCAAAAGGCACAGCATCTTTTTCTTATTCCATGTTAAGAAACTATAAATTATCGTATGTAACACTAACATCAGACGGGAAAATGAAGATACTTTGGTATGATGGGAAAAGTTGGACGCTTCACTTTGAGGCTCCAACAAGCTCATGTGATCTATATGGTGCTTGTGGGCCTTTTGGTTTGTGTGTGAGATCCAGTACCCCAAAGTGCATATGCTTGAAAGGGTTTGTACCAAAGTCACATGACGAGTGGAGAAAAGGGAATTGGACTAGTGGGTGTGTGAGACATACACAATTATCTTGTCATGCTGATTCTTCTACAAAAACACAAGGCAAAGCTACAGACACCTTCTATCGTATGAACCATGTAAAGACTCCGGATCTGTACCAATTTGCAAGCTTTCTTGACGCAAAACAGTGTCACCAGAGTTGTCTAGGCAATTGTTCTTGCACAGCCTTTGCCTATATAAGTGGAATTGGATGCTTGGTATGGACCAGGGAGCTTGTAGACACGGTTCAATTTTCATCTGATGGAGAGACTCTTTCCCTTCGTCTTGCAAGTTCGGAATTGGGTAAAAGCATTTAGTATAACGATTGTTGTTTACTTGTTACATTTGAAGTCTCAACTTTCTTTAGCAAGGTTTAAATATTTTGTTTTCTGGTGAAACTATCAGCTGGAAGCAGTCGAACAAAAGTTGTTGCAGGTACTACTGTCAGCCTTTCCATTTGCATGATCTTGGTCTTTGCTGCATATAAGTTCTGGAGATACAGAGCAAAACAAAATGGTGAGAAACTGAATCTCTTCCTATTTATCAAATATAGACTAAATTCTTAGAATTCTAACGTTATGTCCGGATTATATATGATCTATAAAATATTGATGTATTCTTAAGGGTTAATCTGTTAACTTCTGTTGAAAGTTAAGCAGGATGCTAAACTAGTACAGATTAAGAACTAACACAAGCACATTTGTTACCCGTAGGACCAAATCCTATGTTCATCAACACTTCACAAGATGCATGGAAGAAGGATTTGGAACCAGAAGATATCTCAGGCATAAATTTCTTTGAGATGCATACCATACGAACTGCCACCAATAACTTCAGTTCCTCAAATAAACTCGGTCAAGGTGGATTTGGTCCAGTTTATAAGGTATGGATACTCTGTTCTATCTGATTTCTTTTTTGTTCTCTAGATGACTGACTCTCTGGAACTATGGTTTCAGGGAAAGTTGCCAGATGGGAAAGATATAGCTGTTAAACGCCTCTCTAGCAGCTCTGGTCAGGGTGCAAACGAGTTCATGACTGAAATAAAACTAATCTCAAAACTACAACATAGAAACTTGGTTAGGCTTTTGGGATGTTGCATCAAAGGAGAAGAGAAACTATTGATTTATGAGTTTTTGGTTAACAAAAGCCTCGACGTTTTTCTCTTTGGTCAGTCCTTTATGCCCAGTAACCTCTTTGTTTTTACATGTCACTACTGTCACTAATATGTTCTGTCTTAAATTGGCTAGATTCAACTTTAAAGTTTGAGATTCATTGGCCAAAAAGATTCAACATCATTCAAGGTATTGCACGTGGACTTCTCTATCTCCACCGTGACTCACGCCTCAGAGTAATTCACCGAGACCTGAAGGTCAGCAACATTCTTCTGGACGAGAAAATGATCCCAAAAATATCAGATTTTGGATTGGCTCGGATGTTTCAGGGAACCCAATATCAGGAAAACACTCGCAGGGTTGTAGGAACTCTGTAAGAATTTGTCTTCAACAACATTCTTAGAAAGGATTCATAGTCATGGTCATATATTAACTTTGGGGAATCTATTTGATATTTGAACAGAGGATATATGTCTCCTGAGTATGCATGGACTGGAGTATTCTCTGAGAAATCAGACATCTACAGCTTCGGAGTTCTACTATTAGAAATCATCAGCGGAGAGAAGATCTCAAGGTTCAGCTACGGCGAAGAAGGAAAAACCCTTGTTGCATACGTAAGTAAGACGTTAGGTTTTCATACACTTTTTAAAACGTTTCTTGCTCTTATATTCTTAAGATATGAAAACTAAACAACAGGCATGGGAATCTTGGTGTGAAACCAAAGGAGTTGATCTTCTTGACCAAGATATTGCTGATTCGTGTTGTCCATTACAAGTTGGAAGGTGTGTTCAGATTGGTCTGCTCTGTGTCCAACACCAACCTGCAGACAGACCCAACACACTTGAGTTGTTGTCTATGCTCACCACAACATCTGATATTCCATCACCAAAACAACCCACATTTGCAGTTCATACACGAGATGATGAATCCACGTCTAATGATTTGATCACTGTCAATACCATGACACAATCTGTGCTCCAAGGGCGTTAAAGAAATGATGCGTGATCGAAATTTGTGGAATTTAAGTGTTGATTGGTCTTCTGTAAATTAAAGTGATCTACATTTCCAAGATATCTATTCCGAAATTGATATTTATTTAAATTATAAGAGTTTGAATAGTGACTTTCTCTATCCAAATTTTCTAAATTCGTTTTTTAACCCAGATTTTCTATTCCGTGTTGTAAAAAACTCATATCAACTAATTTTCCTATACCCGTATTATGATCATGGTTTACTCGGGTTATTTCCGGTTATCTTGATGTTGGTTTGGTACAATAATTTAGCTAATATATAAAACTCCAATTATTGTACCAAACCAACATCAAGATAACCGGAAATAACCCGAGTCAACCAGGATCATAATAACCCGAAATGGACACCTCTATGCTCTAGCAGTCTAGCCTGTATATGTAGGTGTCGATTTCTTCCTCGCGTTGCTCGCGCTGGTCAAAGTCAGCGACTTTTGACTTTTGGGTACAAGCCCATATATTTGTTTGGTCATCACTGTCTCTGTCTGTAGTAAAGGTCCCGCTATATCGTAGTTACTTTGATTTCTAGATCATCCGTATCATGCTTGAACAAGATGTTAAAGTATTTTGATTAGTGTTTTTGTTAGATTGTTTGAATCCACCATAGATTGCACAATCAGGAAGTGTGTAGATTGTGTCCATATTTCGGCAAGAAATGATGGAAAGTGTATATCTTGGAGGTCTGGATTATGGACTGGAAGTGTTTGATGAAATGCCTGAATGAGAAAGGTATGAATACTACATGCTATTTTCTGTGGACAGTAAGATGAGAATTCTTCTTTGTCAAGGTGGTCCATTCGTCCTTTTTTTTTTAACTGAGTTTCTTTGTTTTACATTGGTCAATGCTTGTAATATTCAAAGAAGCAATCTGAATCAAGAAGTTCCTAGAGTTTTAATATCTACTTGAATCCTTTAACTGAAATTATTTGTATTCTTAGGTCTCAATGCTCAGTTTATCAACATTAAGTTTTGCTCATATTCAAGTTTCCAGAAGATATCTTCCTGAGAGCTAGGAATACATATGAGAGAGATGAGTAGGTTTTTATTTGCTTGCTTGCTTTTACTAATCATATTCTCAACTTGTGGCTATGCAGCTATAAACACATCAAGTCCTTTGTCTATAGGGCAAATTCTGAGTTCCCCTGCTGGGTTTTATGAGTTAGGCTTCTTCAGTCCTAATAATACCCGGAATCAGTATGTTGGGATCTGGTTCAAGGAGATTGTTCCTCGGATTGTTGTGTGGGTGGCTAACCGAGATACGCCAGTTACAAAATCTGCGGCAAACCTCACTATCAGCAGCAATGGGAGCCTGATCTTGCTTGAGGGGGACCATGATATTATCTGGTCAACAGGAGAAGCTTTCACGTCTAACAAATGTCATGCGGAGCTTTTAGACACCGGAAATCTTGTTGTGATTGATGATGTTTCAGGAAAAATTTTATGGCAAAGTTTTGAGAATCTTGGTAATACCATGCTGCCTCAGTCATCGTTGATGTATGATACTCCTAATGGAAAGAAGCGTATGTTGACTACATGGAAAAGTGACAGCGATCCGTCGCCTGGGGAGTTCTCACTAGAGATTACACCACAAGTCCCCTTACAAGGCCTTATAAGAAGAGGCTCAGTGCCTTACTGGAGAACTGGTCCATGGGCAAAAACAAGATTCACTGGGTTGTCACAATTTGATAAATCATATGTAAGTCCATTCAGTGCTGTCCAGGATTTAGCAACCGGCACAGGATCTTTAACTTATTCCATGTTAAGAAACTATAATCTATCATATACTATGGTAACATCGGAGGGGCAAATCAGGATTTACTGGGATGACGGCAGAGGATGGATGCATCACTTTACGGCTCCAGAAAGCTCATGTGATTTCTACGGTGCATGCGGGCCTTTTGGTTTGTGTGTGAGATCTACTACTCCAAGGTGCATATGCTTGAAAGGGTTTGTACCAAAGTCAGATGAGGAGTGGAGAAAAGGGAATCGGACAAGTGGGTGTGTGCGACGTACACAATTATCTTGCCAGACAAATTCTTCTATGAGAACACAAGGCAGAGACACTGACAGCTTCTATCGTATGACCAATGTAAAGACTCCGGATCTGCACCAGTTTGCAAGTTTTCTCAATGCAGAACAGTGCTACGAAGGTTGTCTAGGCAACTGTTCATGCACAGCCTTTTCCTATATAAGTGGAATTGGATGCTTAGTATGGAATGAAGAGCTGTTAGACACAGTTCAGTTTTTCTCTAATGGAGAGATTCTCTCCATCCGTCTTGCAAGTTCGGAATTGGGTAAGGATGAAACACAGTACTTCTAGAGATTACGATTTAATTTATACATTTGAAGTTTCAACTTTCTTTATAATATTCTGTTGCAGCATGGTTTAAAGTTTTGTTTTCTTGTGAATGTCTCAGCTGGAAGCAGGCGAACCAAAATTATCATAGGTACTACTGTCAGCCTTTCCATTTTTATGATCTTGGTCTTTGCTGCGTTTATATACTGGAGATACAGAGCGACACACAATGGTGAGACACTGAAAAACTTAGCAGCTTTATCTCTTTCTGTCACTCTCTCTCCTTGTCCCTGTTTTTCATCAATCTATATAACCAAACTGAAGTGAAAGACTACTCTATATCTTTTCCTATAAATCGA
Source organism: Erysimum cheiranthoides (assembly GCA_011420285.2). Taxonomy (NCBI): domain Eukaryota; kingdom Viridiplantae; phylum Streptophyta; class Magnoliopsida; order Brassicales; family Brassicaceae; genus Erysimum; species Erysimum cheiranthoides. The sequence goes on along the minus strand of CM022179.2, from coordinate 19,418,307 downwards.
TTTTCCACTAATTTGTTTGTGATATGTCAAAGCTTGATCTCTTCCTAAGGGCTAATCTGTTCACTTATATTGGAAGTTAAGCTTTTGGATGCTAAACTGCTACAGATCAAGCACTAACACATGCACATTTCTTACTCGTAGAACCAACTCATGTTGTCTTCGATACTATACAAGATGCATGGAGGAATAATGTTGAACCACAATATGTGTCAGGCATAAATTTCTTTGATATGCATACCATACGAACTGCCACCAATAACTTCAGTTTCTCAAATAAACTCGGTCAAGGTGGATTTGGTCCAGTTTATAAGGTATGGGATACTCTGTTCTATCTGCTTCTTTTCTTCTCTAGTCCGTATTTGTTTTTGTTCTCTAGATGACTGACTATCTGCAACTATGCTTTCAGGGAAAGTTGATAGATGGGAAGGAAATAGCTGTTAAACGCCTCTCTAGCAGCTCTGGTCAGGGTACAAACGAGTTCATGAATGAAATAACACTAATCTCAAAATTACAACATAGAAACTTGGTTCGGCTTTTGGGATACTGCATCGAAGGAGAAGAGAAGCTATTGATTTATGAGTTTATGGTGAACAAAAGCCTCGACGTTTTTCTCTTTGGTCAGTCCTCTATTCCATTTTGCCTCATCGTTTTTCCTTTTTCTTCCATCTTATAAGATTGTTTTTATGTGACTGTCTCTACTCTGTTCTTTCTCATTGGCCAGATTCAACTCTAAAGCTCGAGCTTGATTGGCCAAAGAGATTTGATATCATTCAAGGTGTCGCGCGTGGACTTCTCTATCTTCACCATGACTCACGCCTCAGAGTTATTCACCGAGACCTGAAAGTCAGCAATATTCTTCTGGACGAAAAAATGAACCCGAAAATATCAGATTTTGGATTGGCTCGGATGTTTCAAGGATCCCAATATCAGGACAACACTCGCAGGGTTGTAGGAACTTTGTAAGAACCTGTCTTGAATAACATGCTTAACAAGGATTCATACTTTATCATCCTACATTAACTTCATGTAAACTATTTGTTATTTGAACAGAGGATACATGTCTCCCGAGTATGCATGGGCAGGGTTGTTCTCTGAGAAGTCTGACATCTATAGCTTCGGAGTTCTGATGTTGGAAATCATCAGCGGCAAGCGGATTTCAAGGTTCAGCTATGGCGATGAAGGCAAAGGCCTTCTTGCATATGTAAGTGAAAACATTTACTATTTCAACAATTTAATTCCCATCAAGTTCAGACACTTCCCATTACCTTTCAGAACACTTCTTGTTAAGATCTAAAACTAATGATAGGCATGGGATTCTTGGCGCGAAACCGGGGGATACAATTTTCTCGATGGAGATCTTAATGATTCATGTCATGCATCCGAAGTGACGAGATGTGTTCAGATTGGTCTTCTCTGTGTCCAATACGAAGCTGTTGACAGACCCAACACTCTTCAAGTACTGTCTATGATTACTTCAACAACAGATCTTCCAATTCCAAAGCAGCCAATATTTGCATTGCATACTCTAAACGATGTGTCAATGTCTAAAGATCTCATCTCTGTGAATGAGTTAACACAATCTGTGATCCAAGGACGATAAGCATCAAACCATATCTTCTTCCATGTAAGAGAACTAGTAATATTATTTAGTCTATAGATTGATGAACATTCATATTCAAATTTCTCACTTTATCGTTGTCATATTTCCTAAGTGTGAAAATTAAAATCACAATGATAAAGTTTGAATTTTTTAAGGTACTGTGAGAGATATTAGTGTCATTTTTTCTCTTTTTTTTTTGGTCAACCAAAGAGAGTCAATGGTTTCGTTTTCTCTTGCGTTCTTGTCATTTACGCTTCCGCTCGTCAAAGTCTGTAACTTTTGACTACAAGCTCATATTTTTATGGGTCGTCGCTGTCTGTGTCTGTGCTAAAGCCTAAAGGCCCCCCGACATTGCAGTTTACTCTGAATTCTTGATCGTCTGAATTATGCACTGAACGTGTTCGGTAAAATGCCTAAACGAGATGTTAAATTAATTTCTTCGTTCTTTTTTTTTTTTTTTGGTCTTTTGTTTTTTGTTAAAAGACTAGAAATTGTTTGAACCCACTATAGACGATTGGACAATTCGAAGTGTGTAGATTGTGACGTGTGTTTTGGGTGAGCTTCTTTTTAAGTTTTTGGATCTTAACTTTGCAACTTGCAAAACGTTTGTAAGCAATTTCCATCTTTGTATCGTTCTTCTCGAAGAATACAAAAGCTCAAAACTTCTTGGCTGTGTAGAAAGGTTGACTTTAGAGTACACCACACGTTATTTTCTGTGGACAGTAAGATGGGAGATTCTTTGTCAAGGTCGTCTATTATTTTTTGCATTTTTGCTTCTCTCGCTTAGCTGGTCAATTGGGTATATTTTAGTACTTGTAACATTTAAAGAAGTAGTGTGAACCAAGATCTAGATATTTATTATCTTAGGATACGTTTAAGGGAAATTTCTTTTTTTTTTTTTCACTTGGTCTCAATGCTCATTTTATCGAAATGAAGTTTTGCTCATACTCATATCTTGTAAAGAGAGAGAAAGTCACATGAGAAAGATGGGTATAGTTTTATTTTCTTGCTTGCTTATACTAATCATATTCTCAACTTGTGGCTATGCAGCTATAAACACATCAAGTCCTTTGTCAATAGGACAAACTCTGAGTTCTCCTGGTGGGTTTTATGAGTTAGGCTTCTTCAGTCCTAATAATACCAGGAATCAGTATGTTGGGATCTGGTTCAAGAAGATTGTTCCTCGGGTTGTTGTGTGGGTGGCTAACAGAGATAAACCAGTTACAAGCTCTGCAGCAAATCTCACTATCAACATCAATGGGAGTCTTGTCTTGTTTGGTGGTAAACAAGATGTTCTCTGGTCAACAGGGAAAGGTTTCACATCCAACAAATGTCATGCAGAGCTTTTAGACACTGGAAATTTTGTTGTAATTGATGATGTTTCGGGAGAAAAATTATGGCAAAGTTTTGAGAATCTTGGTAATACTATGCTGCCTCAGTCATCGTTGATGTATGATACTCCTAATGGCAAGAAGCGTGTGTTGACTACATGGAAAAGTTACAGCAATCCGTCGCCTGGGGAGTTCTCACTGGAGATTACACCACAAATCCCCACACAAGGGCTTATAAGAAGAGGCTCAAAACCTTACTGGAGATGTGGTCCATGGGCGAAAACAAGATTCTCTGGGATATCTGGAATTGATGCATCATATGTAAGTCCATTCAGCGTTGTTCAGGATATAGGAGCTGGCACAGGATCTTTCTCTTATTCCACATTAAGAAACTATAATCTGTCGTATGTTACGTTAACACCTGAGGGGCAAATGAAGATCCTCTGGGATGATGGAAAAAGTTGGAAGCTTCACTTGGCTCTTCCAGAGAACTCATGTGATCTATATGGTAGATGCGGGCCTTTTGGTTTGTGTGTGAGATCTACTCCCCCAAAGTGTGAATGCTTAAAAGGGTTTGTACCAAAGTCAGATGAGGAGTGGAGGAAAGGGAACTGGACTAGTGGGTGTGTGAGACGTACACAATTGTCTTGCCAGACAAACTCTTCTAGGACAACACAAGGCAAAGACACAGACATCTTCTATCGTATGAACAATGTAAAGACTCCGGATCTGCACCAATTTGCAAGCTTTCTCAATGCAGAACAGTGCTACGAGGGTTGTCTAGGCAACTGCTCTTGCACAGCGTTTGCCTATATCAGTGGAATTGGATGCTTAGTATGGAATGGGGAGCTGGTAGACACAGTTCAGTTTTTGTCTAGTGGAGAGATTCTCTCCATCCGTATTGCAAGTTCGGAACTGGGTAAGGATGAAACACATTTCTTCTGAGATTATAATTTCTGTTACATTTGAAATTTCAATTTTCTTTATAATGTTCTGTAGCAGCATGGTTTAGAGTTTTTTTTTTCTGGTTAATATCTCAGCTGGAAGCAGTCGAACGAAGATTATTGTAGGTACTACTGTCAGCCTTTCCATTTTCGCGATCTTGGTCTTTGCTGCAGTTATGTTGTGGAGATACAGAGCCAAACAAAATGGTGAGACACTGAAAACCTTACCAGCTTTATCTTTCTCTGTCACTCTCTTTTCTTGTCCTTATTTTTCATCTATCTCTGTAACCAAATCATAGCAAAAGAGAACTATAATATATATACTTTCCTCTTAATTAATTTTACGCTAATTGGTATATGATCTGTCAAATCTTTGACGTTTCCTAAGGGCTATGTTCACTTCTATTGGAAGTTAAGCCTTTGGATGTTAAACCGCTACAAATCAATCACTAAAACATGCATGGAACTTTACTTGTAGAACTAACTTCTGTTGTCTTTAATACTTTACTAGATGCATGGAAGAAAAATTTTGGACCACGAGATGTCTCAGGCGTCAATTTTTATGAGATGCATACAATACGAAATGCCACCAATAACTTCAGTTCATCAAACAAACTTGGTCAAGGTGGATTTGGTCCAGTTTACAAGGTATGTGACATTCTATTTTATTTCCTCCTTTTCTTTTATAGTCTGTACATTTTTTTGTTTTCTAGATACTTATCTGCAACTTTTCTTCCAGGGAACGTTGGTAGATGGAAAGGAAATAGCTGTTAAACGCCTTTCTAGTAGCTCCGGTCAGGGTACAGAGGAGTTCATGAATGAAATAACACTGATCTCAAAATTGCAACATAGAAACTTGGTTCGGCTTTTGGGATACTGCATCGACGGAGAAGAGAAGCTCTTGATTTATGAGTTTATGGTGAACAAAAGCCTCGATATTTTTATCTTTGGTATGTCCATTATCCCATACGCCTCTTCGTTTTTCCTTTTCATTCCATCTTATGAGATTTTTAATGGGTCATAGTCACTAATCTGTTCTATCTCATTGGCTAGATTCATCTCTAAAATTCGAGCTTGATTGGCCAAAGAGATTTAATATCATTCAAGGTATTGCGCGTGGCCTTCTGTATCTCCACCGTGACTCACGCCTAAGAGTTATTCACCGAGACCTGAAGGTCAGCAATATTCTTCTGGACGATAAAATGATCCCAAAGATATCGGATTTTGGACTGGCTCGGATGTTTCAAGGAACTCAATATCAAGACAACACTCGCAGAGTTGTAGGAACTCTGTAAGAATCTATCTTTTCAAGAACATTCTTAACAAAAATTCATAGTTTCTCATACAGTATCAATTTGGTTAAACTATTTTTGTATTTGAACAGAGGATATATGTCTCCTGAGTATGCATGGGCAGGATTGTTCTCTGAGAAGTCCGACATCTATAGCTTCGGAGTTCTGATGTTAGAAATCATCAGCGGGAAGAGAATCTCACGTTTCATCTATGGTGATGAGAGCAAAGGCCTTCTTGCATATGTAAGTGAAACAATTCAATACTCATCAAATGCAGACACTTCCCTGTTTCCTTTTCAAAACACTTCTTTAATCTTTTGATTCAGACATGGGATTCTTGGTGCGAGACCGGGGGATCAAATCTTCTGGACAGAGATCTTACTGATACATGCCAAGCATACGAAGTTGCGAGATGTGTTCAGATTGGTCTGCTCTGTGTTCAACACGAAGCTGTCGACAGACCCAACACTCTTCAAGTACTGTCTATGATTACTTCAACAACAGATCTTCCAATACCAAAGCAGCCAATATTTGCAGTGCATACTTTAAACGATGTGCCAATGTTACAGGCTGAATCTCATGATTTCTTCTCTGTAAATGAGATGACACAATCAATGATCCAAGGACGATAAGTCTAAGATCTTGTTATCTCACTACAGAAGTAGTATATACTTGTAAATTCATGAACATTTAAGCCTAAAGATTTTGATATCTCACTTTATTTTTGATTAGCATGTGCTCTCATAAAGTCCTCAATATTTCGTTGACTCAAGACAGGTCATAATATTCGAGAAAATGATAAAAGTATGCATTTTTTTTAGCCATTGTGACTTGATGATGTCATCGTCTTCTCTGTTACATTCTCTGCATTTTTATGCTCATGACGATTAAAGTCTTCGACTTTGGTTACAAGCGACGATGCCCAGATGGTTGGATTTGGATTTATCAGCTATACTTTTTTCTTAGTAGCCAAAATCTCTTCTGTTGCTTTGAAATCTAGAACGTCTGGGTTATGCACTGAATGTGTTCGGTGAAATGCGTGAACGAGTTTTTACGTTTCAAAGTCTTAGCAGTGGGGACCAATTGATTGAAGCCGCCCATGATAAAGTCATAGTGCCTTCATAATTCTGCCAACTTCTGTGAGCTTTTCCCAAGTCTTTTGTGGCTCTTCATCATCTAAAGTATTTGTATTGGTTTTTGTTTCAAATCTGATTTAGATGCAAGTAAAATGTTGCAAAATCGTTCTCGTGCTCTGTTTTGTTCTTTTGGTCTTTCTATTACTTTCTTAGAAAATGTGGAAGGTGAAAAAACTTGTTTTTGTGATGTGATTGGTTAGAGAGAATGTTGCTGACTTTATTTATGGTTAAGGCCCAGATTTAGGAGGAATATTCAAAGTTATCTGCTGAAGCAACATGGAATATAAAATTAGGAAAATATATGGTTTTTTGACTTCTAATTTGGTGTCATCGTGTGAATGGAGGGAGACATGTGATTGTAATGGTCAACGTGGTCACGATGGCTTATTAGTTTTAATAATCAAAATATATAAATAATGAGTCTCCCATGGATATGCATCCAAGAGGTTTTATATTTTGTTTGTTCTGTTATTGTATTGACTTTATAAAAAGATAAGTTCATACATTCAAATCTTTAGAAGAGCTCTTGCATATCGTATGGGAAAGATTGGTATTGTTTTCTTTGCTTCTTTGCTCTTCTTGCTGATCATATTCCCAAGTTGTGCCTTTGCAGCTATAACCAAAGCAAGTCCTTTGTCAATAGGACAGACTTTGAGCTCCCCTAATGGAACTTTTGAGTTAGGGTTCTTTACTCCAAACAACTCGCGGAACCAGTATGTTGGGATCTGGTTCAAGAACGTCACTCCTCGGGTCGTTGTCTGGGTGGCTAACAGAGATAAGCCAGTCACAAAAACCACGGCGAATCTCACTATCAGCAGCAATGGGAGCCTTGTTTTGCTTGAGGGAGAACAAGATCTTGTTTGGTCATCAATAGGAGAAACTTTCTCTTCTAACGAGACTCGTGCTGAGCTTTTAGAAAACGGAAATCTTGTCCTCATTGATGGAGTTTCCCGAAGAAACTTATGGGAAAGTTTTGAGCATCTTGGTGATACTATGCTACCTGAATCATCTGTGATGTATGATGCTGACAAGAAACGTGTTTTATCTTCTTGGAAAAGTCCCACAGATCCTTCACCTGGAGAATTCATAGCTGAGCTTACGTCACAAGTGCCTCCGCAAGGCTTTATCATGAGAGGATCTAGGCCTTACTGGAGAGGCGGTCCATGGGCAAGGGATAGGTTCACTGGCACACCAGAAATGGATGAATCGAAGGTAAGCAAATTCAGCATTACCCAAGATGTAGCAGCCGGCACAGGATTTTTGACTTATTCATTACAACAAAGAAATTCTAACTTGTCCTATACTACGCTAACATCAGAGGGATCGTTGAAGATTATTTGGAATAATGGCTCTGGTTGGGTTACTGACTTTGAGGCCCCTGTAAATTTATGTGATGTTTATGATACATGCGGACAATTTGGGCTGTGTGTGAGATCTAATCCCCCAAACTGTGAATGCATGAGAGGTTTTGTACCAAAATCAGATGAGGAGTGGAATAGAAGGAACTGGACTGGTGGGTGTATGAGAAGAACGAACTTATCTTGTGATGCGAACTCTTCTGCAGCAACACAAGTCAATAATGCAGATGTCTTCGACATTGTTACAAATGTAAAGCCTCCAGACTTTTATGAATATCTAAGCTTGGTAAATGAAAAGGATTGCCACCAGCGATGTCTTAGAAACTGTTCTTGCACGGCATTTTCCTATATTGAACAAATTGGATGTTTGGTGTGGAATCGAGAGCTTGTGGATGTGATGCAGTTTTCTGCTGGAGGAGAAACTATTTCCATCCGTCTTGCAAGTTCTGAGTTGGGTAGGGCATGAAACAGAACATTAAGTATTGTTCTAGTATAAATCTTTTCGAGTTTCTTCGTGATGTTGTTTTTTGCTGCAGCATGGTTTACAGTTTTATTTTCTGGTGCATCTCTCAGCTGGAAGCAATCGAACCAAGATTATCGTAGCAAGCACTGTCAGCATTTTTGTTTTCATGATCTTGGTTTTTGCCTCTTATTGGTTCTGGAGACGCAAAGCAAAAAAAAATGGTGAGACACTGAAATGTTTAGTAGCCCTTCTTTCTCTCTTTTCTTGTCTTTCAACTCCTTTAGTTTAGCCTTTGAATGCTAATTAGCTTAAAATTTAGTATTAACACTTGGATACTTGTAAATCGTAGATTCAACTCCTACACCCATGGAGACTTCACAAGATGCATGGAGGGAACAACTGAAACCACAAGATGTATATTTCTTTGAGATGCAAACCATTTTAACTATCACCAATAACTTTAGCATAGACAATAAGCTTGGTCAAGGTGGATTCGGTCCAGTTTATAAGGTAAGTTTTATCATGTTATTTTCCTTTTCTCATGTCTCATTCTTGTTCACTATAAAGACTATCTCCAACTGTGGATCCAGGGAAAGCTACAAGATGGGAAGGAAATAGCCATAAAACGCCTTTCGAGCACCTCTGGACAGGGTCTAGAAGAGTTCATGAATGAAATAATACTTATCTCGAAACTCCAACACAGAAACTTGGTCCGGCTTTTGGGATGCTGCATTGAAGGAGAAGAAAAGCTATTGATTTATGAGTTTATGGCAAACAAAAGCCTAAATACATTTATCTTTGGTCTGTCCCTTATTGCGCCAATCTCTGCATCTTTCCAGTTCTTTTCATCATTTAGTACTCTGGTTTATGTGTTTTGCTCACTCACATTTTTATTATCTGGCCAGATTCGACGAAAAAGCTTGAGCTTGATTGGCCTAAGCGGTTCGAAATCATTCAAGGTATTGCTTGTGGACTTCTCTATCTTCACCGTGACTCACCTTTCAGGGTTGTGCACCGAGATTTGAAAGTCAGCAACATCCTTTTAGACGAGGAAATGAATCCAAAAATATCAGATTTTGGATTGGCTCGGATGTTTCAAGGAACTCAAAATCAAGCCAACACTCGCAGAGTTGTTGGAACTCTGTATGTATCTCTACCTCCTCTACATAGATAACAAACTCAATCAAAGCCTTTACTTGCTTATATAATCAACCTGATAAAATTATTTGATACAATGAACAGAGGATACATGTCCCCAGAGTATGCATGGACAGGGATGTTCTCTGAGAAATCCGACATCTATGCATTTGGAGTTCTACTAATGGAAATCATAACCGGCAAGAGGATATCAAGCTTCACCATTGGAGAAGAAGGCAAAACTCTTCTTGAATATGTAAGCCATATCCTCCTTGAACTGGTGTAAGCCATATGGATCAAATCTTTGTTTGTATGCTTATGTTCATCAACAATCTAAAACTTAAACCAGGCATGGGACTCTTGGTGCGAAAAGGGTGGAGCAGATCTATTGGATCAAGATATTTCTAGCTCAGGTTCTGAAGTGGAAGTAGCGAGATGTGTTCAAATAGGTTTGCTCTGTATTCAACAGCAAGCTGGGGATAGACCAAACATTGAACAAGTAATGTCAATGCTTACTACCACAATGGATCTTCCCAAACCAAAACAACCGGTTTTCGCAGTGCAGATTCAAGAGAGTGATTCATCGTCTAAGACTATGTATTCTGTGAATAATATAACACAAACTGCTATAGTTGGTCGATAAAATCATTGATCACCATCTTTACAAATATGAAACGATTGTAAATTGTTGTAAAGATATTTGATTGTCAATATGAAACATTTATGAATTATAAAGTTTTATTTTCCTTTTGAAATTTTTTAACATTTTTGAGGTTTTAATATTCAAAAAAAGTGATCTTTTATTTAGTAAAACAGCAAAACAAAAAGCATTTAATTCTTACGTACAAGGAAGAGAGAAAGAGATCATTACTTCAAACAGTACAGCACAAATGTCCAAAGGCACGAGTCTTTGACTCTTTGTGTTGCATTAATTTTTGACTAAATCTTCTCACGCCAATACAAATCGAGAGTATGGCTTGTTTCTCACGGCCTTTGAATTTTTTAATATCTTTATAAAGTTGTTGTCTTTTCTTTGCGTCATTATAAATTGTGTGTTGTTGACGTTGTTTCTTAGTTAAAGTTGGCGACTTTGGATCGAATTGCTTATGCCCATATGATCTCAGCATGATCAATCACAATTAGTTTATTAAATTTGTCCCAATTTGTTTAATCTATTTACTAATTAAGGTTTGACCGTTTCTAATATCCACTCAATGTGTTCGACGAAATGACTGACTGAGATTAACCTTTCCTATATTTGACTTCGTGCGTGTTTTACTTCACTAAACTTTCTTGTACTGTGTTATTGAAGCTAGTTGATCTAATGGTAGATTTTTTATTATTATTCTTAGGAGATTATTTGAGAAATGCAAAGCTTATGTAGCATCCAGGTAACTTCTGCATATGGGTCCTGTTTTTGTGATAATCTCTTTCATGGAAAGTGACAAGTTTGAAAGCTGAAAAGATATTTTCAGAGGTTGGAGAGAAAAGCTGACTTCTTGTTAGACTTAACTTAATTGGAATGTTTCAGTGTCTTAATTGTTTATTCTGTTTAATATTATGAAGGAATATAATGCATTAATGCACGAGAGAGAGAGAGAAGAAAAAAACTTTGAAAAAGTCAAGTATTGTGATCTAAAGCTTGGTCAATTTTAGGTGTCTTACGTAGAAGCAGACCTCATTAGTTTTTATGTTTATAGTTTATAGATGAAACACTAAAGGAGTATTGTTCTCTCATTCCTTTGTGTTTTACCAAATTAACATATTTTTTTGTTGTAAATACATTGAAATCTCAATATGCGTAATGTTGCATGCTTGCTCTTGGTAACAACCATATTCTCAAGCTGTGGCTATGCAGCTATAACCACATCAAGTCCTTTGTCGGTTGGGCAAACTCTGAGCTCTCCTGGTGGATCATATGAGCTAGGCTTCTTCAGTTTAAACAACTCTGGGGATCAGTATGTTGGAATCTGGTTCAAGAAAGTCACTCCTCGGGTTATTGTTTGGGTGGCTAATAGAGAAAAGCCAGTCTCGAGCCCCACGGCGAATCTCACAATCAGCAGCAATGGAAGTCTTATCTTGCTTGATGGCAAACAAGATCCTGTGTGGTCGTCTGGAGGAGATCCCACATCTAATAAGTGTCTTGTTGAGCTTTTAAACACCGGAAACCTTGTCCTCGTAGATAATGTTACTGGAAATTATTTGTGGCAAAGTTTTGAGCATCCTGGTGATACTATGCTACCTCTTACATCTCTCATGTATGATATTCCTAACAACAAGAAACGTGTGCTGACTTCCTGGAAAAGTGAGAATGATCCATCGCCTGGGGAGTTTGTAGCTGAGATTACATCACAAGTGCCCTCCCAAGGCCTTATATGGAAAGGCTCATCACCCTATTGGAGAAGTGGACCATGGGCGGGAACAAGATTCACTGGGATACCAGAAATGGATGAATCATATGTGAATCCATTGGGAATGGTCCAAGATGAAGTCAACGGCACAGGAGTTTTTGCTTTTTGTGTACTGAGAAATTTCAATTTGTCTTACATCAAGCTAACGCCAAAGGGATCATTGTGGATTCAACGGAATAATGGAACCGACTGGATCAAGCACTTTGAAGGTCCTATTAGCTCGTGTGATCTATATGGTAGATGTGGACCTTTTGGTTTGTGTGTGAGATCCGCTACTCCAATGTGCCAATGCTTGAAAGGGTTTGAACCGAAGTCAGATGAGGAATGGAGAAGCGGGAATTGGAGTCGTGGGTGTGTGAGACGCACAGAGTTATCTTGTCAAGGAAACTCTTCTGCAGAAACACAGGGCAAAGACAGAGACGTCTTCTATCGTGTTTCCAACATAAAGCCTCCAGATTCTTACGAATTAGCAAGCTTTAGCAATGAAGAACAATGCCACCAAGGCTGTCTCAGGAACTGTTCTTGCACAGCCTTTTCCTATGTCAGTGGAATAGGATGTTTGCTGTGGGACCGGGAGCTATTGGACACGGTGAAATTTATTGCCGGAGGAGAGACTCTTTCCCTTCGTCTTGCACATTCTGAATTGAGTAAGCCATCCATAAAGAGCTTTTCTTATACCAACATCATAAATTCTCTTTACTCTCTTTACGATGTACTTTTTGGATAGCAGTGTGGTTTACAATTTTGTTTCTTGTGACCCTTTCAGCTGGAAGCAAGCAAATCAAGATTATCACTATTAGCACTCTTAGCCTCTCTGTTTTCTTGATCTTGGTGCTCGCTGCATATGGGCATAGGAGATACAGAGTGAAACAAAATGGTGAGAGCCCAAACAGTTGTATCTCTTCGACATATTCACCTCTTGATCTTTCTACATATTATATTAGCTCAAATGCACCAACTTCTAAAAATTCTGTACTAACACATGGATACTTGTAACTCTTAGGTTCAAGTCTTGTATCCAAAGACAATTTAGAAGGCGCTTGGAAGAGTGATTTGCAATCACAAGATGTCTCAGGTTTAACTTTCTTCGAGATTCATACCCTACAAACCGCCACAAATAATTTCAGTGTGTTAAATAAACTCGGTCAGGGTGGGTTTGGTACAGTTTATAAGGTAAGAGATATGGTTCCTTCTATTTTCTCTTCTCCATTCTGATAATTCTTGTTCTTTGTATGACTGTCTGCAACTATGATGCCTTCAGGGGAAGCTTCAGGACGGGAAGGAAATAGCTGTAAAACGTCTTTCTAGCAGCTCTGTACAGGGGACAGAAGAGTTCATGAACGAGATAAAACTCATCTCGAAATTACAACACAGAAACTTGCTTCGGCTTTTGGGATGCTGCATCGATGGAGAAGAGAAGCTATTGGTCTATGAATATATGGTGAATAAAAGCCTTGATACTTTCCTCTTTGGTAAGTCCCTTGGTGCTTTTCTTCTCCCATGATGATTGAAAATTCTCTATGCTGATCGGTTTCTGCTATACTCTGTGTGTGTGGTATTCTTGACCAATAGATTTGAAGAAAAAGCTTGAGATTGATTGGCCTAAGAGATTGAATATCATTCAAGGAATTGCTCGTGGACTTCTCTATCTCCATTACGACTCATTCCTCAAAGTTGTACACCGCGATCTGAAGGTCAGCAATATTCTCTTGGATGAGAAAATGAACCCAAAAATATCGGATTTTGGATTGGCTCGGATGTTTGATAGAAATCAACATCAAGACAGCACTGGCAGTGTCGTAGGCACTTTGTAAGTAACCAGTACCGTTCTTAAAACATGCTCAATTGAAAGTCTTTCATGTTTACACTCAACTTGACTAACTATTGTATGATATGAACAGAGGATACATGTCTCCCGAGTATGCTTGGACTGGGAAGTTTTCTGAGAAATCCGACATTTACAGCTTCGGAGTTCTTATGCTCGAAATTATCACAGGCAAGGAGATTTCAAGCTTCAGCTATGGCAAAGATAGCAAAAACCTTCTTTCATATGTAAGAACCTATCTTAGACACCTTGCAAAGTCTGTATTTGATTCTTAACTCAGTACGTTTATCGCGAGTTTTTGGTTTGTTTTAACAGGCATGGGACTCTTGGAGCGAAACCGGGGGAGTGAATCTACTGGATCAAGATCTTGGTGATTCTGATTTAGTTAATTCAGTTGAAGCAGGAAGATGTGTTCATATTGGTTTGCTCTGTGTTCAGCACCAAGCTATTGATAGACCAAACATCAAACAACTTATGTCAATGCTGACTTCAACAACGGATCTTCCTAAGCCAACACAACCAATGTTTGTATTGGACACAAGCGATGAGGATTCTTCTCTGTCTCAACGCTCCAATGATCTCTTCTCTGTTGATGATGAAAACAAATCTTCCAAGGAGCTAAATGATTCCTCATAAGTGTGTTTCGGACCAATCTTATTCTTCCACGTGGACTAACATGTGTTATTAAAAATCCTGAAATGAATCAAGGATGTAAATTGCCATAATAATCTGTGACATTTACATTTACCCTTCGCTTATTTCTAACTCGTTGTAATGTTTAGTCTAGATTTACCCAATTACCTATTTGGGACCAATAATTGAGCATATGACACATAAATTGTCGAAATTAGGCAACTTAAGAAACTTGTAATGTCATTTATATAAAAAATAAAAATATTTTCGCATAGATAACGATTTTTAATTTTAAAAAAAAATATATATACATAAATTACTCAACTCATTCGTAGGTATAACAAATGTAGAATAATATGGTATGGTATACACATAAGACTATTCTACATGGTGTATATTTTAAATGGACACAAATTACTAGATCCAATCGTAAAATGTTATAAAGAAATTTTTGATAAAATGCTATGACATGTAAGATAAACATGATATAACGAAAAAAATATTTTAGTTTGACAAATGAAAGATGAAAAATTACCAAAAAAAAAAAGCACTTCGTTTAAAGGTTTTAGAGACTCTAAAGACAAAAGAATGTTTTGACCGAACTCACTCACAAGAAGAAACTGGTCCATGAATTTGTCTTCTTCTTCTAACGGATTTGACATTAATCGATGACAGAGGATAAGTTCTCAAAATGATTGGCTGCACAAAAGCAGAGGAAATCGTTGACACCAAATGAGCTCGTCTAATTGTCTATTGTCGTCTATGTGAGAGAGCTTCAACTGGTGAAGAGGGACCTGTGTCGTTTTGTATTTTTTGAGGTAAATTTAGACCTGTGTCGTCTATGTGGAGTAATTTTCAAGTTCTATGTTTTATTCAATTAAGAGGTTTAGTGAGGTTTCAATGAAACCGTTTAATACTAGTTCATCTTGAAGTTATCCGTTCTATATTTACATGGTTTTAAATATGTTGCTGGACAAAACTAATTATGTATGCAAGTAAATGGCCTTTTTGCAATTTGAGGAAAAGTTTTACTAAAGTAATAATAAACTAAATCTAAAATTTTTTTTTTATTATTATTGCAATAAAATCTAAAAGATTTTGTTTAAAATGTTGATATGTGAACATGTGAAAAAATCCTGAGATGGCTAAAATGTTCATCTAATTGGAACTACACCAAACCTGACCAATATTGAAAACTGAACCAGTTGACATTGAAATCAAATTATTATCTTTCTGACTTTCTTTAAAGAAATGGAAAAATTTAAGGAAACCCATTAAACGGAACTAACCAAACAAAGCTAAAGCCAATAACCAAATTAAAATCCCGAATATCAGTGAAAAGAAAATGATAAACCAGTTTGATTGTATCCCTAGAAAACCAAACTAACTAAATTTCCAAATCAAACTGAAGAAATTCAATTCAACTGCAGTTCATACTTTCTCCAAATTATATAGACTAAAACCTTAATAAACCGAACCGGGAATCAAATTATAGCCACCTCTACTTGGGACCATCGTTTCTAGGAGTTACAAATATGTCCTTAGCCAAACTAGAGTTAGCATAAGCATATTTGTATGTCACCAAACGCACATGGCCCTCAAAATCTTACTCACAACACTATTCAATTATAAGTTTTGAGTAACAAAAAGACACAATTTTTAATTCTCATTTGATCCATCACTCTCACTTATCTCTCTCCATATAATTGAATTGTGGTAGATGGGAGAGATCACTCTATCTCTACACAACCTCACATGCTTCTTTATCACTTGATTCCATGTGCTTCCCCATTTTCCCATATACATCCAAGAATACATGCATTTAGTATACAAAAAACTATTCCCCATATTTGGTTTCAGGTTTTATAATCAAATCCCTTAGCTTTGGATCTTAATGTATGTCTTATGTCTTATTTAGAAGTTTTGCCATTATAGACTGACTTTTTATCTATGATTTATTTTACCAAAAAGTTGTAAAGGATCAAGGTAAAGGTCAGGATATGTTTGATTTAATCAATGAACTCCATAAAATAGATTTATGTTTATAGCAATTTAATTGATTAGTGTTATCCTAAAAGTGTAAACATTGCAGCTTCTAAGAAGAATCTCTTTAGTCTATTATACTAAAGACTAAAAAGAAAACTTTTTTCAAGATACCCACTGAAAAAAAAAATACTCTTTTTGTTTGCATTCCACTAATTTAAAAGAGAGAATAATATAAAGAAAGAAGAAAAAGAAATGTTCTAAAGCTATATTAATATTCTTGTAGTTGAATTTGGAGGTCACATGGGATTGGGATTGGGATTAGTGGGAAGAGAACTAACAAAAACACCTTTGTAAAAATATACACTCAAGAAAAATTCACAAAACTAAAGTAAGAAAAAAAAAAGTAACTTTTTTTAGGAATG
Source organism: Erysimum cheiranthoides (assembly GCA_011420285.2). Classification (NCBI taxonomy): domain Eukaryota; kingdom Viridiplantae; phylum Streptophyta; class Magnoliopsida; order Brassicales; family Brassicaceae; genus Erysimum; species Erysimum cheiranthoides. The sequence continues at coordinate 19,401,769 of CM022179.2, read as the reverse complement.
CCAAATACCACTTAGTATGCTGCGGAATCTGTTCATAGATAGCTTCTTCACAAGTTTCTTAGCATCTGAACCTTCAGTTTCTGCTAGCTTCTCTATGCTTTTCAAATACCCTGAAGTTGCAATCTTTCTTCTCGCGCTATTACAGCTCGTTAAAGACATCAATATCGATATCAAAAACTTAGTGTTAGCCGAATCGCTGCTCACATTGCTCCCATCATCATGGTCTAGCAACTGGAGAATGTAGCTAATGTTAAAGTCGTCTTGCGCAAACTTCTTCCTGTTCCTTGGAACCGAGATCAGACAGTACAGCGCCACGCTCGCCATTTCTCTTACATCTAAAGATTTGGCGTCAAGAAATTTAACTAGCTCGGGCATAAAACCTGCGTCTCCCATTATCCTCTTAACCTCTTCTTGTAAACTACATAGCCGAGATGTGACCTTCAAGGCTGATTCTTGAACAGAATTCTCCCCATTTCTTAGCAGATTTAGCAAATGATCTAAGAATTTGCAACTCATCAATGCATTCAAACAACCGGCAGACCCAAAACATAAGTTATCAATTGCTCTTAATGCTATCTCCTTAGATTTCGAAGAAGACAACGAATTGGGATCTGATAAAACACTCACTAGCTCCTGAATTCCTCCTTCTCTAACCATTATTTTGCGGGTTTGTTCGTCTTTACAACACATACTCAACAGTAAATCAATTGAATTTACCTGAACAATCTCTTCCTTCGATCCAATAAGCTTGATGAACGTGGCTACAGTATCGTCTTCTTCAATCATATACCTCTTGATCTCTTCAACACCAACGAGATTTCTCAACACTCCACACGAAGTACCGATCAATTCGCCACCAAACTCACTGCAAGAACATATCTTTAACAATGCTGAAACACCTCCATGAGCAGAGACAGACCAAGCATTCTCCGAATTCTCAGTTAATTTCATCAAACACCTTGCAGACGCTTCTCTACCAACACCATTCCCATTCTCAAGAACCCTAACCAAAGGACCAATCACACCTGATCTGATCAAAACACCCCTATAAGAACCAAACCCAGATATAAAAAACACAGCTTTCGCAGACTCTTGTTGAATCCCAATCTCAGAATCAAGAAACCCAACAAGGATATTAACCATATCACTAATCTCAATCACAATCTTAACATATCTATCATCTTCTTCCATAGCTTCATTAAGCTTAACCAAAGCTTGTTTCTTCATCTCCAGATCCCCAATCTTCATCCTCGTCAACAAATCCCTAATGTAAAACCTCATATCATCTTTACAAGCATTACAATTAGGCTTCGACACAACGATCGCAAATCCATGACTAAGAATCCCAGCTGAGTAAATCCGAGAAAGATTCCTCGTGTGTCGATCGAATTTCCCCGCCATAACATCTAAATCACTCTGCATCAGAAGCTTCCCACTGTACGAGACGTTGACACAACGTGTAGCGAGATCGTAAGTGTCTTTGAGAGAGATTAGAATGGCTGAGATTAAGCTTGAGAGAGAAGGGTCGAATCCAGAATTGAGATTCTCTAAAGCAGCGAGACCAGAGTAAAGCTCTTCGAGTTTGGTTCTTATGAGTTGCCATTTGATGTTGAAAGATTTGATTGAGTGAGAGAGTGAAATCAATGAAGATATTGCTTCGATTGCTTTCTCAATGCTTGCTTTTGATTCTTCACAAGTTTCTTCACCCATTTCTTCGATAAAGTCTTCTTCTTTTCAAAGTGGTTTTTAAAGCAAACACATCTTCAGAAAGTGACGAATTTGGTTGATACCATAAGGGAAAAATGATGGGAAGAAGAAGAAGAAGAAGAAGAAGAAGAAGAAGACTTTCACAGGTAACCTCGTTGAATGGTTATTGGGTTTTGAGGAGAGAAGAGAAAGAGAGAGAGTTTGGTAATATTTGACGGAGCTGGCTTGGTTTCTCGGTGGGGTTGGAGGCAATGACATGTCGAGGAAGATGAAGGTGAGGGTATTATGGTCATTTTAATTACGTTTTTTTGGGGGGTTAGAGGAAAAAAGCGTAGTTGGGAAAAGGTAAGTTGGTTCTTAAGATGGTTTTGGTGACGAGCACGAGGACCTCGAGAATTCGATTCTTTCTTTTTTTTTCCTTTGTTTCTCTTTTCCAAATTAACATTTGTCGTCTATTTTTTTTCATACTAACAAATTCTTTTTCTTTTTGTTTGAATGCCGATAATTGCACCCGAAATCCGATCCGACTCAAAATATCTGATTCGAATCCGATAAAATATTCGAACGGATTTTAGAGGCTGGTATTTTCAATTTTGGGTCTAAGGTGCGGATATGTCTAAATTTCATTATATGATTTTTTTGCTTGATAAAAAATCAGTAATTATTAAATAAAAATACATGCAATAAATTTATAATTTTATAATTTTTTAGTATAATATAAAATATGGATACAAATTAAGAAATTACACTTAAAAATGTTCTTATAAAGTATATGAAAAATATTTTTAAGCGCGTGTATTCTTCTAGTTTGAATAATTCTATTACAAAAATTATGAAATTTATGCAAACTTTTGGGTTTTAGTTATTATCTTTAGTGTACGTGACAACTTATAGGGAGAGAACTTTAGAATCACTCATCACTCAAATAAAAGTCATCTCTAGAAAATAGTTTTTGGTTTTCATAATATTAGTTAGAAGCTTAACTCTAAAGGACCAACCAATATCAGCACGAACACGAGAAATCCGGAAATAGAAATAGTTCTGGACGGTGAAGCTGGTATACATTAAATAGAAATAAGCAAATAGCTATCCCCTTTGTTCTCATTTTTAGTTATAATTTAAATGTCATTATAGACAAATACTACAAGTTATTGTTATACATTACCAAATATATCAAAATGAATAAGATGTACAAGCTTATTCATTCATCTACTTTGATATTAAATTATAGGATATATATACGTATATTATGTGTAAAAAGACTATAAATTTCAAACACTTGAACTTATAATATACATGTATAAGTTAAAACAGTTGACTCAACGTACGTGTATAATAAAGGAAACAAGAGATGGTCCGTGACGTAACATGAAGAGCCAAAAACTGGCAAAATTGAATGTAAAGCGAACGGATTGGCTTACCTCTCACATGAATCCAAATTTAGATCGTATTTGATATATACAAATTTTTCCATATAAATAAATCTTTCCAATTTTATTTGATTTAATTGTTCAACCGAATTTTTGGGAAGCACACATCTAGCTTATATTTTTTTGTACCATTCGTGTGTGTGTGTGTGTTTTATGTAGTAAGTTAATTACTAACTGAATCCGACCCGGAATGTACATCCATCCAAGAACTAATTTGACTATTGTTATCATCATTAATGCTACTATTGATATCCATCACATGAAATTTTATTGACTTTCAGAGTTTTCAAATTTAATGCGACTCGTAGATTGAACACACCTACACATATATAAGCCATGGGATTTTGAAATTGATGTGTTTCAAGATTGACGATTCAGCCAACCACTACATATATTTAGCAAAATATGCGAAGTAAAATGTAGTAAGTATATTATAAAAGCTTTAATCAGGAAGAGAAGAAGCTAAATTAATATAATTACTTGTTTATTATACACACGTCTAATTATGTATCACGAAAAATATATATGTTCTTTTGGGTTTTAACGGTTCTAAAAATCATGGAAATATTATTGCCACTAAACTGCCTATGCAAGAGTGGATTAATGGTTTTTAGATGTTTTTGTCATGTTCAATACCACATGCATTTGTTATATATTGTACTTTATAGATGGAAAAGAAAAGAAAAAAACACACTAATTAGTTATATATACTTTTACACGATATTATGCAATTACATAGCCGTAAATAAAATATTGTGTATTGCTAAAAAACCAAAAGTTAGGTGTGGAAAGACAAAAAACAAGCAATGAAAGTGATCCATGATATCGACGTTTGAGTAGTTGAGAAGGGAGATATTCATATGTGCAAACGCATTACAACATATTCCTTAGTTTTCACGAAAAATATAATAATCAAACATATCACATTATTATTCAATATATAACAAAAAGTTTTTATGAATCTTACCCTAAAAAAAAAAAAGTTTTTATGAAAAACCTAGCCGGTGTTACTTATATCATCAAGTGATTGTATCTAATAAGATATTATCTAATAAGAAAGTAAAAAGTTATAAATTTTATACAGAAAGACAAGCATTTAAAAATCCTAAATATTTCTTACGTACAACGATATTGTCAAGGAAATAGAGATCCCGTGAAGACCATGATATAATGTTCTTGCATTAGAGAATTCAATTCACTTGGTGAAAAATTGATAAATAAATAAATAAAAACTCTTCTACACCAGGAGGTCTGGGGTTCGAGTCCAAGAAATTACGAATTTATTAATAATTATGCAGATTAATGGAGGCAAGTCTACATGAGATCTCCAGTGATGCGTAATTAGAGCCGTTCGCCGTGATTCTACGTACAGATAGAAGGAAGCGTCAACATGGAGAAAGAGAAAGGAAGTATGGTTTGTCGTGAATCTAATAGGGTCGGAAGGAATTGCCCATGGTAGAATCGTCTATATAACAGTTCTCATAATTTGTAATAGTTAATAAATTCAGACGACTAAAAAAAAAATAAAATAAAAACTTTGTCATTTTCGAATATCACTATCTTTTTCCAAATTTTGGATGTTAGAATTGTAACTATTATGTTACCCAAACTTTTTCTATATTATACCTTAATCAAATCATTGATCCGATATCACCGAAAAACTAGACCAATTCAAGATTTTGAGTCAGAAAAAGGAAAAAGTAATTATTTATAAACTCGTGAACGAAAAGTGATTATAACTTGAGATCGCTTGACGAAGACATATTGTAATTTAGTGGCACGACATAAAAAGGTCACATGGGAGTCATTTTTGCTCCAAGCTATAGGCTAATAGGGGTTGATAATAACTAAAGAGGAAGCCTTGTCTTAAGCTTCAACACATAAACTTCAACTAACCATAATTTTTACAATCTATTTACTATGCATTCCGATTCACTTCTTAATATTCAAACGATTGTTTTGGTAATGACAACTGAGTTGAAGATAATCCTATTTTGTTCATATGAAAACCAATATTTATTATATTCAGCAAAACTTGCGAACTACAATATGAATGTATTATAGAGGTTAAGTATTGTTTCTAATCTCTCCACTAACTATCTTTTGCTAGTTATATATTGACACATCCTAGAGCTATTATATATTTTCATTCTCACCTAAGCACAATTGATATCGTTATATTGTATTTGTTATTGTCTTGTCTCTAGTTGTTGTCCATGTCTACATTATGGAGTAAGTCTATATATACATACGAAATTTACAAAATGAGACTATAGTTTCAAAGATGTGATCATGTTCGTTTTTTTAATGACAATTTCTCATCAGTTGGGGAAAATTTGTTTTTATATCTGATATGATTGAAGTTTTAACGCATCAATGATCAATCTAAACAGAATAAGTCACAAAGAACCAGGAGAAAGAGATAAATTAATAAACCTCGTTACAAAGAAAAAGAAGGATCCAATAATAGGATCCATAATTTTGTTTGTATAACTGAAAAACCATTAAGGTCTGAGATAAAAAAACGAAAGCAAAGAAAATATGAGAATATAAAATTGGGCTACTAATTTAAGGGCCCAATAATACCTAGCCCATTAATGCCCAAACTGGCCTACTTAACATATGTAATTATTATGTAGACTCATAATCTCATATTTAGACAAGAAGCAAGTTAAATTGCTGTCAAAAAAGAAAAAGCAAATTAAATGAGAAATTTCTGGTTTTGGGGGATGTAATGAAGATAAACACTTGAAAATGAAATCAAGACACAAAAACTAATGAAATAAATATTTCATCACTTATTATTAGTTCACTTTGTAAAAAACAAATAAAACTATATTCACATCACACAACATACAAAAAGATTTAGAACCCTCCCAAAGAGTTTTTTTGTGACCTTCTAAACAAGCTAAGCCTTTCCAGAACCCTATCTTTCTCTTTGTATCTAAACAACAATTTACAGAGACCTATCCAAACCAAAACCCAAAAACTTAAAATTAAAACCCCTTTTCTTCAATTAAGGATCTTGAAGAAACAAAGTTGATAATATAAGCCTCAAACCAAGTTAGTTGATTCAGTTAAACAGAGCCACTGAGACTCCTGAATCGTCTTTGTTGCGGTCTATCCTCGAAAGGCGGTACCTTTTCTGCAATGGAGCTCCTGGTGCTTCAATCTCTTCATCATCATCCTCTACATCGAACGGCTTGTCCCAACCGAATTTGCCATGGTGGAAACCGGAGGTTTTCCGAGGTGTATTATACGCGAAATGTGTCTCCTTTGCGATCAATGTCTGTAATTAAAAGTAAGGAACAATTAGATTTAACATCAACTAATAGTGCATTGCATTAGCATCATCAAAATTCAAAATCTACTAGTATGATGCAAAGTTTTTACTTACAGCCTCTCTTATTGTCTTTGAAACATGTGACAATTGTTTCAAGTCTTCATGTTCAACCCCACAGATAATCCTCACCTGTAATATATCATAAGATCTATCAACAAATGTGTATGAAAAGTTCAAACAGTATATGCACAAACAACAAAAGTTTTCCAGAAATGGAAAATTTTGAAAACTGTCTCATTTCCAATCCGATTTCGAATCTCAGAGAACAAAAACCGGTTCAACTTTCAGCTCAATTTGATTAACACTCTGTAAATTACATGAAATCCCAATTAATTAACAAACCCAAAAAAAAAACATAAAAAGATTAAAAAGAGTTTGGAAAGAAGTTAACCAAAATTTAAACACTTGCCCATTTTTTAATCTCAGAGAACAAAAAGGGTTTGACTTTCAGCTCAATCTGATTAATGAAATCTCAACTAATCAACAGAACACAGAAATTTTAAAAAATTAAAATGAGTTTGTAAATAAATTAACCGAAATATAACCCATTCTCATTTCCAATACGAATTTGAATCTCAAAGAACAAAAAGGGTTCAACTTTGAGCTCAATCTGATTAATACTTTGCAAATTAACATGAAATCTCAACTAATCAACATAACCCATAAATCAGATAAAGAGTTTGTAATGAAACTAACCAGAATATCTAGCGGAAGATCTTCAAGTTGTAGACTTTGACAATCTCCAACCGAAGAAGCTTTATCACAGAGCTTCTTCGACGAGATTCTTCCGACAGGTGAAGTAAAAATCGAATCCCCAATCTCATCACCTGATGAAATTAAAATCCTCTTTCTCCCAAATCCTTTCTTGTACTGTACAAACTCTAACCCTAACACTAATCCTCTATCATCCACATCACGACGATGCTTCGAATTCGATTTCTGGGCAATGATTCTCTTCTTCCCCAATGCCATTTTCCTCAATCTGCATAAAAAAACGTAAAAAAAAAAAATCAAATCTTTATCGAGTTTCAGAGACTTGAAACTGTAAAGAAAACAGAGGAATTAAAGAAAGAACATAAAGAAAGTGAATCTAAAGAGCAAGAAACAAACCTATAAATTAATGAGATTCTCAAAAGATTTGTTGGTAAAGTCTTGAAGTGTATGTTTGCGGGAAATGAAACAAGCTGAGAGAAAAATGAGTAATTTTTCCTTTTTGGTTTATAATTTGTGACAAAGAAGATGAACTACTTCTTCTTCTCTACTTATAGTAGTTATATTATTAATTTTTAATCTCTTTTTTTAAGTCAATATAATTATTTTTAATAGAACGAGTAAAGTAGAAAACGCTGGAAATTTCCTAAGGCAAAATATCTTTAATATCTTTAATTTTTAAATTTGGTTATTCTCCCTCCTTCCTTTCTGGTGGTAAGCAAAAGACGGCTTAAGAAAAACTAGCCGTTGGGATATTACACGTGGCGAACTCTGAGTCGTAGAAGGAATCAACGTGGGTGGTTCATGTGATGACGTGGCGACAAGTTGTTCGTTTGACGGTTTAGTCGTCTCACACGGTTTTGTTTTTCTTAGGATTCCTCAAAAGTAAACAACAACAAAAGATCTTTGAGTCTCTCTGACACTGTCTTTAATAATCTAACTCTTATCTGTTTATCACACCGACCAAAAGATTAGATGATTAAGTTTTCATTTTTATTTAATTATTATTGATTACTCTTTATTGTAATCCATTATTATTGAGTTTTTGTGCTATTTGATTACGGTATAATTACTATATAATATGTAACTGAGTTTGTTGTTAATGTCAATTATTGCATTATCAAGATCCAAAGATATGATATGCTTGCATCCTCTATCTTATTGAAAAAAATAAGATATTCATGCCATTTTTTATGAATTTTAGTAACATATGAGTAGTTCTGTGTTATTATATCTTTTTAATCAAAGGAGATACTTTTTCTAACTATTGAACATTTTTACTTGGAAATTAACTGATGGGAAAATCTAAGGATATGTTAAAAACCCAAAATTTGGTCAATGTTTTGTTTCTCAATAAATAATAATTAAAACATACAGATATTACATCACTTAAGTTTTTTTTTTTTTGATAAATTACATTACTTAAGTTGGCAAAAATATTACATTAACTAAATATAATCATGTGCTAGTTATGGTATATGCAATTTTGTTTGTTATGTTTAGTAATCAAGATCCAAATATATGCATATATTGATAATTGATATCATTATTATATTTCTCTATGGTTTTCCCACAATCTTTTTGAAAAGGTATGCATGCCATTTGTTGAGAATCTTACTAACTAACTATTAACTATTCTTAACTGAAAATTTTAAAGATTTCTCAAAAATAACAATTCTGGTCAATGTTTTCTTTTAGAATAATTTTAATTAATAATTAATTAAAAATATAAACACAATAGCATAATAAAATAATATAGATATATACATATATTGTATAGATATATACATATATTGGCTATAACTTTCATTTAGTGTTAGACGAATCTTTTACTGCTATGTGTAACTTAATTAGTTTACACGAGTCACTTGTCGACACATATAACTTAATTTAACTAAGCGAATTATATAGCACTAAATTTTTAATTTATGTAATGATCCAGTTTAGGTTCAATCCTATTAAGACCCGATCTTCATGGATACTACCACATTCTACCTGTGATGTTCTCGAATGTTAGGTAATAAAGCCACATTATCAGATACAAGATTACTTATTCATGACAACCTTAAGACTTAAGAGGTCAAAACTCATCCGTACCAACAAATACCGAGTCTCTTTATTACATTTTCGCACGTGCTATAAACAAAGAAAAGGGTTATTAGAATAACTCAATGAACTCGCCATCTTAGCAAATATAAAAAGCATACAAGTATGAATTATACAAATTACATATTTTTATCTAATTTATTTATTAATCGGTCCAAATTATATACTTTTTGGGTTTGTGGCCCATTATTCAGGGCTGGCTCTGTCTACACAGTGTTTTTACATACTCCTAATGACACGTATAAGACCGTTCAAACTTCAAACCCACAAAAAGGTTTAAAACTTTTGGCAAACTACATAATTTTTTGGGTTTGTGGCCCAGTATAATGCTAAATTACAAAAATTAGCATAAATTACTGTGAAGTAATAGCGTAATACTAGTATATTAATTGGGTTTTCCGATATAGGCTAATGATCCCAAATAAGTTCAAATCTGAAATACTGTAAACAGAGTAAAATACAAAAAAGGAGTTCAAATCTAAGATAAACCAAAGAAAGAGAGTCCAAATCTGAATGAAGATCACAAAAAAAAAAATAAAGAAAAAAACGGATGTTTCACTCGCTATGATGTTTCAAACACATCAAAAAAGCTTCTAGTACTTTGGCATACTTGGGCACAACCTTAGTTTAAAATTCTGTAACTTTAACCCTTGGAAATATGCTTTTTATGAAATTTAAACTTGCATTATCTGGTGTGAGAGCTTCGTTCTTTGTGATTTTAGGTATCTCCAACACCAACTTTTCTAGAAATGGCGCGTTCTTGACAAAGAACTGTACTATATCAAGCTCATGCCAGTGGCCTTTATAGCCAATGATCTTGACTTCCCTGAGAAAATCCAATAGATAGTTGTTGTTCTCAATCTGATCCCTATGATGAATCTCCCAAAAAAACAATCGTGGTTCAAATGTGAAATTCTTAATCTGCACAATAACAAACGAAAAGTTTTAGTGGGAGAGAGAGAGAGCTCAATAAAACATGGTTTTGACGACTAGAGAGAGAGAGAGAAAGACGTACATCGATCACAACCCGCTCGAGTTTAGGGCATTCTCTGAGGAATTCAGCGATGTCAAAAAGAGTGCAAAATGTTGGACCTTTAAAGAAAATCTTGAAATCTGTTAAATTCTCAAACTTGAAAGGCGTCCAGTTTTCCTCCTCCTACGTATCTATACGTGAGAGCCTACATAACAAAATGTGAAGAACTAACTCTAAACCAATAATGAAAGATGATGAACAAAATAAATTGGAGACAAACATAGGGAAAAACAAACTTGTGCCTTCAAGAAAGATGTTTGTCTTTATACATATTATCATTATTCGAAACACTTGTACCTCAAGGAAGATGTTTGTCGTTGTGAGGACATAGACTCCTGTATAGGCTCTCATAGTAGTAACCACCATGGCAGATGAATCGTAGTTATAATGCCGATTGTTACTCCGTTTATAATGAAACTTTGCCTCTTTAAGTGCATTCACTCTCAAAACATGGATTATACTGGCATATCCATCATACTTGTAGCATTCAAGAGTGGGTGCTTCCAAAACGATGCACAAAAGATTTGGCATAGAAGACACGACCAACGACTTGAACTTCTTATGCTCCTGAGCGTATATGCTCAATACCCCGTACATTTGGCATTTGACTAGTTCAAGCAACTCGAGGTGGATGCAATTACTGAAAATTGCATCTATCGTCTCCTTCGTCACCTCGGTCCGCTTGAGCGAAAGTATCCTCAAGAGTCTTAGACCATTTGGAAGATTATTCAGTATTTCAAATTTACACCATTGCAGTTTCAAAACTGTTAGTGTCTTGATGGACGAGAAATCGATTGGGATCTCCACAACTTTCTTGGATTTGGAGAAATCTAACACAAGCTCTTTGATGTTTTTACTAAGACATGTATTGATCCACGAAAGTATCTTATCCTCCACGCCGATATAGTTGAGAAACAAAACAAATCGGTTGATTTCTGATCCTTTGTGCTGATTAAAAATGTTTTCGATTATGCGTACAGCCTCTAATTGACTACATCCGACAGAAAATATTCTGCTGAAATCGAAGTCGCGAGATCGTTTCCATGTGTCCTTAAATCTTTTGGACACAACACGATTTTTTAAAATGGATTGGATGGGAAGAAACGAAAAGATGCACTCCACCAAATCTTCAGGAAGTTTTTTGATGAGTTTCATTTGCTTATTTGAGGATTCTGACATTTTAGTTAGGAATAATTTGCTAGGATACCTTGTATGTTTAGAGAAATTTGAAAAATATACTATATTTTTGTAAATTTGAAGTCTACCCCTTATTTATGTTTAAAATGACATTTTTGTCCTTAATCAATATTTAATTAATCTGAAAATAAATATTATTTAGTTAATTAATTATTACAAATATAATGTAAAAATTAAAATTAAAATTTTATATTAAATACGTTTTAAAAAAACTAAATACTTAAAAAATATTTTTGAGATATTTTATTTAGTTAAAATCTTAGAAAATAATAATAACTATAAAAATTAATTTATTATACTTATTATTAATTAAAATTAAGATACAATTAAAAGTCAACTAATTTATTCTCTATTGATTTAGTTAATATTCTAGATAATGATTATTTAAAATATTTAAATACTTAATTACAAATAAATAAATCAAAATAAACTATGGATTTTCATTATATAATAAAAAGTTATTTAGATTTATCATTGATTTAGTAAAATTTAGATAATGACTAAAATAATATAAAGTATCAATTCGAAATATATGTATATATTTTTTTTTTAAAAATCGAATTTTTTCATTAGTTTAATATACTATATTTATTTTTAATTAATTATTAATTTATATTTATTTTCTAAAATAAATTATTTATTAAAATATTATTACCAAAATAAATATCTCCATATAAAATAAAATAAATCAATAGTTGAAAAAGTCGACAATGTAAAAAATCGATTAATCAAAATATAAGTCTACTGTTTTTACATAAGTCAACAAAGAATAAAATTAAGTCGACATAAAAAAATATATAAGTCAACAGTGCAAAAAATCAATCTTATTAATAAGTCAATATAAAATAAAATAAATCTACCAACAATAAACAAGTCGGTGAAAAGAAATCATAAATCAACAAATCAAAAAAATAAATCAACAGGTTAAAATGTCGACTATGTAAAAAAATCAATTAATCCAAATATAAGTCGACTTTGTTAATATAAGTTGATAGAAAATGAATTTAGTCAATGAAAACAAAATATAAGTCGACAGTTCAAAAAATCAACCTTATTAATAAATCAACGATTAATGAAGTAAGTCTACAATTAATAAACAAGTCGATAGAAAAAAATTATAAATCAATGAACAACAAAAACAAGTCAACAGTTCAAAAAAATCGCCAATGTTATAAATTAACCAACCAAAACATAAGTCTACTGTTTAAAATAAGTCGACGGAGAATAAAATTAAGTCAATAGAAGAGAAAAATATGTCGATAGTTAAAATATATCGACTTTATTAATAAATTTAAATATTTATATTTATTCAAAATTTATTTCCTAATAATTATTCTAAACAAAGTAAATATTTTTAATTTTTTTATTATTAAATAATTAATTACGGATTTTTTTTAATTTTAATTATATTTAAAATATTATTTAAATAAATAAAAAGGGTATTATGGTAAATTTTCAACTTGAAAAGAGTAGTTTTCAAATTATTAAAACATTAAGTGTAGTTTTCTAATTTCATATAAAATTTAGTATATTTATAAAAATCTCCCTTTTGGTTACACTCTTCCGAGCAAAGGATTCTTTACTAGTTTTGATCTATATTTAGATTACTTCCCGGAAATGATAATCATGGTCTATGTATTTGTGATGAATGGAGTCACGTTAGTGATTTGTTTAGGCAATGTGGACTCAATAGCTATGACACATTGAATCTAATTTTTTTCTTTTTAAGAAATATAGATTTACTACCTTTTTTATTATAGAAAAATAGGTGGCTTGGTCTGTCTTTTAGCTTGTGAGAAACTAGACAGGCTGTATCAAACTAGACACATTGAATCTAGTTTTTTCCATATCTTTTTACGAAATAACTAAATTACTTTTTAAATCTCTGTTTTTTTTATCTTTCTGTTTTTCCAAACTTTATAAAATAGTAGATTTACTTCTCTTTTTGTATAGAAAACATTTATTTGATTATGTTTTGTGGCCAGATATAATGTCATATTTTTTACTATTCTTTACCATTAAAATTAATTATTTTCTATAGTACTTTTATGCATGATTGCTAATATTAAATTTCTCCATATCTTATCATTTAGAGTTGGACACATTATAGAGCCACATGTCAGTTTTATTACTTACTTTATTTCAATAAGTTTTTATGAATTCCGACCAAAAAAAAAAAGAAGTTTTTATGAATTAAGATTTTGTCTATATGTGACAAAATTTTGACTAAATCTTATAACATCTTATAAAAACGAAATCTAGTAAAAGACCATTAAAAAGCTACATAGATGACTATAGTTCACTCTTTATGATGCTTAAAACACATCGAAGAGCTATTACAGTTTTGCAAGCTTGGGTTAAACCCTTAACCTTCAGTAAATTTAATGAGATGCTTTTTATGTAACTAACTCTTGCATAATCGGTTTGGTAAAGTTTGATCCTTGGGTTACTAGGACCCTTAAACTACAATTTCTCTAGAGATGGCAAATTCTTGACAAAGAACTGCACCATATCAAGCTCATGCCAGTGGCGTTTATAGCCAAGCATCTTGACTTTCTTGAGAAACATCATAAGGTAGTTGTTATTCTCAATCTGATGCTTATGATGGATCTTTCAAAACATATTACTTTTGAATGTGAAATTATTACTCTGCGCATCACAAACGAATGTTTTAATCAATAAATGAACATATCCCATAGGAGAGGAAAAAAAAAAAACCTTATCTCGGCCCATTGGTCGAAGAGAGGCGTACATCAATCACAACCCCTTCGAGATTAGGGCAATATTTTAGGAATTCAACAATGTCGTAAAGAGTCCAAAATGTTGGAGCTTTAAAGAGAATCTTGAATTCTGTTAAGTTTTTTTTTTTTTGGTAAACAATTCTGTTAAGTTTTCAAACTTGAAAGGACTGTTTTTTTCTAGTCTTCCTTCTCCTATGTGTCTATCAGTGAGAGCCTATATAATATGTGAGAAACCAAGAATTAATGATTATGAACAAAAGAAAATGGATACAAGCTTAGGGGAAAAATAATATATGCTAATATTTTGAAAATAAAAAGAAACCTTTTTGGAACAAAAAGTTCCTTTAACAAAAAAACGAAGATATAAAATTCAAAAAGAAAATATTATAAAAAAAAAAAACTTTACCTCAAGAAAGATGTTTGTCGTTGCGAGGATAGAAACTTCTTTTATAATGGAGATCTGCCTCTTTAAGTACTTCTATTCTTAAGAAGAAAACATTCATGACATATCCATCATACCTGAAGTATTCAAGATTGGGTGCATATGAAACGATGTCCCAGAGATTTGGCATAGAAGACACGACCAGTGACTTGAACTTGTTATGATTATAAGCGGGTATGCTCAATAGCCCGTACATAGGGCACTTGATTAGTTCAAGCGACTCAAGGTGGATGCAGTTTCTGAAGATTGCTTCTATCATCTCTTTCGTCACTTCGGTTTGCATAAGCGAGAGTGTCCTCAATAGCCTTAAGCCTTTGGGAGAATTATTTGGTATTTCAAATTTACACCATCGTAGATGCAAGACTGTTAGCGTCTTGATGGCAGAGAAATCGATGGGGAGATCCATAACATTTCTGGATTTGGAGAAATCTAACACAAGCTTTTGGACCTTTTTACGAATACACGTATTGATCCACGAGGCTATCGATCCCTCCGCACCGATATCTTTGAGACACAAAACAAATAGGTTTATCTCCGATCCTTCATGTTTGTTAAAAACATTTTGGATGATGTTAACAGCCAATTAGAGGTTGTTAACATCATCCAAAATGTTTTTAACAAACACAAAGGAGAGTTTGAGGTAATTAGGGTTCGATTTGTGCTAGAAAAGATCTACTCTCTAAATCAACACAAAATGATTTTATTTTCTACCCCAAGATCATTGATAAACAAAAGGAATCGGTGATCTCCAATCTTTTCTATTGATTAAACACTTTTTTGATGACGCCAACAACCTTTAATTGACTCTTCTAGAAAATGTTCCATTGAAATTGAGGTTACGAGATTATCTCTGTGGTTGCAAACCCTGGATACATAACACGATTTTGTAGAAGATTAAATGGAATGAAATGTGGACAAAATTTGTTCCACCAGATCTTTAGGAATTGTTTCAGTGAGTTTAATCCTCATATTTGAGGATTTTGCCATTTCCACTCTTCTCTTGGGAGTAGGAGCCATGGAGTCTTCACACAATATAGTCTTCACTAGAAACGAAATTTGATATATTTAGAAAACAAAAATGAGGGTTTTGGCAATAGTGGATGGGGTAAATTATTTGTATAGGCAATGTAAGTTAGTTTTTTTTTTGTTTTTACAAATATAGTAAACTACTTTTTATTGAAAACTTATTTTTTTACAACTGGTTGGTTCATCTTTAGCAAAATATTTTATTTATATTAATTAATTGTTGTAATTTCCATTACAACAACTAACTAACATAAATAAAAAGGTTCTTCTAAAGTTAAACCAAGAAAAATTAAATTTTTAATGAAAATATAATTTATTATATTTCTAAAAAGACAGAAAAAAAAAACTCAATTAAACATATCATAATCACTAACACATTTCCCAAACAAATAATTTACTTTATTTAGGAAAACAAATTCATTGACTCCATTTCCAAAACCATAATTTTTGTGTTCCATAAAATAATATATATATATATATATATATCAAATATTACTAGTTAAAAATCTATTATGCCAAGAATTCATGGCTCTTCCCAATAGAAGAGTGGACATTGCAGAATCCCCTAATAAGAGATTAAAACTCACTAAAACAATTCCTGAAAGTCTGGTAGAACAAATTATGTCCACGTTTCTTCCCATTCAATCTCTTTTACGAAACCGTGTTTTGTCCAAATTTTTTTACAGAAATACAATCATCTTGTAACCTCGATATCAGTGGGATGTTTTCTAGAAAATACATTCAATTAAAGGTTGTTGGCATCATCGAGAAAGTGTTTAATTAGCACAAATGATCAAAGATTCACTAATTCATTTGTTTATCAATCATCTTAGGGTAAAAGATAAAATCATCTTGTGGATCAATACATGTTTTGGTAAAAATCTCAAAAAGCTACTCTTATATTTACTCCATTAACTTAAAAAACACCTAAACTAAACATTATCTCCATTAACTGAAAAAAAAACCATTAATCAAAACGACATATATTCAATATGTCAAACTCTATATGATAAGATATGAAAAACTTTTATATTAGCAAACAAGCAAAAAAATACAATGAAAAGACTACTATTCTTTACCAATAAAATCATAACTTTCCATTGTAACATCTTAATAAAATAACAAATCTGGCCAAAACATTTTCAATAAATGTTTTTATGAATCATCAAAAACATTTTCGACTAACATAAAAAGACCAGATATCAATTAATAATTTAATTTCTTAATCATAAATACTTACTAGTGAAGAGTTTATCTTGTCAAGAATCCAGATTCTATCCAAAGCAAATATCAAAAATGCCAGAGTCCTCAGATTCTGATAATAAAACCATGGAAGAAAACAAACGAAAAGTTGGTGGCTAGATCGAAGAGAAATTTTCTTTTTAAAAGAGCCTAGAGTTTTGAAAAGAAAAAAAATCATGTAGGTATTTTTGGTTTTCGGAATTTGGGATACAAATCCATATCATATGATTCTTGACATAAACGATTACATATATATAGAGGATACATAGAGACCTTAGGTCAAAGCTAATTACACTTAAACCCCTAAGTTTTCGAAGGCCGCCACATAATACAAATGGGCCGCTTTTAGATGCGAGTTTGGCCTTTCGAAATTTTTAATTTGAAGACCTCTTATGGTAATATATTAAAATATTTATTAAATAAATGAATTATTATACAAAGTATATATATACAAATTATAAACAAATTCAAACATAAGTATAATTAATCCCCTAAATAGTGCTCTTTGGATTGCCCATGGCTATGCGTTGCCAATTGAATGGTTTATGGATTAAACATGATGAAGTTAGTGGCGTTGGATGGATAATACAAAATTATCTCACTGGATTAATAGGTCACAAAGATGTTTATCATCCCTCATACTGAACTAGAAACACTTCTATATATGAGTAATTACTTTTAATGTGGTATTTGGTTGACAAAGGTTTGACTTTTATTGTAATGGTAACTCAAACTTATGTCGTTTGACAAGAAATCAACCGGATTGGCCAACGGTTTCAACATAATTAGAAAAAAAATTCTTGATCTAGAGATTATTTTTCTAGTTTTTCATTTTTTTTTCATTGTAATAATGTATGTGCTGATTTCATTGCTAAATGAAGAGATTTTCCATTCTTCTAGAGGAGCTTCATTTCGAGGTGAGCATTTTCCCACTTAATCTAATATATGGTGTTTTGTTGACAAAAAAACGAAACAAAGTGCTTCTAGATTGTGAATTGTTTCCACTGAATCTAAAAAATGAATTTTGTTGGAATTTCCAAATCTATTAAAATGTATGAACTAATGTATCCTAAATATATGTAAAACAAGGGTTGGCAAGCCTACGTGAGAGTTTAAGTGGGTCGGGTTCGTGGTTGGACTGTCTAAGGTTTATTGATTTGTTCAAGTAACCTCGGACGGGCCATACTCAGACACCTTCATGTGGCGTCCTTAGTGATCTCTTGGCTTGTCCGGCCATAGAGTGAATTAGGGGCGTTACAGGCAGGGTCTTAATGGGCAGGGTCTAACAGAAAAAAGTTTATGTTAAATGGGCAGGGTCTAACTATTAGGGGCGTTACAGGCAGGGTCTTAATGGGCAGGGTCTAACATATTTAAAATTGTTAAAAACAAATTTTTTTTGATACGTGTCAAACTCTATAACCGTTAGATATGACACATGTTGTTATCTTTTTACATTTTTAATTTTTGAATATTTTATCATAATTATCTTTTTACATATTTAAAATTGTTAAAAACAAATTCTTCCAATTGTTAGTAATTCTTTTTGATACGTGTCAAACTCTATAACCGTTAGATATGACACATGTCGTGATCCCGTGAATTACTAACTTTGAAAACCCAACTTTATATAATAAGATATGTATCAACGGATGGGTTTGGGCCAACTATTTTTAATCTCGGTCCATCTTTACAGAAAAGATCCCACCTAACCAAAACGAGTTTATTAATACTAAACCGACAACTGAAACAAGTAAATCCCAAACCATAAATCTACATAATGCCTATATTGATACTTTTTCTTAGCATGCTACAATGTACTGCAAAATGCCCCAAGCCCTAGAAAGTATAAACGTAGCATGCTACACATTTTTTACTTCGAGTGTGAACATTTTCCAAGTTTCTAATCAATTTATGTCCTAAGAACACAAATATGAGATTTTCGTTGGAAATAAGTTGGAAAAATTTCAATGACAAACCCGTGCAATAAGTTCAAAAATTAATACTAGTAGTTATATAATATTCCAAATAGCATAAAAATAAGCCAATAACAATGATCTTAAACTATATATGAACATGGGAATATGTTGACATATGCATAAGTTCAAGCTGAGATAAAACCATAAACAGTAGAGTTAAAATCTGATATAAAATAAAAAAACGCAAACAAGAGAGTTCAGATCTGTTAAAAGATCATTAAAATAAAAATACATATATAAATGATAATGTTTCACTCTAATTCTGATGCTTCAAACACATCAAAAAGCTATGATAGTTTGGCATGCTTGGGCACAATCTGAGTTCAAACTTCGGTGACTACAACCCCTGCAAATATGCGTTTTATGGAATTTATTCTCACATAATATGGGGCGTGAACATTGTTGTTTGCGTTTTTAGGCATCCCCAACTCCAACCTCTTTAGAGATGGTGCGTTCTTGGCAAAGAACTCTACTATATCAAGCTCATGCCAATGGCCTTTATAGCCAATGATCTTGACGTCCGTGAGAAACTCCATACGGTAGTTGTTATTCTGAATCTGCTCCTTATGATGAATATCCCAAAATCGCAGTTGCGGTTCAAATGTGAAATTTTGGACCTGCACATGACAAACCAAAAGTCTTTAGTGAACTTAGCCCATTGGTGGATTGGTGGATAGAGAGAGAGAGAGAGAGAGAGAGAGAGAGAGAGAGAGAGAGAGAGAGAGAGAGAGAGAGAGAGAGAGAGAGAGAGAGGAGAGAGAGAGAGAGAGAGAGAGAGAGAGAGAGAGAGAGAGAGAGAGAGAGAGAGAGAGAGAGAGAGAGAGAGAGACGTACATCGATCACACCCCGTTCGAGTTTAGGGCAATCTTTAAGGAATTCAGCAATGTCATAAAGAGTGCAAAACGTTGGAGTTTTAAAGAAAATCTTGAACTCTGTTAAGTTCACAAACTTGAAAGGCAGCTTTTCCAATCTTCCACTTTCACTATTGTATCTCTTAGTGAAAGCCTATAAATACATGTGAGAAATTCACCATCAAAAATCGATCTAAACCAAGAATGAAATATTATGAACAAAAGAAAATGGACACCATCATAA
Organism: Erysimum cheiranthoides; assembly: GCA_011420285.2. NCBI lineage: Eukaryota > Viridiplantae > Streptophyta > Magnoliopsida > Brassicales > Brassicaceae > Erysimum > Erysimum cheiranthoides. Next base: position 19,381,720 of record CM022179.2, on the reverse strand, counting down.
GCCGAAAAAAATCATGTGAAAATTGCATACTCTATATATATGATGAGCATCCTCTATCATGATCATCCAAAGAGTTTGTGTGCAAATTATACTCTAGAATCCAACCACTTTAAGGATAATACATGCAACAAAAAGGTATATATCTATATAAATCTTTAAGGATTAAGATACCATATTTAATTAGTGAAGTTTTTCGATAAATTACCATGTCAAAACAAAATGGATTTTGATGCAATGTTATATTATAAATTATGACTCTTGTTAAGTCTTATGTAAGTTGAAGTGAATCTCATTTATATAGATCATATACCTTTTGAGAATGTATTAGATTCGTATTCCATGACAACGATTCTAATAAACGCGCGTAAATTTAAATTTAAAAGAGGTTATATATATTAGATTCATAAAGATTTTACCTCAAGAAAGATGGTTGTTGTTGCGAGGACTGAAACTTTTGTATAAAATATCATGTTAGCAATCACCACCTCAGATGGATTGTATAAACTCCTAGTGCAATTTCGATTATAATGGAGATTTGCCTCTTTCAGTGAATCTGTCATCCAAAAGTTAATACGAGTGACATATCCATCGTACTTGTAGTTTTCCAAAGTGGGTGCGTCCAAAAGAATGAGCCCGAGATTCCGTATAGAAGACACAACCAGCGACTTGAACTTCTTATGATTATGAGCATCTATGTTCAATATCCCATACATACGACATTCGATTAGTTCAAGTGATTCGAGGTGGATGCAGTTGATGAATATTGCATCTATGGTCTCTTTCGCCACTTCCGTCCGCATAAGTGAGAGTGTCCTCAAGAGCCTTAGACCTTTTGGAGAATTATTTGGTATTTCAAATTTACACCATCGAAGCTTCAAAACTTGTAGAGTCTCCACGGCCGAAAAATCGATCGGAATCTGCATAACTCTCTTGGATTTGGAGAAATCTAAGACAATCTCTTTGATCTTTTTTATCAAGACATGTATTAACCCACGAGATGACTTTATTCTCTACTCCAAGATGATTGATAGCCAAAACTAATCGGTGAATCTCCGATCCTTTGTGTTGATTAAAGACTTTCTCGATGATGTCAACAACATGTAATTGTCTGCATCTTTTGGAGTATATTCCACTAAAATCGAGATTATAAGATTGTATCTCTGTGTTCACAAATCTTTTGGACAGAACACGATTTTGTAAAAGCGACTGAATGGGAAGAAACATGGACAAGATGTGTTCCACCAGATCTTCAGGAATTGTTTGAGTGAATTTCATCTTCGCATTTGAGGATTTTGCTGTTTTCATAGTTCTTTTGAGAGAAGAAGCCATGAATTATTTTTCACTGTAAAGAGATATGATAATTGGTAATGAGATATATGATATATATGATATATATATATATATATATATATGATTTTGTATTTTTCTTTTCGTTAAATTTAAATTCTCTGTCTTTTATCTTTTTAAGAAATATGATAAATTACCTTTATTGAAAAAATAAATTTCTCTACTTAGACTACTTTTTATTTAAAAAATAAACTTTTTTAAAAAAAGATTGGTTTATCTTTGGAAACAATAACACGTTTACTTATACTATTAATTAGTTGTCACATAAATTTTGCTTTATGATATAAACATTAGCTGTATATTAAGTTTTATGCTATTTCTTACTATTAAAATTACTTTTTTTCTTTAGAAATTTTTTCATGTTTGCTATATATATATATAAAGTTTCCCATATACGTTAGCATATAGAGTTGAACATATTTTAAAGCAAAGCGTGTTGTTTTTTATTTCTTACTTAGATGTCAATAGGTGTCAAAAAAGAAAGTAAGATTTTGATAGATAATAATTTGTAACTAATATTATCTTTGTGTCAAGTTCAATCCGCATATTTCATAATGTTAATAAAAACGATATTCATATGTGTCAAAACATAATTAATCTTTAATATTATATTAAATAAAATCTAAATGTTCATTTGGAATGCCTTTAGAGATTCATGATCTCCTTCTTTTTTTTTCCTTTTTTGTGACATCTTTTTTTTTTTGTTAAAGGGTTTTCAATTAAAATAAGTAATCATACAAGCAAGCTTTTTTTTTTTTTGGGCAACCATACAAGCAAGCTATGACATTAAAGTCATACAGTTTGAGGGTAGAGATTAGAGAAAGAGAGTTAAACAAGAGCTTATAATCTAAGTCATTTTGGAAGCTAATAAACATAGTACTAAAGAAATCTATATATATAATGAGAGAGTTTTCTCTCCATCTAGAGTGTCCACATAGGCGACACATCAGCGTACACGTCATCATAAATTTTAATAGATGCAAAATGTTACTAAAAAGATTTGAACTCCTTACCTCATGCATTTAGTGAGTGCATTACAAACCAAATTACCATTTAAATCATTTTGGTTAATATAAAATTTTAAACTATATAGATTATGTTATACAAGTGTCCCACAATTTATTTATTAAAACAAGAAACATTAAAAACAAAATTAATTCACATACTTTTATTAAAAGAAAATATATGTTCACAAACAGTAACATTACTTTTATATAAATAAAAAGTAATATAATACAACATACAAAAATATGAAAGAAAAAATATGTGATAAAAAATAGGATAATTATACAAGTAGATAGTTCAATTTCACTCAAAATAATAAATGATTTACTTTTAAATAAAAATGAATATTTAACTTTAAAAAATAGTATTAGAGTAGAAATTGCTGTTACGAATAAAAATATTTAAAAAATATGAAAAGAGATTGGTTAAATATAAAGTAAGATAATTTCATTCTACTTAAAATAAGAAATAATTTATTTTTGTAACAATATTTGGTAATAGTAAAGTCAATATTTCTGTTACCGATTAAAAAAATTTCAAAAAAATCATTGTATGTTAGTAAAACTTAAAAGCGTCGGAGATTATAAGAAAAATTGTATTCATTGTAAGTTTGATGTTCTTTTAGGTGTTAATCATCATTTTTGATTTTCCTATATAAAATTAATTAATTATTTTCATGTAAATATTTATTTTCAACGAAAACTCTTAAAATAAGCAAAAACCTAAAATGAAGAGTTGTTAAAACAAAAGTATGCATATAGTCATATAGATATCAGAAATGGATGATAATATCCATAAATTTTCAAAAATATTTGGTATATTAAAAAATATGAAAGAAAAAAGGATAGTAAATGTGGTTGAAAAAAAAATTAGATGTCACGAAAATACATGATGAAAATAATTAAGAAAATAAAGTATCTGATATAAGTGAATAAATCACTAAAATTTCAAATTTATAATTAACTACAAAAGTTAAGATAACATAGAGATTTTGAAAAATATAAAATTAATGATATTAGTCACGATGAAAGCAAAAAACAACAATAATGTCTAATATTATGAATCTAAGCACAACTAATATTTAGAAACAGTTAGAAAAATACATGTAACATCAACCACATAAGCAAAAATATTAAAAAATTCTTAAAATGATAATTATTTTTTAACGCATATAATATTTTCTAATACACAAACCCGCGCAACGCGCGGGCCTATTTCTAGTAACAAATATAGTAGAGAAAGAAGAACAAAGGAGTAAATCATCTATGAGCTTTACTAATTCATGATCTCCTTCTAATTCGATAACTTTCGATCGATCATTAGAAATGTTTTATTCTTCAAATAAATAATCAATGCCTCAGTTTGTTCACTCATTAATATCGGCAACACGCTAGATTGTTTGTTGTAAAATCTCATTTTCCTTTTTCATTTTCAGTTTTCTTTTCGTTTTCACTTTACCAAACATACATGCCCTGAATGGTTGTATAGATTTTAAAAAAAATTTTGGTTTTTGGATTTAGATTTTTAGATTTTAGTTTTTGAATTTATAATTTTTGAATTTTGGATAACAGTAATAGTAATATAAAAAAAGAAAAAAAAATTGGAAAAGAAAATAAAACTAAAATCTCAGTAATAAAAAATGAAAAGATAGTGGAAACCAAAATATATGGTTTTTGGTTTTTCTTTGAAAAAAACAGATAAAATCTTTTAAAAACTATATTTTCCAAATTTTAGAAAATCTGTTTTTGTAAAAGTTTGACAGTTTGACTGGATTAAAAAAAAAAGAATTTTCAAGAATCAAAAACCAAAAATTATTCTAAAATATACAAATAATCAAGGTCACGGTATATTGTTGACAAAAAAAAAAAAAACAATATATTGAGACTCATTTTTACTTTTCATTTTGTATATTGTGCTATTATATATCTAAAAGTTGTAACTATATCAGCAATTAGATTGTATCTGAAAACAATTACAAATCTATACAAAGATATAAGTCTTGTATATTGGTCATGATCGTTTACCAGTCGCGGGCGACAGCGACCGAAGATAACAATTACCAACAACGTGTGTTGTTCGTTTTACACTATGTTGTTCGTTTACCTATCACAGCAACCAATATATATATATATATATATATTTGTAATTATTGTGTGTCATTCAATTGGATTTGATTTACATTTTTTTTGCAAGTTTACTACAAAATTCGCAACCCCCTAATCGCTTCAAATACCTACAAAATTTGCTAAGTTTCAAATAAACACTTCTTATAAAGATGTTTTTTTATTTTTTTTTTGCTCAAACGTATAAAGATTTTAGAATATATAAGCCGCTTAAAAAGTACAAAAATCTAAACTTACCATTGAAATTAAGATGGGAACAAATCATTATAGACAAGATTCTATCCAAAAAATCACTTCAACATGAGCATGATATGAGGTAAGACTGGTATGAGAAGCAAAGCGAAAACGACGAGGAAGAGAATAATCAGGGCCGGCTCAGAGGGGGGACAATGGGTGCGACCGCTCCGGGCCCCGTCCCGTGCCCTAATAATTAAGGGCCCAGTTTTTAAAAATGTTTTTTTTTTTTTGTAAAAAAAATATATAGTAAACTAAATACAAGATTAGAAAGAGGCCCAAGAAAAAAAAATTGTGTGTATATTTTTGTTTTTATAACAAATTTATTTAATACAAAATACATTAAAAATAAATTTATAAGAAAAAAAATTTATAGAAAAATGTTTAGGGTCCAAAATTTTTTTTTGGCCCGGGGCCCCTAAAAATTTTGAGCCGGCACTGAGAATAATGGCATAACAAGTCCATTTCCTCGAGCTCTTTTGGTACTCTCTTGCATCTTGAAGCTGGTCTGTCCCTCTTCTCACGAACGAACTCGCCTTCGACACGTGACTTTCTATGTCATTTAGTTGCTGACCCTGTGCTTCCACTAGAGCCGCCATGTCTAAGAACACTTGGTGAAGCTCTATAAGATTCTTCTCTATCTCTTTAACCGCGTCGTGTCTCTCTTGAATCTCTGATATGGTGTCTAGTATTTGGCCTCTCCCTTGTTCTTGTATCGCTTTCTGGAGAAAATTCTCGCTTTCACCGCTCGAAATCAAGTTCTCAATCGTCTGTTCGTCTGCCTGTTCCCCGGTTATCGTGAAGTATCTGCAACAATTAACAATGTTCTTACGTCAACACATCAAAATTCTTTTTTAGTACAAGAAGCAAGAAAAACTAAAACAGAGCAATAATGTATCCTTCAAGAAACAAGGAAAATGGAGAAAGATCTTATTCACCTGCGTTCTACGTTTCTTTATACTCATCGTTCATCCGCGCACGCAGACCTTGAAAACTATCCATCAAGTCTTTAAGCTTTTTCCCGAGTCCGCTAACAACAGACGTCCTGGTACCACAACCAGGGACATTACGGCTATTAGCATTCGCCTTTTCAAGCGCTTCAAGCTTTTGTTTAATGATTTTGACTCTCTTGAGGACCTGAGCAACATCTCCATCCATCTTTGCTCGGAGTTCCTTTACCTTCTTGGCATTGTGTACCGTTTTGCACTCTTCGTTCGAATCTTGAAGCCTCTTGTAAAGAGTCTCTATGCCTTTCATGTCATCTTTGACATTTCCGACATCCTCAAAGAACTTATCGAGGTTCATCGTCTCTTTACCTGACTCAATATCATCCATTTGGGCCTGTTGCTTCAGGTCCGTGTACTTCTTGAACGAACTAGAGAATAAGTCATTCATTTTTCCCTATTTGCTTTTAAAAAGATTCACCAAGTTTATTGCAATTATATACTGCAAAATGCCCTAGAAAGTAGAAACGTAGCATTCTACACATTTTTTAGTTCGAGTGTGAACATTTTCCAAGTTTCTAATCAATTTATGTCCTAAGAATGACACAATTATGAGATTCTCATTGGAAATAAGTTGGAAAATTTTCAATGACAAACTCGTGCAATAAGTTCAAAAATTAATATTAGTTATATAATATTCCAAAGAGCATAAAATAACCCAATAACAATGATCTTAAACTATATATGAACATGGAATATGTTGGCATATATTAGTCTAAACACATAAGTTCAAGCTGAGATAAAACCATAAACAATAGAGTTAAAATCTGATATAAAATCAAAAAGCGCAAACAAGAGAGTTCAGATCTGTTAAAAGATCTTTAAAATAAAAATACATATATAAATGATAATGTTTCACTCTACTTATGATGCTTCAAAAACATCAAAAGAGCTATGATAGTTTGGCATGCTTGGGCACAACCTGAGTTCAAACTTCGGTGACTACAACCCCTGCAAATATGCGTTTTATGGAATTTATTCTCACATAATCTGGTGCGTGAACATTCTTGTTTGCGTTCTTAGGCATCCCCAACTCCAACCTCTTTAGAGATGGTGCGTTCTTGGCAAAGAAGTCTACTATATCAAGCTCATGCCAGTGACCTTTATAGCCAATGATCTTGACGTCCGTGAGAAACTCCATATGGTAGTTGTTATTCTGAATCTGCTCCTTATGATGAATCTCCCAAAATTGCAGTTGAGGTTCAAATGTGAAATTTTGAATCTGCACATGACAAACGAAAAGTCTTTAGTGAACTTAGCCCATTGGTGGAGAGAGAGAGAGAAAGAGAGAGAGAGACGTACATCGATCACAACTCGTTCGAGTTTAGGGCAATCTTTAAGGAATTCAGCAATGTCATAAAGAGTGCAAAATGTTGGAGTTTTAAAGAAAATCTTGAACTCTGTTAAGTTCACAAACTTGAAAGGCAGCTTCTCCAGTCTTCCACTTTCACTATTGTATCTCTTAGTGAGAGCCTATAAGTATATGTCAGAAATTCACCATCAAAAGTCATTCTAAACCAAGAATGAAAGATTATGAACAGAAGAAAATGGACACAATCATCAAGAATTGCATACTCTATATATGATGAGCATCCAAAGAGTTTGTGCAAATTATACTCTAAAATCCAACCACTTTAAGGATAATGCATGCAACAAAAAGGTATATATATCACATCTATATAGATCATATACCTTTTGAGAATGTATTAGATTCGTATTCCATGTAAGTATATGAATCATATCTAAAAGCAATTGAACATCAACATCCTATATCTTAAAGATGCATTATCGCTCACAAAAAAAATGGAGGTAAATGTAGAGAAACCATGTTAACTTTCACTCTCCGTTAATCCCGATAATCTAAATAATTCATGTGCATCCAAAATACATAAGAGTTTATCATCTAACTAATAATATAGCTAGCCCGGAAAAAAATTATTATTTTAAAGGAAAAAAAATCAATAATCTATCTTTTTTAAGGAAACAAAATCAAAAATATATTTTTCACTAATCTAGTAAGCGTGTGAAAATAATATATTTCAATTTTTTTAAAAAAGAAAAAAAAAAACAAAAGTATATTTATATAACTAATTGACAATGACTCTAATAAACGCGGGTAAATTTAAATTTAAAAAAGATTATATGTATAGATTCGGAAGAACTTACCTCAAGAAAGATGGTTGTTGTTGCGAGGACTGAAACTCTTGTATAAAATTTCATGTTAGCAACCACCAACTTAGATGGATTGTCTAAACTCCTAGTGCAATTTCGATTATAATGGAGATCTACCTCTTTAAGTGTATCTGTTATCCAAAAGTTAACACGAATGACATATCCATCATACTTGTAGATTTCCAAAGTGGGTGCGTCCAAATTGATGTGCTCAAGATTCCGCATAGAAGACACAACCAGCGACTTAAACTTCTTATGATTATGAGCATCTATGTTCAATACCCCGTACATACGGCATTCAATTAGTTCAAGTGACTCGAGGTGAACACAGTTGCTGAATATTTCATCTATCGTCTCTTTCTCCACCTCGGTCCGCATAAGCGAGAGTGTCCTCAAAAGCCTTAGACCTTTTGGAGAATTATTTGGTATTTCAAATTTACACCATCGCAGCTTCAAAACTTGTAGAGTCTCCACGACCGAGAAATCGATCGGAATCTGCATAACTCTCTTGGATTTGGAGAAATCTAAGACAATCTCTTTGACCTTTTTATCAATACATGCATTAACCCACGAGATGACTTTATCTTCTACTCCGAGATGATTGATAATCAAAACTAATCGGTGAATCTCCAATCCTTTGTGTTGATTAAATACCTTCTCGATGATGTCAACAACATGTAATTGTCTACTTCTTTTGGAATATATTCCACTGAAATCAAGATCATAAGATTGTATCTCTGTGTTCACAAATCTTTTGGACAAAACACGATTTTGTAAAAGCGATTGTATTGGAAGAAACATGGACAAGATGTGTTCCACCAGATCTTCAGGGATTGTTTCAGTGAATTTCATCTTTGTATTTGAGGATTTTGCTATTTTCATAGTTCTCTAGAGAGAGGAAGCCATGAAATATTTTTCACTGTTAAAGAGATTGAGATATATGATAATATGAGATTGATATATATATATATATATGATTTTGCCTATTTTTTTTAGTGTAAATTTAAATTTTCTTTCTTTTATCTTTTTAAGAAATGTAATAAATTATTTTTATGGAAAAAATAAATTTCTCTACTTAGACTACTTTTTATTGAAAAAGTAACTTTAAAAAAAAAAAAGATTGGCTTACCTTTAAAAACTCAATAACACGTTTACTTATACTATTAATAATTAGCTGTCACGAAAATTTTGCATTGTGATATACACATTACCTGTCTAATAAATTTAGTGCTATTTCTTACCATTTAAAATTACTTTTTTTTTTTTAGAAATTGTTTCATGTTTTCTATATAAAAAGTTTCCCATATACGTTAGCATATAGAGTTGAACATATCTTAAAGCAAAGCGTGTTGTTTTTATTTCTTACTTAGATGTCAATAGGTGTCAAAAAAGAGAGTAAGATTTTGATAGATAATAATTTGCAACTAATATTATCTTTGTGTCAAGTTCAATCCGTATTTTCATAATGTTAATAAAAACAATATTCATATGTGTCAAATTCATGATCTCTTTTTTTTTTTGTTAAAGTGTTTTTAATTAAAATAATAACCAACAAGCTTTTTTTTTTTTTTTTGGCAATCATACAAGCAAGCTATGACATTAAAGTCATACAGTTTGAGGGTAGAGAAAGAGAGTTAGGCAAGAACTTAATCTAGTGATTTTGGAAGCTAATAAACATAGTAGAGAAATAAGAACAAAGAAGGAGCAAATCATCTAGAAGCTTTACTAATTCATGATCTCCTTCTAATTCGATAGCTTTCTATCAATCTTTAGAAATGTTTTATTCTTCAAATAATCGATGCCTCAGTTTGTTTTAAAATCTCATTTTCCTTTTTCGTTTTCAGTTTTCTTTTCGTTTTCATTTTACCAAACATACATGCCATGAATGGTTGTATACTTGTATAGATTTTAAAACAATTTTTGGTTTTTGGATTTAGATTTTTAGATTTTCGTTTTTGAGTTTATAATTTTTGGATTTTGGGTAATAGTAATAAATTTAAAAAAAAAAAGAAGTTAAAAATGGAAAAGAAAAATAAAACTAAAATCACCGTAATAATAATTAAGGTGAAAAGTTAGTAAAATATATGTTTTTTGGTTTTTCTTTAAAAAACTGATAAAAACTTTTAAAAAACTAGATTTCCCGAATTTTAGGAAATCTGTTTTTTGTAGAAACTAGGTTAAAAAATAAATTTTCAAGAATCAAAAAACAAAAATCATATAAAATCTACAAATATATAGTAAATGACTATAGATTCAAAGTATTGACGTAAATAACTTTTGGTTGTTCGAAACCCCCTTATCGCTTCAAATACCTACAAAATTTGCTTATTTTCAAATAATACTTCTTATAAAGATTTTTTTTTCTTTTTTTTTTGTTCAAACTTATAAAGATTTTAAAATACATAAACCGCTTAAAAAGTACAAAAATCTAAACTTACCATTGAATCTAAGATGAGAACAAAGACAATATTCTATTCAAAAAATCACTTCAACATGAGCATGATATGAGGTAAGAGTGGTATGAGAAGCAAAGCGAAAACGACGAGGAAGAGAATAATGGCATAACAAGTCCATTTCCTCGAGCTCTTTTGGTACTCTCTTGCATCTTGAAGCTGGTCTGTCCCTCTTCTCACGAACGAGCTCGCCTTCGACACGTGACTTTCTATGTCATTTAGTTGCTGACCTTGTGCTTCCACTAAAGCCGCCATGTCTAAGAACACTTGGTGAAGCTCTATAAGATTCTTTTCTATCTCTTTAACCGCGTCGTGTCTCTCTTGAATCTCTGATATGGTGTCTAGTATTTGGCCTCTGCCTTGTTCTTGTATCGCTTTCTGGAGAAAATTCTCGCTTTCACCGCTCGAAATCAAGTTCTCAATCGTCTGTTCGTCTGCATGTTCCCCGGTTATCGTGAAATATCTGCAACAATTCCAATGTTGTTAGGTAAACAAATCAAACTTCTTTTTTAGTACAAGAAGCAAGAAAAACAAAAACAGAGCAATAATGTGTCCTTCAAGAAACAAGGAAAATGGAGAAAGATCTTATTCACCTGCGTTCTACGGTTTCTTTATACTCAGCGTTCATCCGCGCACGCAGACCTTGAAAACTATCCATCAAGTCCTTCAGCTTTTTCCCGAGTCCACTAACAACAGACGTCCTAGTCCTATCGGTGGAAGAGCCAGGGCCACAACCAGGGACATTACGACTATTAGCATTCGCCTTTTCAAGCGCCTCAAGCTTTTGTTTGATGATTTTGACCCTCTTGAGGACTTGAGCGACATCTCCATCCATCTTTGCTCGGAGTTCCTTTACCTTCCTTGCATTGTGTACCGATTTGCACTCTTCGTTCGAATCTTGAAGCCTCTTGTAAAGAGTCTCTATGCCTTTCATGTCATCTTTGACATTTCCGACATCCTCAAAGAACTTATCGAGGTTCATCGTCTCTTTACCTGACTCAATATCATCCATTTGGGCCTGTTGCTTCAGGTCCGTGTACTTCTTGAACGAACTAGAGAATAAGTCATTCATTTTTCCCTATTTGCTTTTAAAAAGATTCACCAAGTTTATTGCAATTATATACTGCAAAATGCCCTAGAAAGTAGAAACGTAGCATTCTACACATTTTTTACTTCGAGTGTGAACATTTTCCAAGTTTCTAATCAATTTATGTCCTAAGAATGACACAATTATGAGATTCTCATTGGAAATAAGTTGGAAAATTTTCAATGACAAACTCGTGCAATAAGGTCAAAAATTAATATTAGTTATATAATATTCCAAAGAGCATAAAAATAACCCAATAACAATGATCTTAAACTATATATGAACATGGAATATGTTGGCATATATTAGTCTAGACACATAAGTTCAAGCTGAGATAAAACCATAAACAATAGAGTTAAAATTTGATATAAAATCAAAAAGCGCAAACAAAAGAGTTCAGATCTGTTAAAAGATCTTTAAAATAAAAATACATATATAAATGATAATGTTTCACTCTAATTATGATGCTTCAAAAACATCAATAGAGCTATGATAGTTTGGCATGCTTGGGCACAACCTGAGTTCAAACTTCGGTGACTACAACCCCTGCAAATATGCGTTTTATGGAATTTATTCTCACATAATCTGGTGCGTGAACATTGTTGTTTGCGTTCTTAGGCATCCCCAACTCCAACCTCTTTAGAGATGGTGCGTTCTTGGCAAAGAACTCTACTATATCAAGCTCATGCCAGTGACCTTTATAGCCAATGATCTTGATGTCCGTGAGAAACTCCATACGGTAGTTGTTATTCTGAATCTGCTCCTTATGATGAATCTCCCAAAATTGCAGTTGAGGTTCAAATGTGAAATTTTGAATCTGCACATGACAAACGAAAAGTCTTTAGTGAACTTAGCCCATTGGTGGAGAGAGAGAGAGAAAGAGAGAGAGAGATACGTACATCGATCACAACTCGTTCGAGTTTAGGGCAATCTTTAAGGAATTCAGCAATGTCATAAAAAGTGCAAAATGTTGGAGTTTTAAAGAAAATCTTGAACTCTGTTAAGTTCACAAACTTGAAAGGCAGCTTCTCCAGTCTTCCACTTTCACTATTGTATCTCTTAGTGAGAACCTATAAGTATATGTGAGAAATTCACCATCAAAAGTCATTCTAAACCAAGAATGAAAGATTATGAACAAAAGAAAATGGACACAATCATCAAGAATTGCATACTCTATATATGATGAGCATCCAAAGAGTTTGTGCAAATTATACTCTAAAATCCAACCACTTTAAGGAAAATGCATGCAACAAAAAGGTATATATATCACATTTATATAGATCATATACCTTTTGAGAATGTATTAGATTCGTATTCCATGTAAGTATATGAATCATATCTAAAAGCAATTGGTAAAGGATAAAAGTAAGACAAATACTCACAAATGAACATCAACATCCTATATCTTAGATATGCATTATCGCTCACAAAAAAAATGGAGGTAAATGTAGAGAAACCATGTTAACTTTCATTCTCCGTTAATTCCGATAATCTAAATAATTCATGTGCAGCCAAAATACATAAGAGTTTATCATCTAACTAATAATATAGCTAGCCCGGAAAAAAATTATTATTTTAAAGGAAAAAAAAAATCAAAAATCTATCTTTTCTAAGGAAACAAAATCAAAAATATATTTTCACTAATCTAGTAAGCGTGTGAAAATAATATATTTCAATTTTTTAAAAAAGAAAAAAAAGTATATTTATATAACTAATTGACAATACTCTAATAAATGCGGGTAAATTTAAATTTAAAAAAGATTATATGTATTAGATTCGGAAGAACTTACCTCAAGAAAGATGGTTGTTGTTGCGAGGACTGAAACTCTTGTATAAAATTTCATGTTAGCAACCACCAACTCAGATGGATTGTCTAAACTCCTAGTGCAATTTCGATTATAATGGAGATCTACCTCTTTAAGTGTATCTGTTATCCAAAAGTTAACACGAATGACATATCCATCATACTTGTAGATTTCCAAAGTGGGTGCGTCCAAAATGATGTGCTCGAGATTCCGCATAGAAGACACAACCAGCAACTTAAACTTCTTATGATTATGAGCATCTATGTTCAATACCCCGTACATACGGCATTCAATTAGTTCAAGTGACTCGAGGTGAACACAGTTGCTGAATATTGCATCTATCGTCTCTTTCTCCACCTCGGTCCGCATAAGCGAGAGTGTCTTCAAAAGCCTTAGACCTTTTGGAGAATTATTTGGTATTTCAAATTTACACCATCGCAGCTTCAAAACTTGTAGAGTCTCCACGGCCGAGAAATCGATCGGAATCTGCATAACTCTCTTGGATTTGGAGAAATCTAAGACAATCTCTTTGACCTTTTTATCAATACATGCATTAACCCACGAGATGACTTTATCTTCTACTCCGAGATGATTGATAATCAAAACTAATCGGTGAATCTCCGATCCTTTGTGTTGATTAAATACCTTCTCGATGATGTCAACAACATGTAATTGTCTACGTCTTTTGGAATATATTCCACTGAAATCAAGATCATAAGATTGTATCTCTGTGTTCACAAATCTTTTGGACAAAACACGATTTTGTAAAAGCGATTGTATTGGAAGAAACATGGACAAGATGTGTTCCACCAGATCTTCAGGGATTGTTTCAGTGAATTTCATCTTTGTATTTGAGGATTTTGCTATTTTCATAGTTCTCTTGAGAGAGGAAGCCATGAAATATTTTTCACTGTTAAAGAGATTGAGATATATGATAATATGAGATTGATATATATATATATATGATTTTGCCTATTTTTTTAGTTTAAATTTAAATTTTCTTTCTTTTATCTTTTTAAGAAATGTAATAAATTATTTTTATGGAAAAAATAAATTTCTCTACTTAGACTACTTTTTATTGAAAAAGTAACTTTTTAAAAAAAAAAAAGATTGGTTTACCTTTAAAAACTCAATAACACGTTAATAATTAGCTGTCACGAAAATTTTGCATTGTGATATACACATTACCTGTCTAATAAATTTAGTGCTATTTCTTACCATTTAAAATTACTTTTTTTTTAGAAATTGTTTCATGTTTTCTATATAAAAAGTTTCTCATATACGTTAGCATATAGAGTTGAACATATTTTAAAGCAAAGCGTGTTGTTTTTATTTCTTACTTAGATGTCAATAGGTGTCAAAAAAGAGAGTAAGATTTTGATAGATAATAATTTGCAACTAATATTATCTTTGTGTCAAGTTCAACCCGTATTTTCATAATGTTAATAAAAACAATATTCATATGTGTCAAATTCATGATCTCTTCTTTTTTTGTTAAAGTGTTTTTAATTAAAATAATAACCAACAAGCTTTTTTTTTTTGGCAATCATACAAGCAAGCTATGACATTAAAGTCATACAGTTTGAAGGTAGAGAAAGAGAGTTAGGCAAGAACTTAATCTAGTGATATTGGAAGCTAATAAACATAGTAGAGAAATAAGAACAAAGAAGGAGCAAATCATCTAGAAGCTTTACTAATTCATGATCTCCTTCTAATTCGATAACTTTCTATCAATCTTTAGAAATGTTTTATTCTTCAAATAATTGATGCCTCAGTTTGTTTTAAAATCTCATTTTCCTTTTTCGTTTTCAGTTTTCTTTTCGTTTTCATTTTACCAAACATACATGCCATGAATGGTTGTATACTTGTATAGATTTTAAAACAAATTTTGGTTTTTGGATTTAGATTTTTAGATTTTAGTTTCTGAGTTTATAATTTTTGGATTTTGGGTAATAGTAATAAAGTTTTAAAAAAAGAAGTTAAAAATGGAAAAGACAAATAAAACTAAAATCTCCGTAATTCCACCAAAAAAAAAACTAAAATCACCGTAATAATAAGGTGAAAAGTTAGTGAAACCAAAATATATGGTTTTTGGTTTTTCTTTAAAAAACTGATAAAAACTTTTCAAAAACTAGATTTCCAGAATTTTAGGAAATTTGTTTTTGTAAAAACTGGGTTAAAAAATAAATTTTCAAGAATCAAAAAACAAAAATCATATAAAATCTAGTAATCTACAAACAATCAAAGGTCACAGTATAGTATTGGCCAAAAAAAGATTTTAAAATATATAAACAGCTTAAAAAGTACAAAAATCTAAACTTACCATTGAAATTAAGATGAGAACAAAGACAAGATTCTATCCAAAAAATCACTTCAACATGAGCATGATATGAGGTAAGAGCGGTATGAGAAGCAAAGCGAAAACGACGAGGAAGAGAATAATGGCATAACAAGTCCATTTCCTCGAGCTCTTTTGGTACTCTCTTGCATCTTGAAGCTGGTCTGTCCCTCTTCTCACGAACGAGCTCGCCTTCGACACGTGACTTTCTATGTCATTTAGTTGCTGACCTTGTGCTTCCACTAAAGCCGCCATGTCTAAGAACACTTGGTGAAGCTCTATAAGATTCTTTTCTATCTCTTTAACCGCGTCGTGTCTCTCTTGAATCTCTGATATGGTGTCTAGTATTTGGCCTCTCCCTTGTTCTTGTATCGCTTTCTGGAGAAAATTCTCGCTTTCACCGCTCGAAATCAAGTTCTCAATCGTCTGTTCGTCTGCATGTTCCCCGGTTATCGTGAAATATCTGCAACAATTCCAATGTTGTTAGGTAAACAAATCAAACTTCTTTTTTAGTACAAGAAGCAAGAAAAACAAAAACAGAGCAATAATGTGTCCTTCAAGAAACAAGGAAAATGGAGAAAGATCTTATTCACCTGCGTTCTACGGTTTCTTTATACTCAGCGTTCATCCGCGCACGCAGACCTTGAAAACTATCCATCAAGTCCTTCAGCTTTTTCCCGAGTCCACTAACAACAGACGTCCTAGTCCTATCGGTGGAAGAGCCAGGGCCACAACCAGGGACATTACGACTATTAGCATTCGCCTTTTCAAGCGCCTCAAGCTTTTGTTTGATGATTTTGACCCTCTTGAGGACTTGAGCGACATCTCCATCCATCTTTGCTCGGAGTTCCTTTACCTTCCTTGCATTGTGTACCGATTTGCACTCTTCGTTCGAATCTTGAAGCCTCTTGTAAAGAGTCTCTATGCCTTTCATGTCATCTTTGACATTTCCGACATCCTCAAAGAACTTATCGAGGTTCATCGTCTCTTTACCTGACTCAATATCATCCATTTGGGCCTGTTGCTTCAGGTCCGTGTACTTCTTGAACGAACTAGAGAATAAGTCATTCATTTTTCCCTATTTGCTTTTAAAAAGATTCACCAAGTTTATTGCAATTATATACTGCAAAATGCCCTAGAAAGTAGAAACGTAGCATTCTACACATTTTTTACTTCGAGTGTGAACATTTTCCAAGTTTCTAATCAATTTATGTCCTAAGAATGACACAATTATGAGATTCTCATTGGAAATAAGTTGGAAAATTTTCAATGACAAACTCGTGCAATAAGGTCAAAAATTAATATTAGTTATATAATATTCCAAAGAGCATAAAAATAACCCAATAACAATGATCTTAAACTATATATGAACATGGAATATGTTGGCATATATTAGTCTAGACACATAAGTTCAAGCTGAGATAAAACCATAAACAATAGAGTTAAAATTTGATATAAAATCAAAAAGCGCAAACAAAAGAGTTCAGATCTGTTAAAAGATCTTTAAAATAAAAATACATATATAAATGATAATGTTTCACTCTAATTATGATGCTTCAAAAACATCAATAGAGCTATGATAGTTTGGCATGCTTGGGCACAACCTGAGTTCAAACTTCGGTGACTACAACCCCTGCAAATATGCGTTTTATGGAATTTATTCTCACATAATCTGGTGCGTGAACATTGTTGTTTGCGTTCTTAGGCATCCCCAACTCCAACCTCTTTAGAGATGGTGCGTTCTTGGCAAAGAACTCTACTATATCAAGCTCATGCCAGTGACCTTTATAGCCAATGATCTTGATGTCCGTGAGAAACTCCATACGGTAGTTGTTATTCTGAATCTGCTCCTTATGATGAATCTCCCAAAATTGCAGTTGAGGTTCAAATGTGAAATTTTGAATCTGCACATGACAAACGAAAAGTCTTTAGTGAACTTAGCCCATTGGTGGAGAGAGAGAGAGAAAGAGAGAGAGAGATACGTACATCGATCACAACTCGTTCGAGTTTAGGGCAATCTTTAAGGAATTCAGCAATGTCATAAAAAGTGCAAAATGTTGGAGTTTTAAAGAAAATCTTGAACTCTGTTAAGTTCACAAACTTGAAAGGCAGCTTCTCCAGTCTTCCACTTTCACTATTGTATCTCTTAGTGAGAACCTATAAGTATATGTGAGAAATTCACCATCAAAAGTCATTCTAAACCAAGAATGAAAGATTATGAACAAAAGAAAATGGACACAATCATCAAGAATTGCATACTCTATATATGATGAGCATCCAAAGAGTTTGTGCAAATTATACTCTAAAATCCAACCACTTTAAGGAAAATGCATGCAACAAAAAGGTATATATATCACATTTATATAGATCATATACCTTTTGAGAATGTATTAGATTCGTATTCCATGTAAGTATATGAATCATATCTAAAAGCAATTGGTAAAGGATAAAAGTAAGACAAATACTCACAAATGAACATCAACATCCTATATCTTAGATATGCATTATCGCTCACAAAAAAAATGGAGGTAAATGTAGAGAAACCATGTTAACTTTCATTCTCCGTTAATTCCGATAATCTAAATAATTCATGTGCAGCCAAAATACATAAGAGTTTATCATCTAACTAATAATATAGCTAGCCCGGAAAAAAATTATTATTTTAAAGGAAAAAAAAAATCAAAAATCTATCTTTTCTAAGGAAACAAAATCAAAAATATATTTTCACTAATCTAGTAAGCGTGTGAAAATAATATATTTCAATTTTTTAAAAAAGAAAAAAAAGTATATTTATATAACTAATTGACAATACTCTAATAAATGCGGGTAAATTTAAATTTAAAAAGATTATATGTATTAGATTCGGAAGAACTTACCTCAAGAAAGATGGTTGTTGTTGCGAGGACTGAAACTCTTGTATAAAATTTCATGTTAGCAACCACCAACTCAGATGGATTGTCTAAACTCCTAGTGCAATTTCGATTATAATGGAGATCTACCTCTTTAAGTGTATCTGTTATCCAAAAGTTAACACGAATGACATATCCATCATACTTGTAGATTTCCAAAGTGGGTGCGTCCAAAATGATGTGCTCGAGATTCCGCATAGAAGACACAACCAGCAACTTAAACTTCTTATGATTATGAGCATCTATGTTCAATACCCCGTACATACGGCATTCAATTAGTTCAAGTGACTCGAGGTGAACACAGTTGCTGAATATTGCATCTATCGTCTCTTTCTCCACCTCGGTCCGCATAAGCGAGAGTGTCTTCAAAAGCCTTAGACCTTTTGGAGAATTATTTGGTATTTCAAATTTACACCATCGCAGCTTCAAAACTTGTAGAGTCTCCACGGCCGAGAAATCGATCGGAATCTGCATAACTCTCTTGGATTTGGAGAAATCTAAGACAATCTCTTTGACCTTTTTATCAATACATGCATTAACCCACGAGATGACTTTATCTTCTACTCCGAGATGATTGATAATCAAAACTAATCGGTGAATCTCCGATCCTTTGTGTTGATTAAATACCTTCTCGATGATGTCAACAACATGTAATTGTCTACGTCTTTTGGAATATATTCCACTGAAATCAAGATCATAAGATTGTATCTCTGTGTTCACAAATCTTTTGGACAAAACACGATTTTGTAAAAGCGATTGTATTGGAAGAAACATGGACAAGATGTGTTCCACCAGATCTTCAGGGATTGTTTCAGTGAATTTCATCTTTGTATTTGAGGATTTTGCTATTTTCATAGTTCTCTTGAGAGAGGAAGCCATGAAATATTTTTCACTGTTAAAGAGATTGAGATATATGATAATATGAGATTGATATATATATATATATGATTTTGCCTATTTTTTTAGTTTAAATTTAAATTTTCTTTCTTTTATCTTTTTAAGAAATGTAATAAATTATTTTTATGGAAAAAATAAATTTCTCTACTTAGACTACTTTTTATTGAAAAAGTAACTTTTTAAAAAAAAAAAAGATTGGTTTACCTTTAAAAACTCAATAACACGTTAATAATTAGCTGTCACGAAAATTTTGCATTGTGATATACACATTACCTGTCTAATAAATTTAGTGCTATTTCTTACCATTTAAAATTACTTTTTTTTTAGAAATTGTTTCATGTTTTCTATATAAAAAGTTTCTCATATACGTTAGCATATAGAGTTGAACATATTTTAAAGCAAAGCGTGTTGTTTTTATTTCTTACTTAGATGTCAATAGGTGTCAAAAAAGAGAGTAAGATTTTGATAGATAATAATTTGCAACTAATATTATCTTTGTGTCAAGTTCAACCCGTATTTTCATAATGTTAATAAAAACAATATTCATATGTGTCAAATTCATGATCTCTTCTTTTTTTGTTAAAGTGTTTTTAATTAAAATAATAACCAACAAGCTTTTTTTTTTTGGCAATCATACAAGCAAGCTATGACATTAAAGTCATACAGTTTGAAGGTAGAGAAAGAGAGTTAGGCAAGAACTTAATCTAGTGATATTGGAAGCTAATAAACATAGTAGAGAAATAAGAACAAAGAAGGAGCAAATCATCTAGAAGCTTTACTAATTCATGATCTCCTTCTAATTCGATAACTTTCTATCAATCTTTAGAAATGTTTTATTCTTCAAATAATTGATGCCTCAGTTTGTTTTAAAATCTCATTTTCCTTTTTCGTTTTCAGTTTTCTTTTCGTTTTCATTTTACCAAACATACATGCCATGAATGGTTGTATACTTGTATAGATTTTAAAACAAATTTTGGTTTTTGGATTTAGATATTTAGATTTTAGTTTCTGAGTTTATAATTTTTGGATTTTGGGTAATAGTAATAAAGTTTTAAAAAAAGAAGTTAAAAATGGAAAAGACAAATAAAACTAAAATCTCCGTAATTCCACCAAAAAAAAAACTAAAATCACCGTAATAATAAGGTGAAAAGTTAGTGAAACCAAAATATATGGTTTTTGGTTTTTCTTTAAAAAACTGATAAAAACTTTTAAAAAACTAGATTTCCAGAATTTTAGGAAATTTGTTTTTGTAAAAACTGGGTTAAAAAATAAATTTTCAAGAATCAAAAAACAAAAATCATATAAAATCTAGTAATCTACAAACAATCAAAGGTCACAGTATAGTATTGGCCAAAAAAAGATTTTAAAATATATAAACAGCTTAAAAAGTACAAAAATCTAAACTTACCATTGAAATTAAGATGAGAACAAAGACAAGATTCTATCCAAAAAATCACTTCAACATGAGCATGATATGAGGTAAGAGTGGTATGAGAAGCAAAGCGAAAACGACGAGGAAGAGAATAATGGCATAACAAGTCCATTTCCTCGAGCTCTTTTGGTACTCTCTTGCATCTTGAAGCTGGTCTGTCCCTCTTCTCACGAACGAGCTCGCCTTCGACACGTGACTTTCTATGTCATTTAGTTGCTGACCTTGTGCTTCCACTAAAGCCGCCATGTCTAAGAACACTTGGTGAAGCTCTATAAGATTCTTTTCTATCTCTTTAACCGCGTCGTGTCTCTCTTGAATCTCTGATATGGTGTCTAGTATTTGGCCTCTCCCTTGTTCTTGTATCGCTTTCTGGAGAAAATTCTCGCTTTCACCGCTCGAAATCAAGTTCTCAATCGTCTGTTCGTCTGCATGTTCCCCGGTTATCGTGAAATATCTGCAACAATTCCAATGTTGTTAGGTAAACAAATCAAACTTCTTTTTTAGTACAAGAAGCAAGAAAAACAAAAACAGAGCAATAATGTGTCCTTCAAGAAACAAGGAAAATGGAGAAAGATCTTATTCACCTGCGTTCTACGGTTTCTTTATACTCAGCGTTCATCCGCGCACGCAGACCTTGAAAACTATCCATCAAGTCCTTCAGCTTTTTCCCGAGTCCACTAACAACAGACGTCCTAGTCCTATCGGTGGAAGAGCCAGGGCCACAACCAGGGACATTACGACTATTAGCATTCGCCTTTTCAAGCGCCTCAAGCTTTTGTTTGATGATTTTGACCCTCTTGAGGACTTGAGCGACATCTCCATCCATCTTTGCTCGGAGTTCCTTTACCTTCCTTGCATTGTGTACCGATTTGCACTCTTCGTTCGAATCTTGAAGCCTCTTGTAAAGAGTCTCTATGCCTTTCATGTCATCTTTGACATTTCCGACATCCTCAAAGAACTTATCGAGGTTCATCGTCTCTTTACCTGACTCAATATCATCCATTTGGGCCTGTTGCTTCAGGTCCGTGTACTTCTTGAACGAACTAGAGAATAAGTCATTCATTTTTCCCTATTTGCTTTTAAAAAGATTCACCAAGTTTATTGCAATTATATACTGCAAAATGCCCTAGAAAGTAGAAACGTAGCATTCTACACATTTTTTACTTCGAGTGTGAACATTTTCCAAGTTTCTAATCAATTTATGTCCTAAGAATGACACAATTATGAGATTCTCATTGGAAATAAGTTGGAAAATTTTCAATGACAAACTCGTGCAATAAGGTCAAAAATTAATATTAGTTATATAATATTCCAAAGAGCATAAAAATAACCCAATAACAATGATCTTAAACTATATATGAACATGGAATATGTTGGCATATATTAGTCTAGACACATAAGTTCAAGCTGAGATAAAACCATAAACAATAGAGTTAAAATTTGATATAAAATCAAAAAGCGCAAACAAAAGAGTTCAGATCTGTTAAAAGATCTTTAAAATAAAAATACATATATAAATGATAATGTTTCACTCTAATTATGATGCTTCAAAAACATCAATAGAGCTATGATAGTTTGGCATGCTTGGGCACAACCTGAGTTCAAACTTCGGTGACTACAACCCCTGCAAATATGCGTTTTATGGAATTTATTCTCACATAATCTGGTGCGTGAACATTGTTGTTTGCGTTCTTAGGCATCCCCAACTCCAACCTCTTTAGAGATGGTGCGTTCTTGGCAAAGAACTCTACTATATCAAGCTCATGCCAGTGACCTTTATAGCCAATGATCTTGATGTCCGTGAGAAACTCCATACGGTAGTTGTTATTCTGAATCTGCTCCTTATGATGAATCTCCCAAAATTACAGTTGAGGTTCAAATGTGAAATTTTGAATCTGCACATGACAAACGAAAAGTCTTTAGTGAACTTAGCCCATTGGTGGAGAGAGAGAGAGAAAGAGAGAGAGAGAGATACGTACATCGATCACAACTCGTTCGAGTTTAGGGCAATCTTTAAGGAATTCAGCAATGTCATAAAGAGTGCAAAATGTTGGAGTTTTAAAGAAAATCTTGAACTCTGTTAAGTTCACAAACTTGAAAGGCAGCTTCTCCAGTCTTCCACTTTCACTATTGTATCTCTTAGTGAGAACCTATAAGTATATGTCAGAAATTCACCATCAAAAGTCATTCTAAACCAAGAATGAAAGATTATGAACAAAAGAAAATGGACACAATCATCAAGAATTGCATACTCTATATATGATGAGCATCCAAAGAGTTTGTGCAAATTATACTCTAAAATCCAACCACTTTAAGGAAAATGCATGCAACAAAAAGGTATATATATCACATTTATATAGATCATATACCTTTTGAGAATGTATTAGATTCGTATTCCATGTAAGTATATGAATCATATCTAAAAGCAATTGGTAAAGGATAAAAGTAAGACAAATACTCACAAATGAACATCAACATCCTATATCTTAGATATGCATTATCGCTCACAAAAAAAATGGAGGTAAATGTAGAGAAACCATGTTAACTTTCACTCTCCGTTAATCCCGATAATCTAAATAATTCATGTGCAGCCAAAATACATAAGAGTTTATCATCTAACTAATAATATAGCTAGCCCGGAAAAAAATTATTATTTTAAAGGAAAAAAAATCAAAAATCTATCTTTTCTAAGGAAACAAAATCAAAAATATATTTTCACTAATCTAGTAAGCGTGTGAAAATAATATATTTCAATTTTTTAAAAAAGAAAAAAAAGTATATTTATATAACTAATTGACAATAATCTAATAAATGCGGGTAAATTTAAATTTAAAAAAGATTATATGTATTAGATTCGGAAGAACTTACCTCAAGAAAGATGGTTGTTGTTGCGAGGACTGAAACTCTTGTATAAAATTTCATGTTAGCAACCACCAACTCAGATGGATTGTCTAAACTCCTAGTGCAATTTCGATTATAATGGAGATCTACCTCTTTAAGTGTATCTGTTATCCAAAAGTTAACACGAATGACATATCCATCATACTTGTAGATTTCCAAAGTGGGTGCGTCCAAAATGATGTGCTCGAGATTCCGCATAGAAGACACAACCAGCAACTTAAACTTCTTATGATTATGAGCATCTATGTTCAATACCCCGTACATACGGCATTCAATTAGTTCAAGTGACTCGAGGTGAACACAGTTGCTGAATATTGCATCTATCGTCTCTTTCTCCACCTCGGTCCGCATAAGCGAGAGTGTCTTCAAAAGCCTTAGACCTTTTGGAGAATTATTTGGTATTTCAAATTTACACCATCGCAGCTTCAAAACTTGTAGAGTCTCCACGGCCGAGAAATCGATCGGAATCTGCATAACTCTCTTGGATTTGGAGAAATCTAAGACAATCTCTTTGACCTTTTTATCAATACATGCATTAACCCACGAGATGACTTTATCTTCTACTCCGAGATGATTGATAATCAAAACTAATCGGTGAATCTCCGATCCTTTGTGTTGATTAAATACCTTCTCGATGATGTCAACAACATGTAATTGTCTACGTCTTTTGGAATATATTCCACTGAAATCAAGATCATAAGATTGTATCTCTGTGTTCACAAATCTTTTGGACAAAACACGATTTTGTAAAAGCGATTGTATTGGAAGAAACATGGACAAGATGTGTTCCACCAGATCTTCAGGGATTGTTTCAGTGAATTTCATCTTTGTATTTGAGGATTTTGCTATTTTCATAGTTCTCTTGAGAGAGGAAGCCATGAAATATTTTTCACTGTTAAAGAGATTGAGATATATGATAATATGAGATTGATATATATATATCTGATTTTGCCTATTTTTTTAGTTTAAATTTAAATTTTCTTTCTTTTATCTTTTTAAGAAATGTAATAAATTATTTTTATGGAAAAAATAAATTTCTCTACTTAGACTACTTTTTATTGAAAAAGTAACTTTTAAAAAAAAAAAGATTGGTTTACCTTTAAAAACTCAATAACACGTTAATAATTAGCTGTCACGAAAATTTTGCATTGTGATATACACATTACCTGTCTAATAAATTTAGTGCTATTTCTTACCATTTAAAATTACTTTTTTTTTTAGAAATTGTTTCATGTTTTCTATATAAAAAGTTTCTCATATACGTTAGCATATAGAGTTGAACATATTTTAAAGCAAAGCGTGTTGTTTTTATTTCTTACTTAGATGTCAATAGGTGTCAAAAAAGAGAGTAAGATTTTGATAGATAATAATTTGCAACTAATATTATCTTTGTGTCAAGTTCAACCCGTATTTTCATAATGTTAATAAAAACAATATTCATATGTGTCAAATTCATGATCTCTTCTTTTTTTGTTAAAGTGTTTTTAATTAAAATAATAACTAACAAGCTTTTTTTTGGCAATCATACAAGCAAGCTATGACATTAAAGTCATACAGTTTGAAGGTAGAGAAAGAGAGTTAGGCAAGAACTTAATCTAGTGATATTGGAAGCTAATAAACATAGTAGAGCAATAAGAACAAAGAAGGAGCAAATCATCTAGAAGCTTTACTAATTCATGATCTCCTTCTAATTCGATAACTTTCTATCAATCTTTAGAAATGTTTTATTCTTCAAATAATTGATGCCTCAGTTTGTTTTAAAATCTCATTTTCCTTTTTCGTTTTCAGTTTTCTTTTCGTTTTCATTTTACCAAACATACATGCCATGAATGGTTGTATACTTGTATAGATTTTAAAACAAATTTTGGTTTTTGGATTTAGATATTTAGATTTTAGTTTCTGAGTTTATAATTTTTGGATTTTGGGTAATAGTAATAAAGTTTTAAAAAAAGAAGTTAAAAATGGAAAAGACAAATAAAACTAAAATCTCCGTAATTCCACCAAAAAAAAAACTAAAATCACCGTAATAATAAGGTGAAAAGTTAGTGAAACCAAAATATATGGTTTTTGGTTTTTCTTTAAAAAACTGATAAAAACTTTTCAAAAACTAGATTTCCAGAATTTTAGGAAATTTGTTTTTGTAAAAACTGGGTTAAAAAATAAATTTTCAAGAATCAAAAAACAAAAATCATATAAAATCTAGTAATCTACAAACAATCAAAGGTCACAGTATAGTATTGGCCAAAAAAAGATTTTAAAATATATAAACAGCTTAAAAAGTACAAAAATCTAAACTTACCATTGAAATTAAGATGAGAACAAAGACAAGATTCTATCCAAAAAATCACTTCAACATGAGCATGATATGAGGTAAGAGCGGTATGAGAAGCAAAGCGAAAACGACGAGGAAGAGAATAATGGCATAACAAGTCCATTTCCTCGAGCTCTTTTGGTACTCTCTTGCATCTTGAAGCTGGTCTGTCCCTCTTCTCACGAACGAGCTCGCCTTCGACACGTGACTTTCTATGTCATTTAGTTGCTGACCTTGTGCTTCCACTAAAGCCGCCATGTCTAAGAACACTTGGTGAAGCTCTATAAGATTCTTTTCTATCTCTTTAACCGCGTCGTGTCTCTCTTGAATCTCTGATATGGTGTCTAGTATTTGGCCTCTCCCTTGTTCTTGTATCGCTTTCTGGAGAAAATTCTCGCTTTCACCGCTCGAAATCAAGTTCTCAATCGTCTGTTCGTCTGCCTTTTCCCCGGTTATCGTGAAGTATCTGCAACAATTAACAATGTTCTTACGTCAACACATCAAAATTCTTTTTTAGTACAAGAAGCAAGAAAAACTAAAACAGAGCAATAATGTATCCTTCAAGAAACAAGGAAAATGGAGAAAGATCTTATTCACCTGCGTTCTACGGTTTCTTTATACTCAGCGTTCATCCGCGCACGCAGACCTTGAAAACTATCCATCAAGTCCTTCAGCTTTTTCCCGAGTCCACTAACAACAGACGTCCTAGTCCTATCGGTGGAAGAGCCAGGGCCACAACCAGGGACATTACGACTATTAGCATTCGCCTTTTCAAGCGCCTCAAGCTTTTGTTTGATGATTTTGACCCTCTTGAGGACTTGAGCGACATCTCCATCCATCTTTGCTCGGAGTTCCTTTACCTTCCTTGCATTGTGTACCGATTTGCACTCTTCGTTCGAATCTTGAAGCCTCTTGTAAAGAGTCTCTATGCCTTTCATGTCATCTTTGACATTTCCGACATCCTCAAAGAACTTATCGAGGTTCATCGTCTCTTTACCTGACTCAATATCATCCATTTGGGCCTGTTGCTTCAGGTCCGTGTACTTCTTGAACGAACTAGAGAATAAGTCATTCATTTTTCCCTATTTGCTTTTAAAAAGATTCACCAAGTTTATTGCAATTATATACTGCAAAATGCCCTAGAAAGTAGAAACGTAGCATTCTACACATTTTTTACTTCGAGTGTGAACATTTTCCAAGTTTCTAATCAATTTATGTCCTAAGAATGACACAATTATGAGATTCTCATTGGAAATAAGTTGGAAAATTTTCAATGACAAACTCGTGCAATAAGGTCAAAAATTAATATTAGTTATATAATATTCCAAAGAGCATAAAAATAACCCAATAACAATGATCTTAAACTATATATGAACATGGAATATGTTGGCATATATTAGTCTAGACACATAAGTTCAAGCTGAGATAAAACCATAAACAATAGAGTTAAAATTTGATATAAAATCAAAAAGCGCAAACAAAAGAGTTCAGATCTGTTAAAAGATCTTTAAAATAAAAATACATATATAAATGATAATGTTTCACTCTAATTATGATGCTTCAAAAACATCAATAGAGCTATGATAGTTTGGCATGCTTGGGCACAACCTGAGTTCAAACTTCGGTGACTACAACCCCTGCAAATATGCGTTTTATGGAATTTATTCTCACATAATCTGGTGCGTGAACATTGTTGTTTGCGTTCTTAGGCATCCCCAACTCCAACCTCTTTAGAGATGGTGCGTTCTTGGCAAAGAACTCTACTATATCAAGCTCATGCCAGTGACCTTTATAGCCAATGATCTTGACGTCCGTGAGAAACTCCATACGGTAATTGTTATTCTGAATCTGCTCCTTATGATGAATCTCCCAAAATTGCAGTTGAGGTTCAAATGTGAAATTTTGAACCTGCACATGACAAACGAAAAGTCTTTAGTGAACTTAGCCCATTGGTGGAGAGAGAGAGAGAGAGAGAGAGAGAGAGAGAGAGAGAGAGAGAGAGAGAGAGTGAGTGAGAGAGAGAGAGAGAGAGTGAGTGAGTGAGAGAGAGAGAGAAACGTACATCGATTACAACTTGTTCAAGTTTAGGGCACTCTTTAAGGAATTCAGCAATATCATAAAGAGTGCAAAATGTTGGGCTTTTAAAGAAAATTTTGAACTCTGTTAAGTTCACAAACTTGAAAGGCGGCTTCTCCAGTCTTCCACTTTCACTATTGTATGTCTTAGCGAAACCCTATAAATATATGTGAGAAATTCACCATCAAAACTCGTTATAAACCAAGAATGAAAAATCATGAACAAAAGAAAATGGACACAATCATAGGCCGAAAAAAATCATGTGAAAATTGCAAACTCTATATATGATGAGCACCTCTATCATGATCATCCAAAGAGTTTGTGCAAATTATGCTCTAAAATCCAACCACTTTAAGGATAATACATGCAACAAAAAGATATATATCTATATAAAGCTTTAAGGATTAAGATACCATATTTGATTAGTGAAGTTTCTCGATAAATTACCGTGTCAAAACAGATTAGATTTTGATGCAATGTTATATTGGTATAAAATTATGACTCTTGTTAGGTCTTATGTAAGTTGAAGTGAATCGCATTTATATAGATCATATACCTTTTGAGAATGTATTAGATTTGTATTCCATGTAAGTATACGAATCTTCTAAAAGCAATTGGTAAAAAGATAACGTAAGACAAATACTCACAAATGAACATCAACATCCCATATCTTAAAGATGCATTATCGCTCACAAAAACATGGAGATCAATGTTGAGATATGTTAACTTTCACTCTCCTTTAATCTCGACAATCTAAATAATTCATGTGCATGCATGCATGATCTCCAAAAATACATAAGAGTTTACCATCTAACTAATAATATAGCTAGCCCGGAAAAAAAAAAATATTATTTTAAAGAAAAGAAAATCAAAAATATATCTTTTTTAAGGAAACAAAATCAAAAAAATATTTTTCACTAAATAACAATTAATCTAATAAGCATGCGAAGATAATAGATTTTAATTTTAAAAAAAGAAAAAAAAATCAAAAGTATATTTATATAAGGAATTAACAATGATTCAAATAAACGCGGGTAATTTCAAATTTATAAAAGGCTATATATATTAGATTCAGAAAGAATTTACCTCAAGAAAGATGGTCGTTGTTGCGAGGACTGAAACTTTTGTATAAAATATCATGTTAGCAACCACCAACTCAGATGGATTGTCTAAACTCCTAGTGCAATTTCGATTATAATGGAGATTTGCCTCTTTAAGTGCATATGTCATCCAAAAGTTAACACGAGTGACATATCCATCATACTTGTAGCTTTCCAAAGTGGGTGCGTCCAAAAGGATGAGCCCGAGATTCCGCATAGAAGACACAACCAGCGACTTGAACCTCTTTTGATTATGAGCATATATGTTCAATACCCCATACATACGGCATTCGATTAGTTCAAGTGACTCGAGGTGGATGCAGTTGCTGAATATTGCATCTATCGTCTCTTTCTCCACCTCGGTTCGCATAAGCGAGAGTGTCCTCAAAAGTCTTAGACCTTTTGGAGAATTATTTGGTATGTCAAATTTACACCATCGCAGCTTCAAAACTTGTAGAGTCTCCACGGCCGAAAAATCGATCGGAATCTGCATAACTCTCTTGGATTTGGAGAAATCTAAAACAATCTCTTTGATATTTTTGTCAAAACATGTATTAACCCACGAGATGACTTTATCTTCTACTCCGAGATGATCGATAACCAAAACTAATCGGTGAATCTCTGATCCTTTGTGTTGATTAAACACTTTCTCGATGACGTCAACAACATGTAATTGTCTGCGTCTTTTGGAATATATTCCACTGAAATCGAGATCATAAGATTGTATTTCTGTGTTCACAAATCTTTTGGACAGAACACGATTTCGTAAGAACGATTGAATTGGAAGAAATGTTGACAAGATGTGTTCCACCAAATGTTCAGGAATTGTTTTAGTGAATTTCATCTTCATATTTGAGGATTTTGCTGTTTTCATAGTTCTTTTAAGAGAGGAAACCATGAAATATTTTCACTGTTAAAGAGATTGAGATATATGATAATATGAGATTGAGATATATATATATATATATATATATATATATATATATATGTGTGATTTTGCTTTTGCCTTTTAGTTAAATTTAAATTTTCTTTCTTTTATCTTTTTAAGAAATATAATAAATTATTTTTATTGAAAAAATAAATTTCTCTACTTAGGGTACTTTTTATTGAAAAAGTAACTTTTAAAAAAAAAGATTGGTTTACTTTTAAAAACTCAATAACACGTGACACGTTTACTTATACTATTAATAATTAGTTGTCACGAAAATTTTCCTTTGTGATATAAACATTACCTGTCTATTAAGTTTTGTGCTATTTCTTACCATTAAAATTACTTTTTTTCTTTAGAAATCATTTCATGTTTTCTATATAAAAAGTTTCCCATATACGTTAGCATATAGAGTTGATGATGAACATATTTTAAAGCAAAGCGTGTTGTTTTTTATTTCTTACTTAGATGTCAATAGGTGTCAAAAAAGAAAGTAATTAAGATTTTGATAGATAATAATTTGTAACTAATATTATCTTTGTGTCAAGTTCAACCCGCATATTTCATAATGTTAATAAAAACAATATTCATATGTGTCCAAAATTAACTAATCTTTAATAATATATTAAATAAAATCTAAATTTTAATTTGGAATGCGTTTAGAGATTCATGATCTCCTTTTCTTTCTTTTTTTTTGACATCCCTTTTTTCTTTTTGTTAAAGGGTTTTCAATTATAATAAGTAATCATACAAGCAAGGTTTTTTTTTTCTTTTTTTTGGCAACCATACAAGCTATGACATTAAAATCATACAGTTTTGAGTCTAGAGAAAGAGAGTTAAACAAGAGCTTAATCTAGTCATTTTGGAAGCTAATAAACATAGTAGAGAAATAACAAATATAGTAGAGAAATAAGAACAAAGAAGGAGCAAATCATCTAGAAGCTTTACTAATTCATGATCTCCTTCTAATTCGATAACTTTCGATCGATCTTTAGAAATGTTTTATTCTTCAAATAATCAATGTCTCAGTTTGCTCAGTCATTAATATCGGCAAGACGCTAGATTGTTTGTTGTAAAATCTCATTTTCCTTTTTCGTTTTCAGTTTTCTTTTCGTTTTCACTTTACCAAACATACATGCCATGAATAGTTGTATAGATTTTAAAACAATTTTTGGTTTTTGGATTTAGATTTTTAGATTTTAGTTTTTGATTTTATAATTTTTGGATTTTGGATAATAGTAATAAATTTTTTAAAAAGAAGTTAAAAATGGAAAAGAAAAATAAAACTAAAATCTCCATAATAATAAGGTGAAAAGTTAGTGAAACCAAAATGGGCGAAAATCTCTATTACTCCTCAAGGCTAGAAATTTAGTCTACATACTCTCCTCTAAACTAAAATATATGGTTTTTGGTTTTTCTTTAAAAAATTGATAAAAACTTTCAAAAAACTAGATTTCCCTGTTTTTGTAAAAATTTGACTGGGTTAAAAAATAAATTTTCAAGAATCAAAAAACAAAAATCATTCTAAAATCTACAAACAGTCAAGGTCACAGTATATTATTGACAAAAAAATAAATTCAATATATTGAGACTCAATTTTTCTTTTCTTTTTGTATATTGTGCTATTTATATATCTAAAAGTTGTAACTATATCAGCAATTAGATTGTATCTGAAAACACTTACAAATCTATACGAATATGTAAGTGTTGTATATTATATATAGATTCAATTATTAATTTTAGTATAAATTTACTTATTTTGGAGGAAACATATAGTAAATGACTATAGATTCAAAGTAATAACTTTTGGTTGTTCGAAACCCCCTTATCGCTTCAAATACCTACAAAATTTGCTTATTTTCAAATAATACTTCTTAAAAAGATTTTTTTTCTTCTTTTTTTGTTCAAACTTAAAAGATTTTAAAATATATAAACAGCTTAAAAAGTACAAAAATCTAAACTTACCATTGAAATTAAGATGAGAACAAACACAAGAATCTATCCAAAAAATCACTTCAACATGAGCATGATATGAGGTAAGAGTGGTATGAGAAGCAAAGCGAAAACGACGAGGAAGAGAATAATGGCATAACAAGTCCATTTCCTCGAGCTCTTTTGGTACTCTCTTGCATCTTGAAGCTGGTCTGTCCCTCTTCTCACGAACGAGCTCGCCTTCGACACGTGACTTTCTATGTCATTTAGTTGCTGACCCTGTGCTTCCACCAAAGCCGCCATGTCTAAGAACACTTGGTGAAGCTCTATAAGATTCTTCTCTATCTCTTTAACCGCGTCGTGTCTCTCTTGAATCTCTGATATGGTGTCTAGTATTTGGCCTCTCCCTTGTTCTTGTATCGCTTTCTGGAGAAAATTCTCGCTTTCACCGCTCGAAATCAAGTTCTCAATCGTCTGTTCGTCTGCCTTTTCGCCGGTTATCGTGAAGTATCTGCAACAATTAACAATGTTCTTACGTCAACACATCAAAATTCTTTTTTAGTACAAGAAGCAAGAAAAACTAAAACAGAGCAATAATGTATCCTTCAAGAAACAAGGAAAATGGAGAAAGATCTTATTCACCTGCGTTCTATGGTTTCTTTATACTCATCGTTCATCCGCGCACGCAGACCTTGAAAACTATCCATCAAGTCTTTAAGCTTTTTCCCGAGTCCGCTAACAACAGACGTCCTGGTCCTATCGGTGGAAGAGCCAGGGCCACAACCAGGGACATTACGGCTATTAGCATTCGCCTTTTCATGCGCTTCAAGCTTTTGTTTAATGATTTTGACTCTCTTGAGGACCTGAGCAACATCTCCATCCATCTTAGCTCGGAGTTCCTTTACCTTCTTGGCATTGTGTACCGTTTTGCACTCTTCGTTCGAATCTTGAAGCCTCTTGTAAAGAGTCTCTACGCCTTTCATGTCATCTTTGACATTTTCGACATCCTCAAAGAACTTATCGAGGTTCATCGTCTCTTTACCTGCCTCAATATCATCCATTTGAGCCTGTTGCTTCAGGTCCGTGTACTTCTTGAACGAACTAGAGAATAAATCATTCATTTTTTCCTATTTGCTTTTAAAAAGAGTCACCAAGTTTATGCAACTATGTAATAAACAAGTTCTATTTGAAAATTATTTTGGGTTCAAGAGACGATGATCTTGATGAAGATCATCAAGATCCTCTGCCTGTGTACGAGGAAGATTGGAAGATTTTGTTTTCCTTTTTTGGAAGAAATTCACAACTAGTTTTGTTAGAAAAGTTTGTTTTGCTTTGTTTGGATAAGAGAGACCAGTCTCTTTTGGGAATTACCCAAAATTAGCCAATGACAGAACTTTTGTTAACCAAATTAGCAAATGTACTATGAATAGTTTGGTATTAACCCTTGAATTTTAAAAACAAAACAAAGCCACACCATGCTACATTGACTTCGAACAAGATTAAACCCAAAACCCTATAAAATCGAAACTTTCACCTTAATCGCTTCGCTTTATCGAGGTTTTTGGTATGTCCTGTGAACTGAAACCAACAGATACAAGCCAGTGTGGAAATATTGCCCAAGATACTCAGCTCAATCCAATACGAGACCCAAAGTTCGAAGATAAAGCTAAGTTCATGCCATTCTTTCTCTGGAAAACAATTGAAATCGACATTTGTAAGCCTGGTTTCTACTCAAAAACACCAAAGATTTGTGTTTTAATGTAAAACATCAACCAATATCTCCCCACAAGAAACTAAAGCCTGAATCACTCAAACAGGAATCTCATCCATACTTGACAACAACTCACCAAGTATACAGATAGAAACATACAGTAAACAGCCATCGAAATTAGAAACTGGTTAAAACGGTTTACCTCGAACAAAGGCATAGAACATCATTTGGCATGATTTAAATCGAACATAAGATTGTTGATTCTTGTAATATCAATGTCAGATATTGGATCAATTGGTCTGTCTTCCTCTTTCTTCATCAGAGTAACAACATTCTCAGCTTCTCTGCTGTATTCATCTATCACAACATGCAAAATAGCCAAAGAATGTCATCATCACAATCAAACTCCAAGAC
The DNA here is from genome assembly GCA_011420285.2 of Erysimum cheiranthoides. Lineage (NCBI taxonomy): Eukaryota > Viridiplantae > Streptophyta > Magnoliopsida > Brassicales > Brassicaceae > Erysimum > Erysimum cheiranthoides. Next base: position 19,347,541 of record CM022179.2, on the reverse strand, counting down.
TTTATAGCTATTACCATGGCATAGAAATCACTTACTCAAGAAACAGTTTTCTGAAACATATCAACAAAAGTGAAATGAGCAGTGACTTACCAAACAAAGTATTGAGAGAGGTTAAGGTTGAAGTAGAGATGAAGTTGAGACCAATGTAAAACGCCAAAGCTAAAAACACAGTACTTACTCGGGTAGTAATAAATGCCTAGAGACTCCAAAAACTTATCTGGTACATACCCCCAAATCAAGAAGATCATAGTGGCAACAAGAATCGAAATGAGAAATGGATCCTCCAAAACCATAAACCTCACAAGGTTTTGCTCCATGTACTTCACTACTCCCTGAATCCCGGACACTAGCTTCTTGATTCAATCTTAACATTCTTCTCGGACTGTTCGCTAATTGAGCTTCTTCTTCCATTTTTTCACACGAAAAACCACTGCAAAATCGTTGATAAATTGAACAAGAAAATGAAATTTGTCATCTGTTTGAAAAATTACCACAATTAAGCGAATCCTTCAGATCGATATTGATAATTCAACCTAAACGAATTTTCAGACTTGGACTACAATATCAAAATTCAGCCTTATTGCTTCAAATCCCTAAAACTTCACAGACACAAAATTGAAGATAAGATCAGAATCACGAGTAAAAAGTTTTGGGAAAAATTGGGGGATGGGTATAGGGAGGCCCGCACGAAGTGAGTTCTGCAAAAGTAAGCAGCGTCAACACTTCGGCCAGCCTATAACCCCTCCATAAATTCTTGCGCCACTTTGATGTTTTACGTTAGCGCTGCAACCGGTTCTCACCGATCGCTTTGTTTTCCTTACTCATTAGTTTAAGGCGAGTTTTTCAGAAGATGCCCATCACTATCTTATAGTAGCGTAGATCGGTATCAGGATGCTTGTGGTACCGATGTGGGATATACATTTAAACACAATCCCTTTACAAAGGGAAAGTAATTAAGCTAATATGGGCCTAATATGTAAGTAGAGCCCGAATTTGAAGTAGAAGCCCATTTCCTTTTTCTTCTGTGAATCGTTTGTCCAGCTCAATAACACGGATTTGTGATTCATGCGGGGTTGTATGTGCGCTTAGTTCTGTTGGGCTTTAGGACAACTTAACAAGAGAGTCTTGGATATGAGCTTGATATATGGGCATGTTGGTTTAGGGTTATTGTAACAACAATGAAGAGATATATAGTGAAGCTTAAAGTCGTTTCCTTTCAATAAGGAGCTTAGGCCCATCTTCCTCTTCTTGGTTTAGCTCATCTACTTGTAACAGAGAATGAGTGTGAACTCTCCATGATCAAAATACTGTAACCTCTATGATTATTTAGTATATACATATTTGCAAGGAAAAGTCCCCGCATGAGATGTACCCATCGTTGGTGGGAAACTCGTTAAATCGCTTACCTTATGCGTTTCTCTGAATCTTGAATTATTGAACTGATTGGTACAGGATTGAGCTCACAATCCATACATCAACATTTAATGTCTCAATCCTTACATTAACATTTAATTGCTCAATCCTTATATACGTTATTTTTGCAAAAGTTAGTAACACTTTTCGACCATACAAAGAAGACATAATCGAAGATAAAATCAGAATCTCAAGTGAAAATTTTGGGATAAATTGGGGGATGGGTATAGGGAGGCCCGCTCGAAGCGAGATCTGCAGAAGTAAGCAGCGTCCACACTTCGGCCAGCCTATAACCCCTCCAAAAATTTCATGTGCCATTGCGACCGGTTTCACCGATCGCTTTGTTTTCCTTACTCATTAGTTTAAGGCAAGCTTTAACAGAAGATGCCTCTCACAATCTTATAGTAGCGTAGATTGGGATTAGAAGACTAATGTGTACGATGTGGGATTGTGGTATTATAAACGTGTGTTTGGTAAGTCGGTTTCCTTTCAATAAGGAGCTTAAACCAACATGTCCATATATTAAGCCCATATCCAAGACTCCTTGTTAAGTTGTCCTAAGCCCAACAGAACTAAGTTTAAACACGGACTTTAAACCAACATGTCCATATATTTAAAGTTATTGTAACAAGAATGAAGAGATATATAAGAGAAGCTTAAAGTCGTTTCCTTTCTATAAGGAGCTTTAGGGCATCTTCCTCTTTTAGCCTCTTCTTCCTCTTCTTGGTTTAGCTCATCTACTTGTAACAGATAATGAGTGTGATATCTCCATGAACAAAACACTGTAACTCTTTACTATAGTAAATATTTGCAAGAGAAAGTCACCGCATAAGATGTACCTTGTTGGTGGGAAACTCGTTAAACCGCTGGAGTCGTTTACCTTATGCATTCTTTAAATCGTGAATCATTCCATTGATTGGTGCATGATTCAGGTTACAATCCTTACATCAACATTTAATGGCTCTTGGCCAAGAACTATGCTTGCTCGATATATAAGTTTCGCCAAATTGACTAGTAAAACCTTATTATTTTACCACCATTGCTAACCTGTGTTGTTTCATTAACATGGAACTCACACCACAACGGTTGTAGTACATCCAATCAAACCATTATGACCACACTTAGACCATTTCAAACTATTTATATAGGTTATTGGTCTTACGCACGGTAAGCATTGTCACAACTCACAACTCACAAAACCTATTCACCTAGACTAGAACGATCGTTTCTCTTTATATTGACATCCACCAAATGACAATAACAAAGTAATCAGTTCTTTTGGGCAAAGTATTAAAGAACTGATTAACTACCTCGTACGCGTATTTGACTTACCAAACACACGTTTAGGATATTTAGTTGGTAAGTTATTCTATCTTCTACCGAATATTGTCGTATGTTCTGATTAATTAATGAATTAATAAAAATATTATCCATTCCTCTCTTTGTTTCTTATACAGTCAAAGATTAGTATGTATCAACATTTATTATATTTGTCTCCTTACATACCGATTTTATCCATTCCCGTAATTTATTCACATTATCTCCTCATCAGTCGAACAAAAATAAAAAGAAGAACCGAGAAGATCTACGACCAATTCTTCAACGTCTTTTTAAGCAACACGTGTCGTATCTTGTTGGCTCTGACCGGTGCACAAGTAACGGATCTTCATATAGATTCTCCTTAAAACCGTTGTGATACTCGAGAAATTACCGGAACAAGATGGCATTATCTATACTCGCAAACTCTAGCGCGTAACGTCTAATCATAGCGTTGTTGAACGACACGTGAAGCTTTGTTCTTGTGAATAATCCCACTCGCGAATGGCGTGTGAATCTAAGTCGGGGGGCTTCAGAAACTCACACAGTCTATTCCGTTGGACGAAAATGACGGTTACCCATCACTAGAAAACAGTTGTCAAACTTGACAGTTGCAACGTTGTCGTTTTGTTCTTTCGCTATTTCTGCGCAATTTCTAGGCAAAGACTCATGTCTGACCTTTATGGTGCAACCATTTGCAGCTTTTCACACTAAAGCCAACCCAAATTTATGTTGTAGCTTTTCATCAACGTGTGTCTATAATATCTCTTATATGGTTGCATATACATATAACGTAAATAAATTATCTATTTGTGGTTTACTAGACGAGTGCTAACAGAGATCGTTTCATCTTTTTATTTTTCATTGTTTTGCTACAATCGATCTGTCTATCTCAAATAGCCATCGATCTTATTTAACTCCTAATTACATTTAAATGCTAGAGAAACATGTGTTCATTGACTAAGAATTGGATAGAGAATGATAAGAAGTAATCAGTAATGTATAAACTATTGAGCTCACCCACTTATAGAACGCCGACCATACTTTTTTCATATTTTTATTAAATTATCATACAAGCGAGTTAACTGGAACTTAGTAATATGATCCGTATACTCTTTTTAGTTATATTACGAAAGAAATGAAAAGATATACCTAAGAGCTGATTTTAGTAGACCGACCAACAATTTTATTTTTTAATTAAACCAAACAAATAAAAAACTTTATGATGACAAAAGAAAAAAAAAAATTATATCTTCTCAAGATTACAGTAAAAGCAACAAAATATATAAAGATATAGTCGGGTTTTCACGCGTTTTGCACTTTTCAATTTTCGTTTCACTTAGAAAATACAAGAACTCCCAAAACATTAAACATTAATAACAAGAAAAAAACAGAATCTATAAAAAAATTGTGGGTGGAGGATCAGGTTAGTCTAGTAAATCATTTTTTCTTCAACTTAGCAGATAATGATTCCTTTAGGATCAGTGCCACGCATGACGTAGCGCATATCTGTAAGTGCAGGTTTCACTGGAGATGAGACTGCAGATAAAAGTGTTCAGACTGCAGAGTTGCTGGAACACAGAAGAAGCTGTTTTAGTGAGACGAACTTTTAATGAAGCAATAATTGATGACGTGGATCCATTCCTTAGCTGAAGATAATGACAAAGTATGGGTAGCTGATGTGGAACATGCGTGCTAATGAAGATTTGGAATATATAGAAGATACGAGCAAATTGGAAACAAATATATGGGAAGAAAGATTTGGAGTCGCCCAAATCAAGGACGTAATTCTAGAGGCTTCATCAACCCTATGAATATAAAAGGGGTTGGATGGAGAGCTGCTAGGGTTAGCCGTTCATGAAAGAAAAAGTCTAGTGTAGAGCTTTTTCTATTTTAGAGAGTACGTGTTTACTCTATACGGTGAGATCAAAAGAGAGAGATAACGAGAGAAAAACTCGTGTATCGTCTCTGCTTTGTTTAGGTTAGAAATCAGTTGGTCACAAGCTAAGAGGGTGTTCTTAGGCTGTGTGTAAATCCAATTAAGAGTGTGTAATCATCTTAATAGATTCCTAATAAATTTGAAACTCGGTGCGCCGGAGTTTGGAGAATTCTTGTGTTGTGTGTGCCTATCTCTTGTTTTCAATATCGACCTAATGCTATTTTCTGTAGTAATTAATACGTGAAGTTAACCAACACGGGTTGGCCTAGAGGTAGTTGAGGGAGAAACACCCAATACGCTCCCCGCAGGTTCGATCTGCGTTGGCCACCGAGGCTAGCGTTAAATCGCAAGAATACGTGAGTTGCCGTCGGCCTCGTGGGATTAGTCTGGTCGAAGCCTGGGACCCCACGGTTAACAAAAAAAAAAAAAATTAATACGTGAAGTGAAGCCGTGAAGGCTTGGAATCCAATAAACTTAATTGGTGAAAAGAAAACACTTACAAAAATTATTATATGTATCTTTTATAGAAAATTAAACCTATATATTTATAAATTAGGACTACCCACGTTTTTCTAATTGTTGACTAAAAAAACATGCATATAAATAAAACTACAAATTGACTGATTAAAAAAATGAACACAAATTGTAATACAACGACTAGCTAGTTAGCCACTTTCAAGGATACTCGACTGATTAAACATAAGAGTTTAAACGACGTGCATAATCTTTATATATATATATATATATATGTGTATATACATGTTCTCAACATGCATAATGTATTTCAATTTATTGAAAATTGGTGAATATTGGTAAATAAATAGCAATTAAAGAAAAAAAAAGTTGAAAGTTGTGGCGCCACTTGCAAAGTAAATTTTGGAGTTGGAGTACTGCGGACTACAGCTGGACACGAGCAGTGGGGCTGCAGCTGCTGAGTGCTGACCCAAATTGGGCACAACCTTTCCTCATATAACGGTCCAATATATGACCGTTACTTGTAATATAGTAATTAATAGTTTATCATCTCAAAGATATACTTTTTGAAAGCTCCTTTGATTTACCATAAAATTCGAACTTTTGTGGTTTGATCGACCCATTTTCAGAACCTCCGAAGTTCATGATAGAACTCTAGGAACGTTATTATATCGCTCCACGAGATTTTCTTTCCATTTACAATAATTTTATATCATACTATAGATATTAACAAATAATTACTCTGGACTATTCACAAGTCAATAATAAATTATGCCTTAGAATAGATTTGGATGTAATCATCAGTTAAAAAATAAAGTAAGCAGAAAAAGAAAAAACAATCATGTCTCAAGACCCCCATTTAATAAATTTAAATAGGTGTTCTTGGTCAAAATAATACTCTTGAAATTATTATATATATATAGATATATAATGATGTAAGCATACTTAGTCCATAAGCTATATTTGCACTTTTTCCTCGACAAGACTTTTGTCCCTTCAATCAAAATGCGTTGGTTAATTTTATACTGTATATAGTAAGTATATACTTTGCCCCCACTCTCATGTCATTAATACACACCACTTTATTGGTCTCTAGACTAATCTGGTTATATGTGCCATCACTAATTCTAATCCTACAAGGTAAGAATATCACCCTATAAATCAACATTTAATATTTAAAAATTGACAACGTCGTCATTAATTATTTTTATATAACTTTTGCAGAAACCATTGCTTTATTATTTTTAAATAAAACCCGCTTTACTATACTGTCATGCCATCGGTTTGATGGGGTATTTGTATATCAAGTGGCCGTTACTTAAATTCGGAATCACGTTCCTATGATGGTCAAGTGGCCGCTGCTTAGAATCACGATCATGCTCCCTTTACGACACAAATTTAGATGCTGTAAATTCTTAGTATTAACCTTATACTGAAACCTAATGAACGTTTTGTAATTCAAAATCATTAAGAAGAATTCATTTTCTAGATTATAAAATAAGGTTAGAAATGACTTATGTGACGTCATGGCATCTTATAACGAATTTCATACCGGACACAAACTATATTATCCATGAAATGTAATGTAAATAATGTGGAAGATTAGCAGGACAAGTTCGTAGAAACTAATGTAACTTAAGATAATTCATTAACAAAATGTATTCTAGAATTCTTGATTGACTTTCGTAGCTAGTTCTTGTATAAACACTATTTCTTCTCTTTTGGCCTATTTATATAAAAGTGGTTATCATCTATCTGAAAAATATACACACATTAGAATATCCTTATACTCCCTCTGTTCCATTATATTAGATGTTTTGGTTAAAAGCACAAAGATTAAGAAATAATAAATGTTTTCTAATTTATGAAGATTCAACCAATAAACAAAAAGATTAAGATTAAGAAATAATAAATGTTTTCTCATTTATGAAGATTCAACCAATAAACAAAAAGACTGCATAATTTAAATAATTATAAATTATTATTTTAATATAAATATGCATAGAAACTTGAACACATCTTATAAATTGAAACAACTAAAATAACCTTAAACCTCTTATAATTTGGAACAGAGGGAGTAAAAATTCCACCAGTAACTTTCAATAGAGAGTAATCAAACATGAATCATCAATACATCAGTATTTATTACACACATATTAACACGTAACGGATAATTTAGTTTCATGGTCATCGTTAAATTATCTGACGATAATGTAAATTAAACTCGGGTTGGATTTAACCGGACCCATTTGCCATTTTGCCATCGCTCTCCATAAATCTGAACCGTCCATTTAAGTTAGCATAAATCTAACGACGGATATCAAATCAAACGCTACTTCCCTCCCTATATAAATTAGAGAAAATGATCCTGAAGCGTGTACCGTACACACATCCCCATACGAACACTCACAATCTTGAAAAGAGAGAAAGAGAGAGAGAGAGAGTAAGAGCTTAGATCGGAAAAAATGGTTTCGTGGATGATGACAATCAAGGCGGTGCTAATCTCTAGCGGCGTAGCCACCGTGGCTTTGTTACTTAAAGTCTCTGTTCCGGTAGCTGTGGATTTCTCTGTGTCACGAGCTCCGATCCTATGGAGTTCTTTGCTTTCATGGCTGAAACCGCCGTATTTGTACGTTGTTACCAATGGAATCATCATCACTATCGTCGCTTCTTCTAAGTATTACCGAAGTCACCATGACCGGGATGAAGAAGATGAGATCGTTGTATACGGTGGCGGTTACAAGATCCAGACGGAGGAGGAGCCTCAAGCTTCTCCAAGGATGTTGGAGGTTAAGGATTTGGATACTGGCGCGCATTTCGGTTTCGTTGTGGCGAATCCGGTGGCGGAGGAGTTGGAACCGGAGGTAGTTACGGCGGTTATGTACAACGATGAGACGGAGGTGGAGGAGGAGATTATAACAGATGCGGTGGCGACGGCGGAGGATGAAATTGGAGAGGAGCTTAAGAGTGTGATTATGGAGGAGAATTCAGATCTGGTTGAATCCGGTGTCATATCACCGCCAGTTTCAAATCGGAATCATCTTCCGGCGAGGATGATCGAATCGGAGAATCTTCCTCCGATTGAAAAGCCTCTGGTTACTTCAAAGCTCAGCCACCGGAAATTTATGAAAGCAAATCAAGAAGGTACTGATTCTTTGCTTTTTTAAAAATTAATTAAATTTTAAATTCAAAAAAAAAAAACAGAGGAAGAAGATGATGACGTCATGTTAACCAAAAAAAAAAAACGGTTAGGTAGATTGAAAATTCAAATTTGGCGTCGAGAACACGCGTCGGTGGACCAAAGGGTAAATTTGTAATTTAACATCATTTTTTTGTTTTGGTTCTTCAGGTGGAAGAGCTTTGAGAGTGACGAAGCCGAAGGGGAACGAGACACTGGAGAATACATGGAAGATGATAACGGAAGGGAAGTCAACGCCGTTGACTCGACAGTTATACCGGAGATCTGATACGTTTGGTCGTGGAGATTCCGGTGGCATTGACGGCGAAGCGAAACCGATTTACAAGAAATCGGAGACGTTTAGAGACAGGACTAATTATTACCAATCGCCGGAGACGGCGAAGATGAGGAAAGAGCCGTCGCTGAGTCAGGACGAGTTGAATCGGCGAGTTGAAGCGTTTATAAAGAAGATCAATGAGGAGATGAAGTTGCAGAGATTGGAGTCACTGAGACAGTACAAAGAGATAACAAGCCGTGGGGTTTAGTTTTTTTTTTTTTTTCTTTTAAATTTTTTTATTGGGTTTTTATACACAGAAAAAAAAAAAAGATTAGTCATAGTGGATTTAACTTTAAAAAAAAAAAAAAAGTTAGATGTCAAAAAAAAAGTTATAATGAAAGAAAAATCTGTTTATTGATTTGTGAAGCTTGAGGTTTTTTTATGGTCAATGCTTTGAAGTTAGATACTAGGTTTTTCTTTTTGTTTGGTGTGTGACTGTGTGTATAATTTTACTCAGCTATACATTTGGTTTGTGAATATTAATGTATTGGTTTTACAAGAAAGACTTTATTGCAATATCTCTTATATTAGATGAATATATACCTGAATTAGTTGTTAATGTGTTATGTATGCCAAACCAAGTATATTGCTATGATTGTGAATATTTTAGTACCGTTAAAATTTTGTGATAAGTTTTCTTCTAAAATTAGTTTGAGTTTGTTAGAGTGGAAACTCTTATTTCATTAACTTCAAATTATATTGTCGCAATCAAGCATATATAAACTAATAAACCAACTAACTTCCTCTCTAACCGAATTAATCTATATCTATAAGTATACACACTAATATTTTGTTGCAATATCTCTTTTTGTTGATGTCAAAAAAAAAAAAGTTCTTCAATATGGAATGAAAACAGATGGAATGTTGACTAGTGTTAGGAATTAACTAAGATATAGATTTTTTTTTTTGGTAATCGACAGGGACAATGTCCCTTTAATTTATTAGAAAAGAAAAAACTTACAACCGAACGTGTCTAGGACGCGAAGTCCCTCGAACATCCTCTAAAACAATCGAAAGCATACAATCTGGGCATAAATCAAGTAAACGAAAACCAAGCGGCTGAGAGAAGGCATAGTTCGCTAATCCGTCTGCTAGACGATTCGCTTCCCTATACACATGGGATATCCAGTCCTTTGATAGAAAGCCATAGCACAAACGTACTAGGAACGACAAGGGATGCGTATCACTGATTCCCTTTGTCAAAAAACCAACCACCAACTCCGAATCAATCTCAAGTTCTATTCGGGGTATACGTTTCTCCCACGCAATGTATAACCCGTAATAAACTCCCCATAACTCTGCCAATGGCGCCGAGCACACACCAATGTTAATGGCAAAATATAGATTGTTTCTTAGATTTTTAGGAAACAATGAAAGAACCAATAAATATATAATAGCTATAACTTATCGTGTCTTATTTTGGATCGAAGGATGGGCGTTTGATTATTGGATTTGTAGGAAACAATGAAAGTACCCATAAATATACAATATTATCCATTTAATTTGAGAGATGATTATTTTCTCTCCTTGTTATCCATTTAATTGTATTCTATTCCCCTCTATTATTCACATAATTTGAATATCCAAGAATTCGTCATTATTTTCTTTATATGATTAAAACGCTAGTTTACATGTAACTTTTAGAAAAAAACTTATTTATTCTGTAAGAGTAATGCTATTAATTCAATCCTAACAACACTTTGCAAAAACATAAAGATAAGTCTAACATATAGATCCGGGCTATGAACCCCATATACATTGATATTTTTGTTTGGAAAATCTCATATACCCATATATTTGATTATGTCATTTTTTGCATTATCTAAAGCATGGTTATCATTCAAATTAATGTATTTGTTCAGTGAATCTCCTCTAGCATTATGATAGAGAACCTCCTTCTAACAACTAACTATGATATAATATTATTTTGTAGCCACAACCCTTCAACATTTTTTTAACATATATATACAAAATATATTCAAAGTTTTGTACTTGTTTATAATAGGACAATGTCTTCTTAACAAGAAAATACAAAAATATTAAGCATTTTAACGACCAAATTTTTTTTAAAACGAGAGGGTCATATGAAAAATCATTTTCATGGAATACGGTGGGTGAACCAAATACACATAGTAGACAGGTGGGGTTTTCTTGTGAATGAATTTTCTTTCTCAATTAGACTTTTCTTAGAAAAAAAAACACAGAACAAAGGTCCCCAAGAAGTTTGTATATCGTTGAAAACAAAATTCAACTATAATAAAAATCTATTTAAAAAATATATATGGTAAGAGATAATATGTTAAATATTGGATCATGCATGTACAAGAAACCAACCACTAAACTACTCAAATATGGAAAATTAGTTGGAAAGATTCTAACATATAAATTAAATAGTTTTTATTGTACTTTGGAAAATTAGTTGGATTAAAAATTCAAATACTTAAAAATAAAAAACAATGTTTGTTTAAGAAAATAAAAGTAGATGATAGTTGAGGAACTTAATGGCACTTTCTCTTCTGCTAGGCGAAGTGGGAAGATTATCTGTCAGCACATTTGTTGTCTCAAAAAGTCAATTTTGGGTTTGTATTGCCAAATTGCAATAAGAGTATCATCATGAGAATGGACCGACCAGATTCGGGTTACTAGAAGGGAGTATAGACTTTGAGATAGAGACATGAGTCATTTTTTATTTTTCCCTCTTGCCTTCTCTATATTTAAATCCTTTTATATATTTTCATATTTTTGAATTATATATTTATTTTTACTTTATAATTTCTTTAAATTCTGAAATGGTATTCATGTATCTCCAATATAAAAAAACTAACTCACATATTTAATTTTCAAAGTTTTAATATCCATTCCTTTCAAATAGTTTCTGAAATATGGAGATCATAACATTAATCTTAAATATATAAAGAACACTATATATATGTATACAAAATTGAAAAAATAATTCTACACGATAATTTTATAAAACAAGCCTTGTTCATTAACAAATAGGCATATATATATGCCATATTCTTTCTGTATACAATAGAATCGCACAAGCTTTAGTTTTGTTTGATCTCATTTTGGTTCTTTTTGTTGTTAACTAAGGACTTATAAGCCAAGACCCATACGTCACCTTGTTGAGACTACGTACAATAGCCCCTCTCATATGAGAATCGAACTGGAGAACTAAGTAACATAACCTTAATTTGGAAAACTTAAGTAACGCTACTAACCCTTCTACTGTGTCTTATTTGTCTACTTGGTTTGTAATCGTTTTTATTAATGGAAATTTAAAAATTAAAAAAAAAAAAAAAGAAGGCTACTAACTCAAAACACACATGGTATTGGACCTACTGGTTCTCTTTATATCTAATATTACTTTAAATTCAATCTCCAATACAAGCACAGTAGTTTCACTAAACCATAGTTCGTGAAATTAATCTCCATCCTTGTCTCTGATCACAATTGCGGACGTCACGGTTTGCGTTTACGACGTTGCCGAAATTAAGCCAAATGAAACCAATTAAACTGAACTTATCAAAGTTTATATTTTTAATTATATATATATATATATATATATATGTGAATATTCATATTATTCATATTATTTAAAATATACTATATTTTACATAAGATATTTTTAGCTAAAATTGAACGAATCCAAACAAAAACCCAAAATGAACTACAACAACTAGTTTAATATTCTTCCATAGAACCAAAAATAGTCGAACCAAATTACCAACCATTAAACTCTAGTGTCCACCGCATTCAAAAATGAAACAAAATTTTCTGATTCAAAATTTAAGTTCGTATATAGCATGTGATTCTATTGTCAACTATCACCAACTTTTCCTCCAAATCAATTAAATGCTCTTTGTAACTACATAATTCCCTTATATACAACTATATATCATATACATGTAAATATCTAAAACCTTTTCTCTATAAATAAACAATATATTCTATTTTCTTCACGAACCACTGAATCCAAATACTCCCACCCAAAAGAATGACTACAAAACTCAATCTCCTCTTTACGATTTTGCTTCTCACACTTGCACTCTCCCACTCACGCCCGACCCGATCCGAATCATCATCATCAACCGGATCCAATTCGGGTCATCTCAAGAAACACTCCAAAAGTACTAATAACAAGAATGACAAGGGCTATGGATCAGGAGGAAACTTTGGACCCGGAACTGAACCAGGAACCGGTTTTGGTTTACCGGGTTTTAGTGGCAATGACTGGGGAAACATGGGCGGTGGATACGGTGGCGGTTACGGCGGACCTAGCGGCGGATATAGCAAAGGAGGTGTGGTGAGACCGACGGTGGTATGTAAAGAGAAAGGTCATTGCTACAAGAAGAAGCTGACGTGTCCGGCGAAGTGTTTCAAGTCTTTTCACCGCTCCGGTAAAGGATACGGTGGTGGTGGCGGAGGCGGTGGTTGCACCATTGACTGTAAGAAGAAGTGTGTGGCTTATTGTTGAAAATGTGAATTTCGTTGGAAATGTTTGATATATAATTATATGGGTTTTTTTTTTTACTTTTACTTTTGTTTTGGTTTTCTTTTTTTTTTTTTTGATAAAAAGTTGTTTTGGTTTTGGTGATTTGGTATGTTTTGATTTTATCTTACAATAAATGATATATCATATTGTTAATTAGTTCACAATCTTTTTGCAATATCACTCAATAAACATGTCTCCGAAGGTTTATAAAATCGTAACAGAATTATAAATTTATAATATAATTCTGCTTTAAAAAAAAAAAAAATGGTAACAGAATTATAGTATAATCTATCTGTTATAAATACAAATCCCCTCCACGAATATTACATTACGTAACTACATCTCTTTTTCAATATCACTCAATAAACAAGGCTTCAATCTTTTAGTGGCAGGCACCAACTTGAATTTCCCTACTTATTCTTCACAGCTCAAAGAGATTCTCTCAATCTCTCAGTTCAAATTATCTTCCTTTCCCTCTTGTGCTTTTTGCCGGATGTTCTCTAGGGTTTGCCGGCTACGGTCTCCAGTATCTCTCCATCGTCGAAGATGTTTACATTTTGTTGAGTTTTTCTAGAGGATATAAGCTCTTTGAATCCAACTCCAATTGGAATAGAGAGAGGAGTCAAAATTGTAGAAGAAGATCACACAAAAGAAGAAGAGGTCGAGTGGACACAACTATGGAAGAAAACTCGATTTCTGGATATATTTTGCCTTTATTTGTTCGGTCCAACGGTGGGGCTTGTATTTATGAACAATCTTGGTCAGATCGCTGAGTCTCGTGGCTCCACCGCGACCACTTCCTTGGTCGCTCTCTCCTCGTCGTTCGGATTTTTCGGCCGCTTGCTTCCTTCGTTACACGACTACTTCTTCTCTAGGTAAAATCACTTATCTTTGACATTTTAACCTTTTTACCCTTTTGATTAAATAGCAAGTTATAAACTAAAACCTAATCAATTATTCCGTAATTATATTAGGAACCCAAGCCATTAACAATTCTGATTTATCAAATGGATTAAAAAAAAAAATCAACACATTTTAGAAAAAAAAAAACTCAAAATGTCAACTGATATTTAAGTTTTTACTACAACAAATTAATCGGTCAAAGAAAAATAGTGTGGAGGTAAAATAGGTTCCTTAAAGACATTTAATAATCATGAATGGTTTCGAAAATACCGTATGAATCTGAACTCTTTAACTTTTTTTAAACAAACAGATTTACATGAAAGTACAAAGAAAAATTGAATCTTTTTTTGCTTACAGAGCAGAGAGAGAGAGACAGAACCAAAAAAAAAGAAAGAAAGAAACAGTGAAGATCACAACACAAACCACATGTTACAAGGAGCTCTCTCATACAGCAGCTCTCAAGGCTCCTCTTGCTGCTTCCCGTCTCATTTGATCTTGTTTCCCGCTACCTCGGAAGTACATATACACTTGCTGCTCAAACAAAACGAATCCAAACTCGAATGTAAACATACAATAACATATTATAAGAGTGTGTTAAAAAACTGGTAATATATTATATGGTGATGGGAGTTGAAGAGAGGGACCTGAATAACCCAGATGCTGACCACTGACTCGAGGCAGAAAAATGCAAACCCGATGAAGTAGAATATCTGTAAACAGAACAAAATAAGATTAATGAGCCATTGTGATCAGATCAAGCTTCAGACTTTTATCTTAGAATGGTTTTTAAGATCCTCGAAGATCATCAAAGGGTGAGAGAGCTTACCCCAACAATTGCTTGACCGCTTAAGACATCTATTGCAGGTAAGATCCCACTGTTACAAAAAGAAAAATCGATTAATTTTCTAAACAATGGATAACAATTAGTTATGCAACTATCATTTAGTGGAGTATGCCAGTGACAGGTACCAGAATGGTTACCGATATGCCCGTGTTTTTAGGAGTATGGGATAAAGATTTGGAACAAAAAACTTGTGGTTGTTTGCTTTGATCAATTCAAATGGATTTTCTCCACACTCAAATTACCAAAAACAGTGACAAAGACCAACTTCGATTGTTTAGAAGTTCGGTGTAAAAGAAACTTACGCAAGAGATTTTCCTTTGAAGACGACAGGTGGAGCAACTGCAGCAAAGACGCAGAAAGCAATGTGGAGCTGCAGCAAGAACAAGGTTACAGAACTGATTTTTCATACCGAGCATAAATGTAAGAAATAGCCATAGAAGCTAATCGTCGCTCACCATATAGAACAAGAAAAACCATCCGAAGCTCAATGCACTATCAGTTCTGCAAAGGTTCAACAAGAATGTGATAAACATCAGTAACATAATATTATTAGAAAAATCCGGACTTTGAAAGTAGGAAACTCCAAAAGTCATGTAAGAACCTGAAGGCACGGTAGAGTGGCCGATACCATAAGACATAGCCTCCAGGAACACCCGCTATGAAGTAAATTACGGCAAGAAGCCATATCGTCACTCCTGAACAAAATAAAACCAATCTCTTAAGCCTGTTAATATGCATTTAAGGTCTCCTCAAGAAGAACAAGCAAACTTTAAAATAGACTTCAGAAACAAACCTTCTCCTTTGATCCAAGCTGTAGTAACAGCAATGATATTCCAGAAAAGACAAAGAACCAATCCTGCCGAACAAGAATTACAACGAAATGCATCAGCCAAATGATTTAGAGTAACAAACATAGATCTCATGCTTGAAAAAAGGTTACTACATAAATCCGAATACAAATCCAGGAAAGAGTAAGGTTTGTAACAAAATACATACCCAAATACGTGGCAAAGGTAACATACTGTAGTCTTTGGAGATGAACCGGAATTTCGTTTGCAATGTCATGGTGGATAATTGGGAAGAAAGGAGGCCAGTTTTTCACTTCGATAACAATTCCAGCTGCATAGAGTAAACCGCAAAATTAAAGACTTTGATAGAGGAAAAAAAAATGAACCAGTCAGTTGAAATACATCTAAGTGAAACAGTTAATAACAAGTTCATAATCATCTAGGAGACAGCTTGGAAACAAGTGCTTGAGAAGTGTATATTGTCGCCTAAACTTTATAAGCAAAGTACCTCTTGCAGCAGCATCTTCTTTCCGTTTGAGGTCCTACACAGAACCAAAAACAAAACATTCAAATGAATAAAGACGCCATTACAAGGTAATACGAATTTCAAAAGGTTTAAACATGTAATCAAGAAAACAAAAAATAATTGTGTCCACACATGGAACCATTGCAAAGAGCTATCTAAAAGACTGCAAAATTTCAAAACAAGAGTCAGAATCTTCAGTCCTTTCACTTACAGAGCTTAAAAATAAACGAAAAACAAAGAAACAATCCAACCCGAAGATAGAAAAAACCACATTTTAAGGTAAATAAAAAAAGTATCAAGTGAAGGAGAAGGACCATAGTGCATAAGTCTATGCTTTAATTTAACTAATTGTATCCATCAATACCTGCTCCCGTCGTCTTAGCTCAGCTTCTTTGGCTTGAAGTTCCTTCTCTTTCTTCTTCAAATCCTGGATTCCAAACAATCAAACAAGGCACAAAAAGTTAACACAACTCACTCCAAGATCCACCTACTCACAAAAATATATAATAAAATCTACTCCATTATCTCTAACCAACCTGTGTACCAGGTCTGTCAAGAGGAATGTCTACGGTTCGACCATAATCGAAACCAACAGGCTCTGGAGGCAAAGGCGAAAGTCTTGAATTCGATGCAGGTGGAACACCTTTAGGATTCTAAATAACACAATTGGATTCACAAAGCATTACAAATCAGTTAAGAAAAATCAAACTTCATTGCTTTAGAATTCAGTGACAAGCAGAGAAACAAACTCAAGAACAACACTGATTAACCAAAATCTAAAATTGTGTTGAACCGAAGTTTCAGGAATATAAAGTTATAAACTTTATCAACCTTGAATTACAAATCTTTCATAAATTTTCAATTTTTCAATTTTACAAGCCAGAAGAAAAGAAACTACTCATGAACCCCCAAAAACCCTAAGTAAAACTCAATGATTAACAAGATTCAATCAATCCAACCAAAACTCGAAAACCCAATTCAGAGAAGCAAGATTTGGAGAGCGATTAAATCTTAGTTTTCACAAAAATTAATCCAAAGTCAAAAAGCTTACAGCGAAAGGATTGACTTCTTCTTCTTCAGCGAATGGATTCGGATCATAACGATTAGCCATGGCTATCAAAATTACAGCTTCAGAAGATTCAACAAGCAAAAATATCAGACGAAGACGAAGAAGAAGACTTTAGAAATCGATCTAAGATCTTAGCACGGACCGAGGATTAGACGAACGTTGAAGACAAGACATATATACACAAAAGCGTGTCTTATTAGTAAATAATTTTTTATTTTTTGTTATATTGATAATTACCATTTATCTTATCTGATTTTATTCTTAATCCTCCTTATTAGTACTTTACACTTGATATTTTAATTTTATATTAGTTGTAAAATTAACAGATTCATAAATATAATGTCATCCACCAACGTAAGCCAGAAATAAAAATATTAGTCTTTTTAAAAAGATTTATTCAACGACTCTAGTTTCAAATAATTTGAATATTGTAATGAGTACACACACATATGAAGGAATTGAAATTGTCCTCCTTTGGTCAATGATCTTGTCTGCTTCTAAGAACGTTTGAAAAGTAAACCCATCACATACGGCACAATTTCAAAAAATTTTGATATATATTTTGTCTACTAAATTTTAGACAAAATATTGAAAAATAACATGTTCAAATTTGATCAGAAATTTATAAATATTACAAAACCCTTAAATTTGTTTGCTATGCCTTTTATAAATTTCATTGAAAACTTTTGCTTTTTTTTTTTTTTTTAAAATGAAGATATATGTTTTTAAAACTTTTAAATTATATGAAAATGATGGAAAGAACCTTTAATGTGATATTACCTTAACTTTATATCTACAAACAAAAAGAGTTTTGTTGAGAGAAAAATAGGCTTGAATTTTCTCCCTAAATTTTTTTTTAAAAAACCCAATTTATTTATTTATTTACTTTTTTTTGGTGGCAGAAAAACCAATTTCATATGAACTCTTTTTTTTTTTAATTGGAATTAATCAAAGATGGGAGAGAGACCAAAGGACAACTAAAGAAGACCATGAAAACTATACTAAACCAAAGAGAGTAATGATTAACTATGAACTTATATATAACAATGAGAACAAAAAAAAACTTTTTCTATATTTAATCTGATTAAAGCTGTAATGTGTTTATGTTGTAGTCTCTTCAGCTTTCCTCTGCACTAATAAACTTGGAATCACACTACTCCGTTTTAGTCTCCGGTTATTGCCAATTCGGTTCCGAGTCGATGAAGACCGGTCGACCCAGTTCTTGTCTTCTTCAACCGCTCGGTTCCACCGTTCTTTAAATGCCTGAAGCTCCCATGTTGACTGTCTCCGTATCTGCTCACAAAACACACAAGTTACACTACTGTTCAAGCGAGCAAACACGATTTCGAAAGCAGCTTAATCGGGTGATTATAAACTCACCTCTGTTCTTGAATCAAAAGTCGCAGAACCGCGTCTCTATATATTAAAAAAAGAGACCAAAGTTGTGAAATTTCTGTTTATATTTACAGTCAAGAAATGAGGATTTTGGATGGTTAAGTAGCTTACTCGAGTCACTCCGCTGCGAGCTGAGTTCTGTGGAAATTAGGAAGAGATTATTCGTTTATCGGTTTTTGGTAATTACAAGAATATGGAGGGAAGTAGAAGATCTTACCTTCTTATCGGGATAACCGCTTCCACCTAGAGTTTGAATGCCTTGATGGAAGATATATTCGCTGTCGACAATGCCAACTTTCTTGCTACGCTCACCCTATAACAACATTTTCAAAACCGATTCATCTAGAGAATGCAATACGGTCACAATGCTAATGAACGCTCACGATGTTGTAAGGACTTAAAGAAGAAAAAAAGAAATGTGACTTTACCTGAGCACAGTATCCAAGTTTCATATCCATCCCCCACCCATGAACCAGATCATTCTGCAAACCGCAAAAAATCAACACGAAGTTGGATGCAATTTTATCTAAGGTAGAACAGATATCTTGTGTATACAAGTTCATCTAGTAAAATTACTTGTATTAGATTCCAAGTGCAAAACCAGGCAGATCTTGAAAACACTGGAGCCATTCCTTCAACAAATCTAGAAAAACAGAGAAACATAGACAATGACATTAATGTCTGTGTAAAGGTATATAGAGAAGTCATAAATTGTTATGTTACTTAAGAAATTTTACCCGGTGCAGGGAGGCCCTTCGCTAGCATTTGAGCACTTCATATTGCCTCTACTGTCATAAACTCGTCTGCGGTTTTGTAACCATTTTTTGTGTAAGTAATATAAGACTCAAATTATCAAGAGAACTCGTTAATAAGTGGTTCACAGGAACTCACCTATGGAATGTTTTCGTTCTAGACCGGACTGTAATTCTATGGTGAACTTCGGTTGAGTTTGGGTGCAAGGCCGGTTGAGATATCTCCAGCCCAGCTGATTTAACTATCCTCAGGTATCTGCAAAGAGACTGTTTAGGAACCAAGATTTTACCTTTTACAGTTTGTAAAATTTTACAAGTGAACGAGTAAACGAAATTCTACCTTTGAGGGTTGAAATTCTCAACTCCAAGATCTTCATCCCAAAGAAAGACATAATCGTAAATGGAGACAATATCAGGATGGAGAAACCGTTTCGCGAACCACCTGAGTAAAGTCGAATACTTTTTGTCAAACCATTGTAACACTATGAAACTAGACATTCTACCGTCCTCAACCGAGATAACCGAGCTATATAACCCATGATTATATTAACAATAACATTATCCCAATCAAGAAAGGATGATCTTATTGGATTTAATATCGAAAACATCATTATACCATTTTGTTTGGTTATGTGCAACTATGTGTATGGCTTTTGAGCTCCACTCTAGATCCCACCATTGATCCATGTTTCCATCATAATGAAATAGAATAACAGTGAAATTTGCCGGAAGAAACTGAATACAACAAACAAACTAACATTAGAAAAGAAACTATTTGCATAACTTCCTCGTCAATTTCACTGACATACATCAAGCATGTTTACCTTCTTTACAACAGCATCAACATTATCCTTTTGCTTAAGTCCTACTGGCATTGCCAACAAGTTACGGTTGGTCAATTCGCCGCTCTGTTGTAAGACATCAACAGAGATCAGAAAATTCTTCTAGCAACAAATATATCTGATTCCTCTATAGCTAACTGAAGTTTACAGATAAAACTAACCTTTGACCTCAAACTACTACTTGACCAAAGTGGCTTTAACTCCAAATCTGATCTAGGCTGCATGATACCAAAAGGTAAGCCTTTCAACTTTTCACTGACTGGTTCAGATTCCTGAACAAGATCACATCGGAAATAAGGAAAACTCACACATCAACTTTAGACCGGCAATGCATCAACATTAGAAACAAAGAGAAGGTGTGTAAAAAGTTGTTACCTTTGCCATCTCAAATGGATAATCTGTTTCTTCTATCTGAGCAATGTACCAAAACAAAAGACGGTTGCTTATCAATAATCTCATCGACATATCGAAAGAAAAAACAAACTCTTTTCGCTAGAATCTAGCTCGTAAGAAATTCAAAAATGATATCTTCTTCTACCATACCTCTGTTTGTTCATACTGAATATTTGTTGTCTTATACCAAAAGATCAAAAGTACTGTACACATGAGCGCCATTACCGGTTTCATTTTCCACGATGATTTACCCTGCAGATATCCAGCATTCCCACATCAAATCAATAGCCGCATAACCCGGATAATCACGAGCATTGTTAAAAAACAGAGATCTACAGAGGAAAAAGCTTAAGCTTAACTTACCCCTTCTTGAGCATTGTTTCTTCTCTTAACAAGTGACTTCCATGATTTAATAGACGGTAAATCATGTTCCATAATCTATTAACCGAGCTACAAAAAACACACACACAAAGCAAAATTCATCAAAATTCCATACAAAAACAAAAGACATTTCAAAGTTTTCAGCAGTTAGAAAAACTCACCAAAGCCACCGTCTTTGTGTCCCCTTCACAAGAACAGAGAACAAAGAAACCAATTTCAAACCTTAATCGTCACCAAATCTCAGTTCTATATAACACTGATCTACGCACATGCAAGAATGTGTCTTTCTGAAAAATCTACACGAGAAACACAAGAATCAGAGGCTCCACACAGTAAAAAAAAAAAGGCAAATAAAAATCGAAACTTTTTTAGCATGTAATCTAATAAATCTTTCCTACAAAAAATGAGATATTTGTTTCCGGAACAATGAGATTATAAGAAGAAGATAAAAAGCTTAAAGAAACACACAAAGATGGCTCCTTTCAGAGTCTACTCACTCCCCCAGAAACAGACGAACACAATCTGGGCCACTGTGAAAGCGAAACGGCTAAGAATCCGTAAATTAAACGAATAGAAACAAAGAGTTTTAATTGAATTCTTGGATTTTCTTTTGTTCTCCAGATCTAGGGAAAGTAAATAACTCTAAATACTAATGATCTGTTTAATGAAAAATACAACAAAAAGTTAGCTTTGGGGTTACACATTAATTACCAATTAATTAGCCAACAAAAAATAGTCATCAAAGCTTCTATTTAGGAAGAAATCTGGTCACAAACTGTTCAACAATTCACAAAAAAAAAAAAAAAAATTAATGGCGGTGCAATAAATTTCAAAGATGGGATCTTTAATTAAAGAAACAGAGTAGAAGAAAGAAAAAAAAAAAAAACAGAGAATCTTTGAATTAAGAGACAAACCTTAAAGAGAGAAATCTGAAAAACTTGAAGATTGTAGAATCACTGTAATGAAGCAAACCCAGCTTGTAAAATGAAACCAAAGAAGATACGTTTAGAGAGAGAGAGAAAGTTCCCACCAAAAAAAAAAAAGAGAGAGAGAGAAAGTAAAGTGTGTTCACTTTAAAAGCTGAGACAATTTCTAGAAATCGATCGAAAACCAAACCCAACAACAAAAATTTTCTAAGAGGAATCGAAAGAAAACAAAAAAAAAGAAAGAAAAAAAATGTTTTGGTGGAGTGATTCGTGTCATCTGCTCAATCTATTAGTCTCTCTCTCTCTCTTCTTCTAAAAAATTAATTAATTTAATTATTTATTTTAAAAGTTGGATTCTGTGACCGAATAAGAGAATTAGAGGAATAATATTTTATTTTTTATAGTAATGTATTTATAAATTAAAACAGTATTTTTTCCATGTTTTGCGTTTTCCTCAATTATTTAGTTTACAACAACTTTCAATTAGAAACAGAACACCAGTGTCTGTGGTTTGCTCTCAAAGCAACTCCAAATCCAAAGCACCAAAAAGCTCTCTACTTCTCGGGTTGTTCAACTAGAACATGACTTTTATTAGCCTAACTCGATTCCGATTGGCTTTTGCTTTTCAGATTTGTTAGCTCAAGATGCTAAATCCTAAACCGGAGTAAACCATTCGTGGCTTATTATATTGGATTCAAATACTACTTGGATCTAAATTTATATGCACGTGTGCAATGTATCAGATCTGAATTATTCAAAATTTTTGGTTCAAGATAATCTAACGAGCAAATGTATACATCGAGTAACTATCTGGAGTAACCAAATTATATGTTTGGGTAAATAAGATTGTAAACATATATATAAAGTTTACTTTTGAGAGGAAATAAAAGCTTAAGTTAATAAAAAATTGGCAAAAAGTTAAACAAGAATTATATAAAAAAAAAAAAAACTTCCCTTTAATAAATCGGGATTTATCCCACTTATCAAGGCTAATTTTCTACACGGAGTATTGTCATCGTAACAATCATACACGAACTATTAAGCCATTTTAAAATATTGCGTAAATTAAACCTATTCTAGTTGTCCTACACGAACAACAAAACTGTGGCTAAAAACTACATTATTGAGTTAAACTTTGTGAGTCTTTTAAGCTGTTCCGTTAGTACTCAGATGCCAATTAATACGTCATTGACTAACATAAACAATGTTGGTTTACTATTTAGAAGAAAACAAATTAAAAATTTGAAACAGAAAACGACACTAAATTAGAGAACTATGCCTAATTAACTCCCCACCAGAAAATGAATTGAAGGATTAATAACTTATGCAAACTCTCGTTTTAGTTTGTTTTAGATATCTTCGATCTCAATTTTTACAGCACTGGTTAAGAGAAATCCAAAAAAACAAAAAAAAATATTACAAATATAAAAGGAATAGCTAGTAAGTTAAAAATATAAAATAGTTCGCAAGGTGATTGTTATTACATGAGAGATTGCATAATTAATGACAACAATGAGATTAGAAGATAATCACTCGGTGAAGGGCACAACATGGACACCAAGTTGATTAATCATGTTACTTGCTTTTCCATGAAATCCAACAATTTTGTAGCCTACTTTGTATAGTAGAAAGCTTGAGGAAGATTCGAATCCAACAGGTATAGACGTTCGTTTGTTCGTCTTAAACCTAAGCATAGTTATAACTTCCACTTCACTTCCAATTATTTTGTCGTAACAACCATCAACATCCGTAATGTACTCACTTGGATATTCTAGCTCAAACTACGAACACAAAATAAAAATATTAATGTAAATGGAAACATAATAAACCCAAAATCCAAAAAGTTTAATAAAAATTAACTCTGAAGTGATAGTTAATAACCTCTTTGATTTCAAGTGGTGTTTTGTTTCCATGATCGTCTCCAATAACCATCCGAGTGTCCTTATCGTACACAAACTTGAGGAATGCGATACCATTTTCGCATTGACCTACATATATCTTTCTAACATTATCGTAAACACCATCGTCCCATGATTTACCTCCTCGACAACCACCTTGTGCTCGTAGTTTCTCTGCAGTAGGAGGAGGTATCTGACTAAAATATGCTCCAATACCAACGAGATCACGATCACTGTGTCGTCCATGGAACCCAACGACAGCACATCCTTTGTTCTCCAACACGAATTTGGTACCAGACACGATTCCAAACGTTGGAGAG
The DNA here is from genome assembly GCA_011420285.2 of Erysimum cheiranthoides. Taxonomy (NCBI): domain Eukaryota; kingdom Viridiplantae; phylum Streptophyta; class Magnoliopsida; order Brassicales; family Brassicaceae; genus Erysimum; species Erysimum cheiranthoides. The sequence goes on along the minus strand of CM022179.2, from coordinate 19,323,348 downwards.
GTTCTCCCTTCTGATGATTTGAAAATCAATGACGTGACCCTAATATCACTAGGCCCAAAGCTTTTGAAAGTCCCCTCCACATATGTGATCAGTTCATTTGGATAGTCGAGCTCAAACTGCAATAGAATCATGCTTCTTATTAGAGACTAATCAAGATCTTATATATTTCGAGTTCGCGGGATCTATAAGACTATAACCTCTTCCTCTTCTCCTCCATCTTGTATACTTTGCCACCCGTGTTGGCGCTCTACAACTGTACGATTGTGGTAGTGAAATGTGATACATTTTATGTTAGTGGTATTATAATTAACATACACTGTTCTTATGCTTTCGAAAACACCATCATCCCAAGGTAGGCCTCCAGTACCACCGTAACATTCTGATTTGGTAATGGGAACCGTTGTGAAATATGCTCCAAGAGAGTTGAGATTCTTGTCAGCATATCCATGAAAGCCAATGATTCTTTTACCTTTTTCTCCAAGTAAAAACTTTTTACCCTTTTCATATCCCAACATCTCCGAAGTCCTAAAGTTAGTTTTAAATTGAAGTGATTGAATAACACCAGATGTAACGTCGTAGTAACCCTCTACATATACTAGATGTTCATTGTAAAGATAGTTGATCTCAAACTGTAAAAAACAAAGAAGAAGAAGAAATAATTGGTGAACACAAAAGAATTAGAAATTTAGTCAATTACAAAAAAAGTTGGAAGTTCATTTTAGGTATACCGTCTGCGTGAAACCGCTACCCGAGAGACCGTGTATTGATCCTTCTATGAGGTTTCCATCATTGACATAATCAAATTTGATGTACTGAATGCCTTCAAAACCACCTCGTACATAAATTTTTGCTATACCGTCATGGTCAGCTCCATCATCCCACTTATGGCCTCCCTTGCTACCTTTAGCTTTGAATCTATAAGGATAATTCCAAGTAAAATATGCTCCAAGGGAGATGATGTTTCTGTTCTTCATATATCCATGAAACCCGATGATATTCTTTCCCTCAACTGCAAGTGTAAACTTGTTACCCTTATCATATCCAATCAGTTCAGAAATCCTGAAATTGGTTTTGAATTGAAGTCCTTGAATGTAACCATATTCGTGGTCGTAGTAACCCTCTACAGATTCGAGGTATTCATTGTTGAGATGGTTAATCTCAAACTTAAAAAAAAAAAAAAAAAAAAAGTTGAAAACAAAGATAATGTATTAATTAATACGATTTTAGTTAGGATACACCAAATATACCGTTTCTATGAAACCTCTATGTCGACGACCAACGAGTGTTCCAAATTTTAGAAGTCCACTCTTTACATATTCGAACTCCATGTAATGAATGCCTTGACGACCACCTCCAACAAAAATCTTGGAAACACCGTCATGGTCAGATCCATCATCGAATGTGAAGCCTTTTGTGCTACCTACTGCTTCCAATCTTTGTGCCATCACCAACTGGTTTGAATCTTCATTCATAGATGGAGAAAGAGTATTTATTAATTATCAACTCATTAAATTGCATCATTTCCACAAGGATCCAATAAGTTCAAAGGAGATCACCGAGGATACATGGGAGAGAGGTTTAATCAGCAACATTTATGTTGTATTTGTACAAGAACTTAAAAATTCAGAGTATATATGATGAGCTAAAACAATAAAGAAGTCTGCATTGGGAAAGAGAGAGAAATATAACCTTGGTGGCTGAGGAGAAGAAGACGTGATGATCAGAGATTACTTTGGTGAACAATCGAACAATATGGTATTCCATAAAGGGATTTATTTAAAAATAATGGGAGAATTTGTCTTGATAAATTCTATACAAGTATATTTGGTCAAAATTCTATAGATTTGTCCCAACGGCCAAGTGTATATTATTTATATATACGACCAATTGATTTCCGGGGGCAAAATTATATAAGCATGTTGAAAAACTTATTAAATTAAAAATTTGAATTGATGATTACCGAAGCTTTTAAGAATAATAGTTTGTAAGTCGTTTTATCACCATCTATATTCAAACCATAATAGTTTTTGAAGATATTTCCAAATGAAAAATAATGCTTGATTATTGACAATAAGATATTATTTTTAGCCTTTTTTTTTGGTGGGTTATTATTATTTTTAACCTTTTTGGGTGAAAACATCGTTTTATCAGATCATTTAACCAAGTGCAAAAAAATAAAAATAAAAGTAAGAGCTTATTTTCTCGTGAGAGAATCAGCCAATACATTGCTCTCGGGACGAAATCAAAGGAAAAAAAAAAGACAGATAACAAATATCCTGAAAAATTCCATCTGATATGTTTTCTTGACTTGATCGTCCTAACACGCTGGTGAAAAATTCATCGATTTGGTACTGCGGAGAACATCGATAATAGCTAGTCCTTATGTAACATACTTTAAATGAAGTTAAACGTATTTAGGTTTCATCCGAGAGACGTTAGAATACTTAGAAATATCGTAAGATTCCGACGTTTTGAAAAAAAATATGAGATGCGAGTTAAGCCATATTGATGAGTATTGGAATTTATTAACTTGTTTCGGATAGTTTTGTAAAGACCCATAAATAATGTGAGACTTGAAGTTACTTGGTGTGATAAAATTCTTGTTTGATCAATATTTCAAACCCAATAGAATCCATACATATAATTAAAATTAGAGGTGTTATCATGGACAGATGGTAATTGGACATAAACGGGCCTTTATAAAATTTTGAGCCCGTTTAGTGTCCATGTCCGCTTTAAAAATATCGGACATAAATAGACAAACCCATTTACGTCCGTCTAATAAACGGGTTCTAAGAAAATTAGATAGACAGCCCATTAAACTTCATTAAAAGCAAAACGACGACGTTATGAGATCATGATCTTCTTCGACCTTCGTCTCTTCTTCGACCTTCTTCCGATCTTCTTCGATCTTCTTTGTCTCGTCTCTTCTTCGACCTTCTCTCTCACGGTCATCTCTCTCACGGTCGTCTCTCTCACTATCGTCTCTCTCACTATCGAAATGGTTAAAAATATGAAATACACAAAATGGTTAAAAATCAACATACATGGACATAAATGGGCTTTAGTGTCTGACGGGTTTTAAATGGACGGACATAAACGGGCTAAAACTTAAATGGACACGGACGTAAACGGACGGACGTACACGGACACGGACATAAACGGGCAAGGCAAGCCCATAAAAACACCTCTAATTAAAATACATTTGGATAGTCGAGCTCAAACTGCAATAGAATCATAATATGCTTCTTATCAAAGACTAATCAAGATCTTATATATTTCGTGTTCGCGGGATCTGTAAGACTATAACCTCTTCCTCTTCTCCTCCATTTTGTATACTTTGCCACCCGCGTTGACACTCTACAACTGTACGGTTGTGGTAGTGAAATGTGATACACTTTATGTTAGTGGTATTATAATTAACATACACTGTTCTTATGCTTTCGAAAACACCATCATCCCAAGGTAGGCCTCCAGTACCACCGTAACATTCTGATTTGGTAATGGGAACCGTTGTGAAATATACTCCTAGAGAGTTGAAGTTATATAAAAGTTGAAATTCTTAAGCTGTACACATAAGATTATAGAAATTTTAATTTTTTTAATTGAAAAAAAAAGTTCTAAGTATCATAAAAATATAATCATATAAACAAATCATAGTTGACATACTTTTTTAGTAGTATATTAGTTTCATGACTTATAGGTTTTTCCTGCTTTATTTGAAAAGTGCTGAAGAACCTCAACATCCACAAGAAGAAGAACCTCTATATGATCAACATGAAGAAGAACCAAAGGTATGCTTTCAAAAAAAGAAAACACTCAACAAAAAGAAACTAAGCAGAAACAAAAAGACGACTGTCAACAAGAAGAACACCAAACACATCAACAAGAAAAACATAACCCAGAGGTATTGCATTCAAAAATTCTGATTTGTAGAGGAATATGATATAATGTTTCACTTCTGAAATGGTGTTTAACTTTTGATTTCTCACTCATTCTTGCTTTGTGATTTGGGATTCCCTGCAATTTTTATAAGATTTGTTTTGAGAATTGTTTTGAAAATTGTTTATAATGTAACATTAGATACGGTTACCTACAATTTTTAACTTAAATATAACTTCACTAGAGATTGCTTTCAGAATCTCCTTGTTTCGAGTTTATAAGGTTTGTTTTGAGAATTTTAAAACCTTACAAATCAACTTAAAAAATAGTTTCTAATTGATTTTTAAGGTTTTCGATATGCATTTTTCTAATTGTGAAAATGAAATTATAGACACAATGGCTACAGGCGTGATGGGGTGGGAACAAAATTTTAAAAGTTTGTGTCATATGGCTACATTTCTTTCTTGGGATTTAAATCCAAGAATCAAAAACCGTGTCGAAACTACATGTTTTAGATACTTTTAAGTATTTCCAAGATGATACATAGACTAAATATGAAGCTCATCACCGCTCTAGCGAAGTTTTATGACTTAAAACATAATGATTTTGCTCATGAGGAGAGGAATGGGAGTATGTTCTATGTAGATATCAAACTTGAAGATATCTTATATAGTATTTAATTTGAATTTTGTATTTCATTGACACTTTTTTATTGTTGATTTTTATGTTCAATCTGAATTCAGGTTTCGAGATATGAAGATGAATATCTCTGACATACAATTATGAAACACCTACAAGTAACAGAAGAGGAGGCTCGCAACTTGCTTTATCGAAAAAAGGACAAACCTCTTTAACCATCGATCTCAAGAAGCTGCAATCTAGATTTGAAAAAGTGCCAGATGGAACAGATGATTTGATGCCCTATCAAAAAGCATATCTTTTCTTTTTGGTGGGGAGTTTGTTTTTTTTTGCGAAAACAACAGAAGGTATGTCTCCTATGTTATCTACAATACTTAGAGAATCAGTCAACGACTATGCTTGGGGAGCAGCGACTATACCTGGAGCGATGGGTTGGTATCAATGAGGGAAGATACACCATCCCATGCTCTCCAAGCATAGTCGTTGCTCCCCAAGCATAGTCGTTGACTGATTCTCCAAGTAATTGTAGTATAGGAGATATACTTTATGTTGTTTTCGTAAAAAACAAACTCCCTACCAAAAAGTAAAGATATGTCTTTTGATAAGACATAAAATCATCCGCTCCATCTGGCACCTTTTCAAATCTAGATTGCAGCTTCTTGAGATCGATGGTGAAAAAGGTTTGTCCTTTCTTTGGATAAAGCAAGTTGCGAGCCTCATCTTCTGTTATTTGTAGGTGTTCAATAATTGTATGCCAGGGATATTTATCTTCATATTCGAATGCCTAAATTCATATTAAGCATAAAAATCAACAATAAAAAATGTGTTAATGAAACACAAAACTCAAATTAAATACATGTAACCCATCACTGGGAAGTCCAATACTATATAAGATATCTTCAAGTCCGATATCTACATAGAACATACTCTCATGATCTCCCAAAAAACAAAAACATTATATATGTTCTAAGTCATAAAACTTTGCTAGAACGGTTATGAGCTTTATATTAAATCTATGTACCGTCTTGGAAATACTTAAAAAGTATCTAAAATATGTAGTTTCGACACGATTTTCGAATCTTGGATCTAAATCCAAAAAAAGACATGTAGTCATATGATACAAACTTTTAAAATTTTGTTCCTGCCCTATCACGTCTCCATCACGTCTGTAGCCATAGCCATTGTGCTTACAATTTCATTTTCACAGTTAAAAAAATGTATATCTAGAAGCTTATAAATCAATTAGAAACTACCTTTCAAGTTGAAATATAAATCAACCTTTTTTTTTGGGCTAAAAAATATAAATCAAGTAGTTATTCTCAAAACAAATCTTATAAACTCAAAATAAGGAGATTCTCAAAGCAATCTCTAGTTAAGTTATTGAAGTTAAAAGTTGCAAGTAACCGTATCTAATGTTAAATTATAAACAATTTTCAAATCAAAACTCAAAATAAACCTTATAAAAATCGCAAAAAATCCCAAATCACAAAGCAAAAATGAGTAAAAAAAGCAAAATTTAATTTTTGTGCTATACCGTCATGGTCAGCTCCATCATCCCACTTATGACCTCCCTTGGTACCTTTCGCTTTGAATCTATAAGGATAATTCCAAGTAAAATATGCTCCAAGAGAGATGATGTTTATGTTCCTCATATATCCATGAAACCCAATGATATTTTTTCCCTTAACTGCAAGTGTAAACTTGTTCCCCTTATCATATCCAATCAGTTCAGAAATCCTGAAATTGGTTTTGAACTGAAGTCCTTGAATGTAACCAGATTCGTGGTCATAGTAACCCTCTAAAGATTCGAGATATTCATTGTTGAGATGGTTAATCTCAAACTAAACAAGAAATAATTAAAGAGTTGAAAACAAAGATTATAAATTAATTAATACATTTTACGTATATAAAACGGGATAAATGGATTTTATAGTTTATTTAGTATACACCAAAGACATACCGTCTCAATGAAACCTCTATGTCGACGACCAACGAGTGTTCCAATTTTTAGCAGTCCACACTTTACATATTCAAACTCCATGTAATGAACACCTTGACGACCACCTCCAACAAAAATCTTGGAAACACCGTCATGGTCAGATCCATCGTCGAATGTAAAAGCTAGAAGAAAACGTAATGATCGGAGATTACTTTGGTGAATAATCGAACATGGTATTCCATAAAGGGATTTATTGAAATATAATGGGAGAATTGTCTTGATAAATTCTATACAAGTATTTCGTCACAAGTATATATTTTTTAATTTATGGCTAATTGATTCCCAGGGGCAATATTATATAGGCATGTTGAAAAACTCAATAGTAACTTAAAAATTAGAATTGATAATTACCAAAACGTTTTAGCATAAGAGTTTGTAACTCGTTTTATTAATAACTAGATTAGATCCCGCGTATACGCGGGTTTAAAATAAAAAATTTATCAAACCCGTGTAAGGAAAAAAAATTAAGATCCGCGTACGCAGGTTTATAACTAAAATTTTATAATCCGTATAAAAAACAAAATTAGATATTCTGGAAATCGATGTATAATTTTATTATAATCATTTAAAATAATAATTTTGTAATCCTTTTTATTTTAGAATTAGTAATATATTCTTTGACAAAAAAGAAACTTCTATTTAAAATTTCCTTATAATTATATTTTTATATTTTTAAAATTGTATAAATTTTTATAACTTTTTTATAATTATCTATAAAATTATAAATTATCTTTCTATATATTAAAATAATAATTAAGTAATTCTTTTTCTTTTAAAATTATTAATCTATTTAATATTTCCTTATAATTATCTTTTTATTTTTTAAAATTATTTAAATTTTAATAACTTTCTTATAATTATCTATAAAATTATAATTCTTTTTCTTTTATAATTAGTAATAGACACGTGTCAAAATCTCGAATTATTAAAATCGACACATGTTACGATCCATCGAGTTACTAACTTAGACACGTGTCAAAATATCGAATCATTAAAATTAACACATGTCACGATCCAGTGAGTTAGTAACTTCGAAAACCCAACTTTATATAATAAGATTCATAACTTAAAAATTAGAATTGATGATTACCGAAACGTTTTAGCATAATAGTTTGTAACTCGTTTTTATCAATAACTTAATAACTTAAAAATTAGAATTGATGATTACCGGAACGTTTTAGCATAATAGTTTGTAACTCGTTTTATTAATAACTTAATAACTTAAAAATTAGAATTGATAGATTACCAAAACATTTTAGCATAATAGTTTGTAACTCGTTTTATTACCATCTATGTTCAAACCATGCTAGTTTTTCAAGAAATTTCAAAATGAAAAATAATGCTTGCGTATTGACAATAAGATATTATATTTAACTTTTTGGGTGAAAACATCGTTTTATCAGATCATTTAACCTCCTGACCAAAAAAAAAATCAGATCATTTAACCAAATGCAAAAAAAAAAAAAAAAAAAAAAAAATGAGATGCGATTTAAACCATATTGATTAGTGTTGAAGTTTATTAACTCGTTTCGGATAGTTTTGTAAAGACCCATAAATAATGTGAGACTTTGAAATAACTAAACTTTGTGTGATAAAATTCTTGTTTGATCAATATTTCAAACCCAATAGAATCCATACGAATAATTAAAATACATTACCAAGAAATACATTAAATCCATTACAAACACTCATAGTTTAAATACATTAAAATCAACTGAAAAGAGACATGAAGGCGTCTTTGAATATAAAGGATTTGACTTGTGTATTTTATAGACGGCTGGACCTGGTTCCAACCACTATTATAGAACAATGTTAACAAAAAAAAAAAAAAAAAAAAAAAAAAAAAAAATTAAAAAAAATTTGAATGAGTATTGAAAGACAAAATATTTTTTTTGGGTAGTAAATGCAATCAAATTGCATGTCGTGGACGTCTTCGTAGTGTTTTATTGCTAAAATTGGAATATGTACCACATTAATCGTAGTAATGTTAGAGGAGTTATCAAGATCGATATGTATCTAAGATGTCAAACAACTTGATATATCTTGGAACCTAAGAGAATATCAAAATTACTGATTTCAATCCAAAGATGGATTTGTTAGCACATTACTTTGGTAAAATGTTTGATTAGCTAGCTCTGTAAAATTTCGGCTCATCCCAATGTGCTATTGTACAACTCTCGATCGATTGGCTCTATGATTAGTAAATAAAGTAAAAGTTGACAATGAGAGGATATAACAATGAAACTAATGTACATATTTTATAACAATTAGTTTCAACAATGATCATGATTCATCACTGTCTATGCCTCCAGATTAGATTGACTCAAATATGAACTTCTACTATCAAATAAGCTTTCTCTGCCTAACTACAAACAACATATGAAGCAATTCTTTTAAATGAGGAAACATAAACCCACTAAAATCATCTAACCCGGTTTCGCTTTCTCCCTGTCAATGCGGGAGAATCGAGTCCTCGATTCGCTTGCCTACCGTCCTTTCTTCTCTCTACAGCCGTTCCCTTCTTACCCGCCGCTGAGGATTTCACAGCGGAAACTGGTAAATCCGTAGCAAACCTTTTCTTACCACCGCTTGAAGTCTTCGCCATATCCTGCACTACAGTCTTAAGAGGGTGCGGCCCGGTTCTTGGTTTTTTAGCTCCCAGGCTCGTTCGGACAGCAGTAGATGTAGATTTCTGAGGAGGAATCGGAACCTTGGTGCTTGTAGTAATGCTGTTGCGATGAGGATGATGATCCCCTGCCAAATATAGTCTCAGAGACTTGGTAACAATGTCTCTAAGGGACACCGCGGATTTGTACTCACGAGTGTTCTTAGAGTAAAATATGGCTGCATTGTTCGCTACCAAAAGAAGATCCCTATAAAGCTCTTTCGCCGAAGTTATTGAACACCCGTTGATCCTTGATTGTATAGTGTCTAAATCCATATGCCTCAGTACCAATTTTTTGTATCTTCCTCTTTTCTGTTAGTAGAAAAAACAAGATGAAGATATAAGCGAAAAAGGCGGTATCAAACTAAGACTAAAGAATTACCAAATATGATCATCACCTGGCTATCAAGCCGTCTACGGAAGACGAGTGCACATTCGTTCTGTGCAATAGTGTTGTATATCTTCATAAGCTCCTTGGGTAAAGCCAAACCATGACCTCGGCTTTGACTGTTGCTAGTAGAAGCAGCTTCTTTACACCTAGAGATGCTAGCAATATCCGCAGAAGTATTCAACAAATCGCTTTCTTCCAAAGCGCTAACTTCCGTCACTTCTTTACTGACACTGCAATCTTTTCGTTTTCTCTTGCCTCGTTTCTTCCGCATACTCGGAAGCACTTGTCCTCCTTCTCCATACACTGATTCGAAAATGTCGCTGTGTAATAGGTTTTCCGTCTTCTCTTGCTCTACGACTGCTGGAGCTTCTGACTTCGCTTCCGGTGACCAGTTTGTTGTGGTCTGCTCTTGCTGTGTGAAACTTCCAACTGATGACAAGTCTTTGGATGTATCTTTGCTCGTGCATTCTCCTCCGCCCTCGGATTTTGGGGAGGGTTCAAGTGATAACGTTCGGCTAGAATCATAATTGTTTTGATTACATTCATCATTACTTACTGACTTCAGACTCTGAAGCTTTGATTCCAACGACCTGAAAACAGAATATCATATCATTAAATCGAACATTTCAATTCCGGTTTTTTCCTTTTGAGAACATGAAAACGTTTAGAGACATTAGCAAGAACTTAGTAAAAGAAACAAATGCTAACCCAATGGAGTCTTCGGATTTAAGTAAAGCCGCCTTAATCTCAGCTACTCGTTTCTTCTTAAGCTCTTCAAACCAAGCTCTACAAGAAACATAAAACATATGAACAAACACGGTAAATCATAGGTCACAAAAGTCCGGTATTCGACAAGAAAAAACAAATCTTTACTTGCATCCCAAATAACGTTTTCGCAAGTCCTTGTACTTAGCCTTGCATATCTGCAAAACAAGAAAAAGATTTTTATTAGCAGATTCTCAAAAGAGATAGACAATGTCTGAATTGAGCCTTCAATATCACAAATATACTTCGAATTCAATGTGGTTATGTTTCCAATTCGAGAAGAAGCATTACAAGAATAAGAAATCTATATTTTTTTCACTTGACCCTAAAAACCTTTACTTGACACACAAGTGATGAATCTTTATGCTTCTTAAACTACCGACAACATCACTGTGTTTTGCCTTAAAGCTTTTTATCTTCTTTAAAAATTTTAAAATTTAATTTTCTTACAGTAATTTTGCTTAAACAATCAAACAACATGACATAAGAAATTGTATTTAATTCCGACATTAATCTGATTGAATTTTACAAATGAATTTTGAAAATTGAAGAGAAATGAGGAGATTGAGAGAGAAAAGAGACAAAACCTCAGGTGTGAAAATCTCAGGAAGAGAATGAGAACGGAGTTCGTCGGCGACGACGGTCCAGTCATCGGTTCCATGACGGAGAACAGCACCACCGAGAAGAAGCTCCTCCCATGTTCCCCAATCACTCTCCATCATCGTCGTCGTCATCATTATCATAACCATTAATAAAAAAAAAATCAATCACGCGTGTGTTTTACGCGCTCCTCGATTTTGAAAACTTAAAAATTAAACTACGCACCCCCGGCGCACGTTAGCCGGTACCACCTAATCTTTTCTCTCTCCGACCACTCAATTCCCGAAAAAAAAAAAAAAAAAAACAGAGACAGAGACAACAAATCAAGAACCAAAAAAACAAGAAACCAGAAAAAGCCGTCGTGTCGGAGATAAATTACAGGAAGAGCTGTTTTCCGACAAGAAATGGGGAGGAAAAAAAATAGAATTAAATTTCAAAATTAGTAAAGAGGAAAAACAAAAAAAAAATCAGAGGTGGGAGAGAAAAGAGTTGACGAAAGGTCTTGAAGGAGAATTGGAAAATAAATTGATGGTTCTTGTTTTGTTCAAAAGGTAAAGAAAGAAGAAGATTGGTTTGTTTTTGAACAAAAGACTTAGACTAGATTTGTGTGCCTTTGTTTTTTTTTTCTAAATAAAGTAATTTATTTAACAGAATTTTTCTATCTTTTCTTTATTTTTATTCGATTTTTTCGTCATTACCACAACTTGTTAGAATAATTATTTTTAGACAATAGTGCTTAGCTTTTATATACCCAACTAATTTTAATTATTGATAGTTTCACCGAGAATTATATAATGAATGATATATTCCAAACTAAATTTAAAAATACGTCATTCCATTTGATTTTATTTGTCTTAAATATCGTAGAAAGAACAGGAATATTTTCGTCCATTCGTTAATCTATGAGCTAATTTGGGATGATGACTATGTTCATTCAGTAACCAACTAATATCATGAATAATAATAAATCACTAGATTTAAATTTTACATAGTTAAATATTTAATTATTTTTAGAAAATATGAAATCCAAATTTGCTACTTCTTGTCTGTCCCATTATTTTAAGAAGACAAGAAATTTCTTCGTACATAATCTATTTACTAATGTTAGAAAGACAGAATAAAATTATTCAATAACAAAGACTAGTATCATGAATACTAATTACTATCTGAAATATGTCATTTTCATATTTGGTAGATAAAACAGTATTTGATAAATCCATTTTCTTAACCTCCACATGACACATGACCAATTCCAAAAGTTAGATACATGTCGAGGGCCCAGTAAGTAGATTGCCAAATGAATATCATGTACCGATGGTGGTGTCTTCTCATTAGGATTGTACATTACACTCACATGGAGAGAGAGAGAGACATTGTAATTTCCATTTCAGCTAAACACTTGAGATTCATTGAAACAAGAATCTGAAGCACAACAACTTTAATCCCAGAGATGCATCGATTTACATCATATACCAATTTTTTCCCCGAGTGTTTTTCATGTTCTCCCGGCGCGATTCTATCTCAAAACCCGCCAGAAGAAACTGCGACTTTTCAGCGAATCTTCAATACAAAATCACCAGGAGGAACATGAAGACAGTTCTTGATAATGTACAGATTGGAAAACTCAGGGAGAGGGGTTACGGTTTGCAAGTGATTCCGAGTTGTCTTGAATCTGAACCTGGACCTATGGTGTTTGAAGAACTAGGTTTAGTTCTTGAGCCTTTCTTGCTATGAGACCACCTCGTCTATTTTCAAATGGAAGAGAGCGAAAATAAGAGGGAAAAGGTTACACAACCGAAAGCAAATACAGATCAACAAGAGCTGTGATCCCGCAAAGGTTCGGAATTTGAATTGATATTTCGGAACAAAGTTTTAAATCTTTTACCTTGTGAGTAGTGGAAGAATTTTCTGAACCTTTTGCAATTCCGCAGAACAGCTTTGGCAGATTTGTAACCTGCATTTTCTCGATTTGTTTTACTTTCCAGGAAAAGAGAGAAGTGTGGCAAAAGGTGTGGCATGAAGATATAAGAGGAGCAGAAATCATAAGTACCTTTCTTCTGCATGAAGATCAACGCCAACAACTCGTCGTGCTGAAACAGTTGATTGTACAACTGTACCAAACACTGCTACAAGCTTCAAGAGCATTTCCAAGGAGACATTTACAGGCCTATACAAATTTGAAATCACATGTTCATTTTGCTGATAAGACATTATTAACTTCGCCTGTCAAGTCAAAAGCTCATCACTTTATCACAAGAACAGAGACTGTAATTAACAAATGGATTTTCTTGCCATGCCCCTTATTCAGAAGCCAAATCATGGAGACGACTTTTTATCTCAAACTCAAATCAAACCAAAGTCCGAGGCTGAGTATATAATAAGATAATTTTTTACCTCTCAGTCTTGCTGCCCAACAAGCCTGTGAGGACGGGTGCTAATTGAGAAAACAGATCCAATGTTAAAATCTCTGGTTTGTCTGTTAATATACTGATCACATCTGCTTGAACCTGTTCCAGTTTGAGCGAGTCAGCTTTTTCCAAACATCTAAGCATAAAATAGAAAGGCAAAAGTATATTTACTGGGATACTTACAGAATGATCTGACAACTTTCTCAAGGCCATCATCGCGCCTTTAATATCACTACGCTCCCAAAAATGTCTTACAATCTGCATGTTTGTGATAAATCAACCATTTCATTTACCCTCAAAACCAGAAAAAAACACATAAAGAAAATACAAACAGAAAAAGGACAAGAGAACAAGAGAAAATAGCAGAGACAAAATTTACCTGTAATTTTGTCAACCTTGATTGAAGAGTGTTTAAGACCTCATTATGAGTTTGCATTAAAGTCTCCCAAATGTCACCATCATTCTCCCTCCCAGATATCTGAGGCTCTTCCTTCTGCATAAGCCAAACAAATCAAATGCTTATTAATGTATTCAGAGCTCTTTCAACTTTGTAATCCTTGCAATTTCATAATTTATCATGTAGCATCGGCAACGACCAGAATCAACAATTATAGAACAAGCTACATTCAAAGATGGAGAAAGTATGATGTCTATTAGTTTCCTAAACTTATCATTAGAATCTTACCTGGGTTAATATATCACAAGCTGGTTGCGTTTCTGTTATATATGCCTCATCCAGTGTCATATCAGTCACCTGATCAAGTAGTGGTGGTGTTTCCGGCATTTGAGTTGGGCTATATCGCTGCCTTGATCTTATTTGAGATGCACTAGATGTCAAGTTACTTGCTTGATTGTTTTTCAAAGGAATCACACGGGCGGGAGAGTTCCTAGCTGATCGTGTTAACGCAACTGGAGGCTCATAAGATGGCATATTTTCTGGTTGATTGAGTTTCATAGGCATTACACGGGCTGGAGATGTTCTAGCTGATCGTGAAGATGATACAGGACGCTCATCATACGTATTAGATGCTTGATTGAGTATCACAGGCATTACTCGCGCCGAAGAGGTCCTAAGTGGTCTTGTTGATATAACGGGAGGCTCATCAGATTTCATGTTAGATGTTTGACGCTGATTGAGTATCACAGGCGTAACTGGGGATGGAGAAGTCTTAGCTTGTCGTGTTGATCTTACAGGAGAGTCATCAGATGTCAAATTAGTAGCTGAAGGCCTATCAGATCGTGTTGATGTTACAGGAGGCTCATCAGATTTCGTTTTTGCTGTCTGATTGAGTATCATAGGCATGACTGGGGCTGGAGAAGTCCTAGCTTGTCGTGATGATGTTACACCAGACACATCAGATGTCAAATTAGTAGCTGAAGTCCTATCAGGTCGTGTTGATGTTACAGGAGGTGCATCAGTTGCCATGTTAGTGTCCCGACCAAGTACCACAGGCATTACTCTGACTGGAGTACTCCTAGTTCGTCTTGTTGATAACACAGGAGCTTCAACTGTCGTCGAGTTAGTTGCCTGATCAAGTTTAACTGGCATTACCTGGGTAGCCGTCGTGCTAACTGCCTGTATCAATGCTGTCTGGGGCTCTTCCTCTGCAGCATTAGTGCTCTGAACTATTGTTGCACTGGCTGCTTTATCTTCAGAATGAGTAATTTTTTCTCCTTTTTCAAACCTCTCAACCAATGACCGTGTCCTTCCCGAAACAACTTTTACTGCAAACATATCAGTTCTTGAAGAATCAATAACCAGATGAATTATATGTTACCAAAGAAAAACAACGACACCAAACTTTGAATGGCTAACCTCCTCTGACAACCTTCACAGAGTTTGATTCTTTGCTACCTCCAGGGGATTCAAGGCCTACATGACATAATATTTACAACCAATTATAAACTGATTGTGGCCTGAAGACCGAGTTCCTTGACCACAACGAACAAGAAAACTGTAAAGGAAGTCCTAAAAGTAGCTAAAGATTTAGATGTAGCAACCTAAAAGCCAATGCTATTACTTTTCTGCCGGCTCATTCTTCCAGATTGATTTTTCTTGTAGACCGTCTTTTATACAATAACTCACTCCCTAGTTAACAGTTTAACAAGGCAAAAGGAAGCCAAACACATAAACGTTGCACTAGCTTCAGCATTGACTTAAGAAGCAAAAATCCCCATTAATTAGTCTACGCTAATTTTGAATCAAGAACTTACTTTTTAGTTCATTACCAGCTTTCTCTGGTGATAGAACTCTTCCTGACCTGCTTGAAATGCTCTTGTTATCAATATCGTCCTCAGATGGGTTACTACCTCTGTCATCCTTAATCCCTGTGGGCAACTCTATGTCTCTTGAGGACTCTAACCCACTCTTTTTACTGTCTAAAGCTCCAGAATCAACAGACGCTGCCCATCTTGCCTCATTGTAGTTAGTACTTGGTGATCTCTGTACACGAGGCGGTTTCAGCAGCACACCTGAGTCAAAGATTGCCAGAGATTTCCAAAAGGATAGGATTAGATCATCTGAAAGCTTAAATCTGATGATACTAGAGTATGAACTGGGAGAACCTACATTTCGCTTCATCAGTCGGTGATTCTGGTAATAAAGCTTGTTCAAACTTGTTGGTTATACTCTTAATGATAGACTCGTCGGCATCAAATGGTTTCCTAACACTCCTTTCTGAATCAAACGTTGTCTCAGTATATAGCTTCTTCTCTCCGTCCGATTCGCTTTTCTTCGGAATCTCAGATTGAACGGCCACTAACTGCTTCTTTGTTTCATCAAACTTTGTTGGCGTCTTTCTTACATGAGCCGGTCTCAGCAGCATGCCCGGCATTGTTTTTGAGAAAGTGATAGATTCCTTTCCTGGACTAGAAGAGTCTTTCCCAGTATCACTATCCCGTGGTACAACACTATGCATTATGAAAGATTTATTATCCCCTTCTTGCCCAGTAGAAGTTGCCTTGACTTTCGGAGTACTTAGAGATCCTGACTTATGTGCAACAGCCGAATTTCCACCTGTAGCTTTGAAGAGAGAATATTAGACCAAATATAAACGATAGGCATACAGAAATGAGACAGACTAAAATTACATTGTTGTAGCACAGAAACTAACAGTAAAAAGACTGAAAATCACAGTCCAGGTCACAGTTGTTATGGCTAGCGAAATTTAATTCATTCAGAAAAGAATTCCACCATTTCAGACTTATTCAATTTCAATAGCTACAAAATTTAGGGGATAAACACAAACACATGTACGGGAAGTATATGATTAGAGCAGGCCTAAAGATAAGTTAGCTTTCCTACCACTAATACAACCGAAACAGAGTTAGTGTTCGCTGTTAATAGTCTATAGCAATCAATCGTTACGTGCTGATTCAATTTCTATATTAGTAACAAATAAGCAACCGTCCAGGGACTTCTTAGAACCTAACCAAAACCTGACATACCCCACTTGAAAGGACAAACTTCAATAAGTTCAAGGTATAAAATGGATACATATTACATAAACATCGAACCAAAATTAACATTTACTCACAGTCGATGTATATGTTTTTTATCTCTTTTGTCTCATAATCTGGAGATGAGCTGCGCCTCGGGCTACTCCTTATTTTATCAGAGGACTGATCGTCCAGAGCACTGAGTATTTTCTCCACGCATTCCTTTTTATCCGCAGATCCAATGCCATATGGCTCAATTTGCTGTTTTAATAAAGGATAAAAGAAAAACAAAAGGAAAAAAGCATGAGCCTTTAAAAATTCAGTTACCAGCTTCAGATAACTTTCAAAAGGTATGGACAATCACAATAACTGACATACTGATATATCTGAGACCCAAATCCCTACGGAATTTTGGTAGTATGAACAACCCAAGAGCTTCCCTTCGCTGATGCATAAGTCACCAAGCGTTGACCATCCCATATCAACACCATCATGGCTAACTACTGGTTCCCATGAATAAACCTGAAATATCAGAATCAGCTTACGATATCAATGACTTTGACTCTGAGAACCCTCAATATAGTAAAGCTCATCACAAAGACAAATCAAAACCTTTAAGCCATCATCCAAACCACAAAAAAGGGTTCGCCCATCCGGATGAAATTTGATTGAACGAACTCCAGTCGCCTGTGAAACAAGGAAATCCACATGCCACGGAAATTGTGTGAATAAGATGTTCCAAAACAAGACAACAAAGACAGCTCAACGCAAAAACATTATCTCATCAGATGCTGCCTTTTGGACTCAATTAATTTTATTTACTTCTTCTACACCTTTTTAAGAATAACTAAACTATCACTTGACATTTCTCTAACACAATCTTCAGAGCAAGACCAAAGAATAAGCAGATTTCTGATATTGGTAATGTGTGAGGTTTTCCTTCAAGGTGATCACACTATAAATAAATAAAGGCAAAAACACTTGTGATAGATTCTCCTGGAAAATCAGTATTTGGTGACACAAAAGGCTAGTACCTCTGGTCGGGTAGATCCAATCAAATCAAACGTTTCCAAATCCCAGAACTTTACAGTCCTGTCCGCAGAACCTGAATAATGAATAGGGAGAGTGTGAAATCCAAGACCTCAATATAAAACATGTGACTAAAGAGAGGATAATTATTCTACCAACTAAAAATTGCCACCAAATTACCACTAATATGCCTGAAAAATAAATAATAACAGACTAACCTGTGGCTAGGAGGAACTCGAGTGGGTGGAAGTCTAGCGAACGGATAGGTCCTTCATGAAACTTAAATTCATGCAAAAGCTTTCCAGCAGTCAAATCCCATACCTATTGGAAATGATATGTAGTACATTGTTCTAAGATCATAAGTTGGGAAAAAAATGATACACAGGATTCATTTGTTGAAAATGCTGTTCTTACCTTTACAACATTGTCAAGTCCTCCCGACACTACCCAACGACCATCGGGAGTAAATCTGATAGTATTGATGCCACGAGTGTGACCCTTGTACGTCTGTATGCATCCCTTCTTTCTGATATCCCAAATCTTCAGATTCGCGTCATTTGATCCCGATGCCAAAAATTCACCAAACGGATGAAATTCAACAGCAGAACAATTGGATCTATGTCCAGTAAAAGCTCGAACCACTACACTTCAAGAGCAAGAGTGAAAATGTTAGACCTCATAATTCTAAACTAAACGATATATATATATATATAGTCTGGTACACCGCTCAAATAATCGGACCCATAATCCACATCGCTGATAACTCAAATGGTATATAATATATTCCCATTAGATGAGAGAGGCTAGCTCTGCATATAAGAAGCAACAAGTATTCTAAAGGAAAGCAGAAAATTAATCAACTAACTCTTTGCTTCTTCTACATCCCACAGCTTTATCACACCCGAAGACGCTCCAGCTAGCACCAAAACTTCTGCGGAGTCAAAAGCTACTGAATCCACTGCACTAGTATGACCACATAGACTCTGCCAACAAAACATGAAAAGGATATATCATCATTCCTCTATCCAAGAAAACACAGTTTCTGTTCAAGACATTATTAGAAACAAAACACATACTGAATTGAGCAAATGTGAAACAAACCATTAAAGAAGTAGGCTTGCCGATCGCCCAAAGGTTGACTTTGTAATCATCACCGCCAGTTACAAAGAGCCGTGATGTCTTCTTTCCGATACTTAGACAATTAACATTTGCAGAATGTGCCAAAAACTCCTCTAAGTTTCAAAATCAAGTCAAGGTATAAACAAACCACAGACAAGAACAGATCAACAAAATCAAACACCCTTTTGAAGCAACCCGACAGGAAAACATAAAACAGGTCAACAAAAATGGATTTACATAGAATCTATATAATAATTGCAGTGTCTTTTTCTTTCATTTGCTCTCAGTTTGATAAAACCAGACAATAATAGAAACATTTTGACTCGAAAATTAAATTCTTGCTAACATCTTGAAATGCTGTTAAAAAACTAGACCTCATCAATAGCTAAAGAAGCTAATAAACCAAAGTTTATTCATAAGATAAAAACCCTAACGAGTCAGTGATAAAGAAACTGCCAAAATTACTAAGAACGAAGCTAAGAAAATTCAATTTTACTCAAGAACCAAACAAAATCGTCAATATAAGGATACGTAGCTTATATCCACGCTTCGCCATTTTCTTCTACTCGATTTTGAAGCAAATCCGTGGTGTGGGGAATGAAAAGAAAATCTGAATCCAGAATCGAATCTGTAGCTTCCTGAATCGATCTCAAAACCGGTCAAAATCGGAGCTAAAAAATCCCAATTGTCACTACACGACAGAGCTAAGAGATAATTTGGGAGATTCAAAAGGAAGAAAGATGAGAGAAAGAGATTGCTTCTTCCCGTTGAGATTTGAAATCCAAAAAACGTGAGAGAAAGAATCAGATTCGGTGAAGAAGAAGATTGAAAGAAACGAGACACAATCAGATTCAAATAGTGACACGGAAGCAGAAACAAGAGAAAGAAGAAACAGAGAAGAAGAAGAAGAATTTTTTTTTTTTTTTTTTCTGAGAGTTAAAACATTTATTTATTAATTTTATTTTAATCGGTCGGTCGGTCGGTCTTTAAAATTTTTAAAATATTTAAGCATTTTTCTTGGACAGTGGACCTAATTTCTTCGTCGTTCGTTCTTCTCGGTTCTGACGAAAATACCCTTTTGTCTGGGCATTGAATTGGAGTGGGTAATTACGGAAACGCCCTTGCTTCGAATTGACTTCTATTGGTAGAGTTTTTTTCTCCAACTCCATCATAATTTATTAGTTAAGTTTATTTTGTCGAAATTATTATTGGATAGGTGAGGTAACCCGTCATCAGTTATTTTTTTCTTAGACATCACACGTCAACATCTCTTGGTTTTGTTTGTTTCTTGGAGACATTTTTAACCTTGGAAATGAATAAAGTAATTTTGAAAAACGTATATATTTCTACGAGTATGTATTTGCAAGGCAATAAAGATATGATGATAATTGGCGTTTGAAAAACGAAGATATATGATGAAAATTATGAAGATGATAATAATGGGATTTTTTCAATGAGTAAAATGCTTTAAATCATGTTTAGGATTCTCATACCGGAGTGCATAGATTGATTATTGATTCACTTTCTACTTTGAAGTAGGCTTCTACTAAGCATGAATAAGGTTATTGAATTCGTTGACTGAACTAAGGTCATTCACATGCATTTTCTTGTCTAGTTGTCTGAAATGGGCTTCTTCTACTATATTATTTATGGATTTATTCTATAGTTTGAGTTATATAAAACATTGGTTTTCTTGCCACATTTATATTAATTCAATCAATTAACAAAAAGAAAGTTGAAAATTTTGGACGATTTTATTTATATCATTTAACTATTGAGGGTATTGTGATTTTTCACATCCCATGTTTTTATTCCATGTAGATTATATTCTTATCATATAAGCGTGTGATTAAGTAACACAAAATGTGATCGAAGGTAAAATTAAAATACAGTGTGTAAGAAGAGAAATAGGAATCCACGAAAAAGAGCAGTTGACACGTCTAAAACCACCACACAAAAGAATCTCAACATGTTTCACAAAGAACTATAGTTTAAGGCTTTCTCAGAAGAAAAAGAGAAACTATAATTTAAGTATCTGTGAATGATGAGGAATCAAACGAAGGAAGCTACAGGAGAACGTTTAGAGCAATTTCTATTAAGACCGAGATACCTTGAATTGTGTCGAATGTTAAGGCTTAATTAAACTGTGTTTTGAATTGTTTCGTGCCTGCTCATGGAGACTCCCAGACTTCTCTAGGATCAAGGAGGCATCATTTGACAATGAAGGATTTGATGACTGAAGGGATAGTACTTAAGGAAACGAATCGATTCTTGAATCTAGTAAAACTGTTAAAGATCATCAAACGAAGGAAGCTACAGGAGAACGTTTAGAGCAAGCCTTAGCAAAAGCGAGGAAGACCGGAAAAGAAAACAAGATTGAGTTTACTAACAATACTTAACAAGATTGATCCCGATAGCCTCACAGAGTTATTGTTACTGGACTCGAAGCTAACTTAAGTTGTAATATGCAGAGAATCGATGAACCGAGGTTCAAGACCGATGAATGATTACATCAAGTAATCGATGAACCGAAGTTTAAAGGAATTAGCAAAAAGATGCAACACGTTTCAAGTTATTCAAGTGAACAACACAACAAAACACACTGCAGAAAGATAAGAAATGCGATGCAAAAGCAATGATACAATCCATTGAACAACACATCACACATTCACACTACAAGAAGAAGAAGCGTAGATTCTGATTTTAGACAGTGACGAATCCCAATCCACAGCAAAGGATTTTTAGGCTCAAACCATCTAAAGAAGAAAAAGAGAAAAAACAACGTTAGTGACACTTGAGGAATGGAATGAAATTGAGAGGCACAAGTTATTCTTTTCACCTAAGAGCTTAACCATTAATATCTTCAGAAGCCAAACTAATTTTCTCCTCCCATACATTTCTTGCTGAACAAAATGTGAAAGGAAAAAGAAGAAGAAAGAATTATTTGTGATTTGATCTAATTTTCTATTATGTGATCTAATTTGTGTGTGTTGTATATCATGATGCAAATGGATCATAGAAGTCTAATAGTGTTGCAATATACCTCATGCTAACAGAGAGCAGACATGAAAGTAACTCAGTGAGAGAAAAAATAATAACTTGAGCGGGAGAGAATAAGACAACTGATTACCTTAGTGAATGAAGGCAAGAAACGATTTTTGGTATCTTCGTCCTCCCATCGAAGGTCAGTTTCCTGTTCCCGAGGATGGATTTTTATTGTAAACCCGCCAAGTTGTGGGACACTTGTTGCATTTAAGGGAAGCTTTCTTAGCTTTGGACAGCTTTCTACAGTTATGCGCCTTAGAGATTGAAATGGGAGAGGACTCCAGTAGATACTCCTCAGATTAGGCAAACCTTGGACAACTAACACTTTTAGTTTCTGAAATGGCATAATACCTGTAAGATTGGTTGCTTTCTCTTTCTTTATAATTTCCTTCACTTCTAATGAATATGTAACTTTTAGGTCGACAAGATTTGGAGCAAACAATATCCAAGTCAGATCTTTAATGCCATTGCACTTAGATATAATCACGAGGGTGAGGTTGGTACAGCATGGACTTGTCGGATTGTGTAAATCAGACCAGTCTGTTCTGCTTTCTCTGCAATTTTTATATGCATTGATGTCCGAGACATGAGTATCTAGCATACTGAGCTCACAAAGATTCACCATACTCGCCAACAATGATATATTCAACGACTTCTGTCGAAATTTACGCATATGCATACCATTGATGCAGTTTGCCAACCTTTGATCGCCTAATATTTGCTCCAAACCCAAATCCGTAGATAACGATATGGTTAGAACTTGTAGATTCTCCAAGAGCTGTAGCTTCTTCACAAAGCTAACCTCTGCCTGAGCTCTCTTTTCGTCATTACAATATTCGTAGTAAACATTTCCACGAACAACACGAGAATATTCTAGTTTCAAAACTCTTAAACTCGGCAACTTCAATATCCCACCCAGACTACAAAGAAATTTTGTATAACTCAGATTCAGGTGAGTTAGCTTTTTCAACTCTTGGAAACAAACAGGCAGTATTTTTATCCTTGTATACGACAAGTCAAGAAACTGCAAGGATGCCAGCTCTGATATCTGCTCTGGAAGTTCATTGATGCCAGTCCATGCCAGATCCAAAACAACTAGCTTTTGCATAGACCGGATGAATTCACCTGAGAGATTCTCCAAAGAACGATTTTTCTGGAGGAACAAAGTTGTAAGTTCAGAAAATTCGGAATTGCAGGTTATCTCTTCAATATCATTATCCATTAATGACATTCTTCTGACAGCTCCCCTATCATTATCTATTCGGAGTTGCAGAATTGCATGTAATCCAACTCTTGCTTGCACAACAAAACTCTCTTTATGTTTCCCAAAATCGGATGCAATCCACAGAGCCATTTTGCGAACCACGTCATGCATCACAACCTTTCTTTTAGTAACATATACAACCTCCGTCAGTAAATTTGCATGGATAAGGGTACCTACTATTTCATAACCCTTATTCTTAGCTCTTTTTACAACTTGGTATTCCCCGATGAATCCTTCGCATATCCAGTAGTCTATCAACTCTTCTTTATCTATCTCATAATCTTCTGGAAACAGAGCACAATACAGGAAACACGACTTTATATGTTCATCCACCAAGCTATCGTAGCTGTACTTGAGAATTGAAAGAATTTTATTTTCCATGTCAGAAAACTCTGCAGCTGATCTAGTCAAAACATCAATTGCATGCTCCCATTCTTGTACCGTATTTTTAGATGACATTGTTTCACCAATGACATTGAGCGCAAGTGGCAGACCTCGACATTTTTCAGCGACCTTTCTTGCAAGCTTGGGAATAATGGGATCTCTTCTTAATGTGTTTTTCCCGACCTTGCTTTTAAACAATTCCCATGCTTCATCTGGTTCCAAACAGTCGACTTTCATCGCTTCATGATCTCTCATCTGTCCACATACCTTTAAAGAACGGGTGGTGAATGCTACTTTGCATCCATTTTCTCTTGTCGGAAACGGAACTCCGATGGCTTCTAAATCCACTTTCTCCCATATATCATCTAGCATCAAAACAAATCTCTTCTCCTTTAAAAACTTGTATATCTTGGCCGCCTTATCAGTTTCATTTTTGTTGGTCCACTCGTCACCACAAAGGCGTAGCTTTTGTGCAATATCTTCTTGAAGCTTTGAAATCTTTGCGCCTTGAGACACCACGATCCAGATCACTACGTCAAATTTACCAGTTATTTCAGCGAATTTATTATGAATTTTTTTGAAGAGTGTAGTTTTGCCTACACCTCCCATACCGTGCAGACCCATGATTCCGACTCCATCTTCCATAAGGCGGTTCCATGCCTTTTCGAGCAGTTTTTGGTGACCAATCGTAGGCTGAGTAGGCCTCTCCTCAACTTCATATCTCAGAGCCGGCGCAGCAATTTCTTCAAAATTACCCTCTGATTTTAGTTTCTTAACCTCTTCCAACAACGAGAATACCGTTTTCCCATAATTGTAGCTCGAGTATACATTTTTTGAACATAAACCACAGAGACACAACTTCTGAAGCTGAACGGAACTAGTACTAAGAAGTTTATTGAACTTTGTATCGATCCTTTCGAAACGTGTAAGCCATACCTCAACAGTTTCAAGCCTTTGTCGATGTCGTGTCTCCTCCTCTCTCGCTACCCTGTTCTTCACCACATGTTGAATAGCTTTGAGATCTTCCATTTCCCTCTCCAGAGCCATGATATTCTCCTTGAGGGTTCGTGTGTAACCTTTACCAAAGAAGCATTTAAAAATGTGATTCAGCGCTTCATCACAAGAAAGTTGGAAAGACACACAATTCCCCATGGTGATCAGAAGAAGATAATTTTTTAGGAAGCAAGGACGAGGCTGAAGGTGAAGAACTGTGTTATGTGAAATTATTGAAGATAATATCTTGACCCAATACGGGTGGTTAGTAGATTTTCATTATTCAGAATGACAACTGGATTCTGTTTTAGCATACATTAAAATTTGAGTTCTTGGTGGAACCATTAAATGTCTTTTGAGAATACCGACACCAACAATTTTTTAATACGGTATCGTTTTGCATCTAATTGTATGTCAAAGTCACAATGGTGAAGACTCTGTCTTTCTGAAGAAGTCTCGATTGAGTCACTTCGATTTAGACTCTATGTTGCTTGTGATTTCAAATGGATTCATGTTTCTTTTTTGAGTAATCTGCTGGGTTTGAGTATCTATGATGTTCTTCTATTTGGGAACAAACTCTGGGTTTGAGTTCTTCAATTGCTCATTCATGGAGTTTTTGGTGAATTTAGGGGTTTTGAATTCTCTAACTTGGTAAATTTGGTGAAGAAGATTGGGTTTTGGCTAAAATTGAGTTGTGGTTTACTTAAGGCTGGTTATTCATTAATTCTTCAAGCCGGTTTAAGCATAAGTATGGTTTCCGTTTTATAAAAGGTGGTTCACTTAAATCGAATCTTCCTAGAGCAAACCAAATCCAAGTGACTTACAGCTGGTTTATGACTTTTATGATGGAAATTGGGTTTAGGCTCATTTACTCAATTTAAACCGAAAAATAACCGGTTGGATTATTAAGGGGATTTTAATAGGGTTTAAAAGAAGAGGAACCGTTGGGTTTAAAAGATTATTTAAATGAAGTTATTCAAGTTGTTAAATTAAGAACACAAAGACTTAACAAAGAATTCCTTTCTTTATTAATTAATCTCAACTTAAGAAACTTTCTCAAAACTTAAGTTCTCTCACACACTCTTAATCTCTCAAAACAACTCTGAGCTATGTCATACCTCGACAAGCTCCATTTATATGAAAACACCAAAACCAATTCCTAATAGGAAACACCAAGACTTTAGATAAGTCATAAACAACACTTGAACTTATCTCCAAAAAATATTTGAACTTATCTCTTTAAGCTTAATCCAACATTCTCCCCTTTAAGCTTGAACTCTTCCTTCTTCAAATCTTGAACACCAATGAGATCTCTCATCTCTTTGAACTTAATCCTTCCAAACGCTTTTGTTAGTATGTCCGCCTTTTGCTCATTTCCAGGAACATGTTCTACCTCTATTTGACCACTCTCTACACACTCTCTAATGAAATGATACCGCCTATGTATGTGTTTACTACGGCCATGAAACACCAATATTGGATTTACATAGAATCTATATGTATTAATCTCCGAGACATGAGTATTTAGCATACTGAGCTCACAAAGATTCACCATACTCGCCAACAATGATAGCATGCGGTGTACCTATTTCATTGTAGGGAAAAGGAAAATGGAAACTCTGAAAATTAAGAAGACTCTGTTTATATAGGTCTTCTATGGTGGAGTGAAATTTGGCTTTCCGTATTGTACCAAATCAGAAAGTCACTAGACAAAGTTTAGAATTAGATCACGTTCTCTGTATCTTCAGGTTAGGTTTACATGATTTGGCAAAGCAAGATGAAGCAACATATCGAAGCTTGACTTTTTCCTAAAAGCCTAAACGGTTGACTCTGTAAATATGTAGTTTGAAAATTAAGGATTCAATCAGTTTTAAGTAATACATACAATAGGAAATGAAAAACATAATCCAAGTGAACAACACAACACACTGCAGAAATATAAGAATGCAAAGCAAAAGCAATTATACAATCCACTTAACACATGCCTGTTTCAACATAATCTTCTATTATGTGATCCAATTTGTGTTTTGTTGGATACATCATGATGCAAAAGGATCATATCAGTCTAACAACGGAACATACCTCATGCTACTTAGAGCTAACATGAAACTCAGTGAGAGAAGTAATAGTAATAAGTAAATACCTGATAGGATCAAGTCCAGAAACGATTTTTGGTATCTTCGTCTTCCCATTCAAGGTCAGTTTCATGTCCTCATTGATCCATGGCTATCTAAAACTCTCCAACTCGTAGGACAACTTACAGCATTTAAGGGAAGCTTGGAATGAACCTAGAAGAAGATGGAACTCGAATAAAAAGGAACCAATTTAAAGAAGAAACCAGAACTGCAACAAAAGTCTCAAGTGTGGCAAAGACACTAAGAGAATCAGAGGGTGAAAGAGAGTCTCTTATGAAAGCTTACTTAACAAAGGGCAAAATCAATTTTACAAACTAAAGTTGATTGTTCAAATGAATAAGAAAGACAAATCTGTATATCACCTTTAGTGATTCTGAATCAAAAGGAAGAAGATGAACAAGATTTTACAGACTTTGTTGCGTTCCATGGATTGGTCACCTGCTGAAGACAAAATGAGAGTGATTCAGACAACGAAGATTTTAATGAAGAAACCAGCTACAACGAATTGAGTTTTTTTAGATGACTATAACGAAAATCTGAAACTTGTTAAAGAGAATATGAGACTGGAAGAATAAAACGGTACCGTTTTGCATCTAATTGTATGTTAAAGTCACAATGGTGATTGGTGAAGACTCTGTCTTGCATGTCTTTCTGAAGAAGATTCGATTGAGGCACTCGATTTAGACATTTTCTGTTTTTTTATTTCAAATGGATTCATGTTTCTTTTTGAGCAATCTTCTGGGTTTGAGGATTTATGATGTTGTTCTATTTGGGACAAATCTGGGTTTGAGTTCTTCGATTGCTCATTCATGGAGTTTTGGTGAATTTAGGAATTTTCGTGGCTTATGATGAAGAAGAAGATGGGATTGATTCTGGTTACTTAATGCTGGTTTGGTTATTCATTAAGTATCCAAGCCGGTTTAAGCATAAGTATGGTTTTGTACTTTTGTTTTACAAGTTATAGCAAACCAGCCTTATGTAACAATTGTCAAGTCAGATCCTTTATGCCATATTGCCATTGCACTTAGATATACTCACTTCCGAGAGGTTGGTAAAGCATGGACTTGTCAGAGAGTTCCACCCAGATCTCACTAAGTTTCTTCATACATATCTATAAGGAAGGTGTATATATTAAGCATTCAATTGTAATTACAATGGGAAGCCCTACTCTCCCTCTGTATATATATGATGTCAATCTCCCCTTAAGAAATGCAATACACATTTCCCTTACAACATCATACTCACCAGTAATGATATATCAAATGACTATTGCTGGAAGCCGAGAATTTGCAGACAAGTTGAGGCAGTTAGCCAAGCTTTTAACGCGTAATATTAGCTCCCAACTCACGTCCGAAGATATCGTTATGGTTAGAAATTGTAGATGCTCCAAGAGCTGCAGCTCCTTCACTAAATTTACATCAACATAAACAGTAGAATTTCGTAGTTTCAAAATTCTTAAACTCGACAACTTTGATATCCCACAAGACCCATCTTTATTGCTCTCATCTTCTTATGAGAGTCTTTAACATAAATTAATAATTAAATTTTAAGACATCCTATTTTAAAGTATATAAAAAAGACATAAATCTCTACGGTTTAAAGATACTCCCTAGATTTTTTTCCTTTCTTTTATTATTTTTAAATTTTAAGACACCCTTCTATTTTGTGCACTAGAGATATTCTAATACTCCGAAGTCTCTCATTACCTGATAGATCCAAAACAGCTAGCTTTTGCATAGAACGTATCAGTTTACCTGAAAGATTCTTCAATTGATTCTCTTGAAGGAACAAAGTTATAAGTTCAGAACACTTGGAACCGCATGTCATCTCTTCAATATTATTATTCATTAATGACATTTTGATAAGTGTACCTTATAGAAACTGATATTTCGTAGATAATAAGACGGAATTACAAGACCTTCAGGATTTTGTTACTGGGGCTCCTCCCACTCCCCCTAAGAGTTCTCCAATATTCAATTAAAAACCCTCCTAATTCTCTTAGACATCTTATATAGATAGACTCATGAGGACAACTTAAACAAATTAGTTGACATTACCCACACCAAACCATAGTTAATTTATACTTTCTCTATATCTTTTTTTTTTTTTTGATCAAATACTTTCTCTATATCTTATTAATCAATTTTGTAGAAAAAAATTTTTGTTGCAAAAAATATATTTTTTAGATTTTCTAGGTATTATTAATAATGAATTATTGATTTCAAAAAAAAATAACTAGTTGAAAATTATAAATCACAAATAATCATATATTTATAATCACACTTAACAATTATTAATGAACTCTTCTTAGGAGCCTTGAATCCCACAGCTTATATCACATTCTTCTCACTCCCCAATCCTTTCACGCAATCCAACTCAGCTTTGCACAATTAAAAGTCCTCTTCGGTTTCTCAAAATAGCGTGCAATCCATAGAGCCATTTCACGAATCACGTCATGCATCACAACCTTTTCGGAAACAATCTTTTTTTTTTCGGAAACAATCTCTGTTAATAAATTTGCACTGATAAGGGTTACGTACATTTTTTGAACATAATTTCTTTTTGAAGCATTTTAATCTTTGCTTCAAAAAGACATGTGGGTTAAAATGCTTCAAAAAGACATGGCGAGGTTACATACATTTTAATCTTTGCTTCAAAAAAGCTTGTGGGTTAAAATGCTTCAAAAAGACATGGCGAGGTTCCCCTCTCCTCAGGACAACTGATTTCAGCCATAGACCGCTTGGTACGTAACCGTATCATCTCTCTCCGTCGTCGGAATCCGAAAAAGCTGTCTGACGCATACAGTGTGTGGATTGGCTCTCGTCCTTAATTTCGAATAGTTTCTTTTTTTAGAATCTGAAAATTCTACTCATCTGATTAAATGATGCATATAATATACCATGGTCTTTTGTTTGAATAAAATTTAACATTCATACAAAAAAAAATAAAAAAAAAAAAAAAAATCTTTGCGCCTTGAGACACCACGACCCAGATCACTACGTCAAATTTACCAGTTATTTTAGCGAACTTATTATGAATTTTTTTGAAGAGTGTAGTTTTGCCTACACCACCCATACCATGCAGACCCATGAAGCCGACTCCTTCTTCCATAAGGCGGTTCCATGCCTTTCCGAGAATTGTCTCCTGACCAATCGTAGGCTGAGTAGGCCTCTCCTCAACTTCATATCCCATAGCCGGCGCAGCAACCACTTCAAAATTACCCTCTGATTTGAGTTTCTTAACCTCTTCCAACAACAAGAATACCTCTTTCCCATAATTGTAGCTCGAGTATACATTTTTTGAACATAAACCACAGAAACACAACTTCTGAAGCTGAACGGAACTAGTACTACGAAGTTTATTGAACTTTCTATCGATCTTTTCAAAACGTGTAAGCCATACCTTGACAGTTTCAAGCCTTTGTTGATGTCGTGTCTCCTCCGCTCTCGCTACCCTGTTCTTCACCACTTGTTGAATAGCTTTGAGATCTTCCATTTCCCTCTCCAGAGCCATGAGATTCTCCTTGACGGTTTGTATGTAACCTTTACCAAATAAGC
The DNA here is from genome assembly GCA_011420285.2 of Erysimum cheiranthoides. Lineage (NCBI taxonomy): Eukaryota > Viridiplantae > Streptophyta > Magnoliopsida > Brassicales > Brassicaceae > Erysimum > Erysimum cheiranthoides. Next base: position 19,293,035 of record CM022179.2, on the reverse strand, counting down.
ATTTAAAGATGCGATTCAGCGCTTGACCACAAGAAAGTTGGAAAGACACACAATTCCCCATGGTGATCAGAAGAGAGATAATTTTTTATATAAAAGAAGCAACGTTCATATGTAAAAAGAAGCAACGTTCATATGTAAAAAGCAAACTTTTGAATGAATAAGACTTATATTATTTTCCTCTTTGAGAAAAAAGTTATAAAATTTCAAATATGAGTGTATAAAAGGGATTCCACTTTCTTGGGACATAAAAAGTATTCCACTTTCACTGCTGGTGACGATCCCAAACAGGATGAGAATTTTCAATTAAAAATAGTTTAGTAATAATTTTTTTTATACCGTTTGAAAGATTATTCAAATGATTGTTATATCGGTGATTACCTAATTTCTCGTCTGACCCCATTCGAATATACAATTGTACCTTCGTCTTGTGTTTAAAATTCTCGTTTCCTAAGGTAAACAGCTATCTAATTATTATTACCAAATAAAAACAGCTATAAGTATGTATACCCTTAATTTTTCCTTACTCGAACATTAAATTCAACCAAATTACAATTTTTCTTACTATATCCATTAAAGATCTACGTACAAATAACGAACATTACTAACGACCAATTTCTAAATAAAGGAACTAATAATAAGTGGTAATTATTTTGGATATGTATTCGACCTGGTGGTTAAAGTCTCTTATCTTAAGATACAACCCAAAAAAAACATATTCATTTATAATCTTGAATTTTCGTTACTCGAACATTACAGCATTCAAGCGAAATTACAATTTTTAATCAGCACAAAATATAACACACAAATGAATTACAGAGGTAACGTAATTAAATATAGCTTCAGAGAAATATGAAACACTCTAACGAAACAAGCGGGTTCTCTAATAGTTCCTCAGTGGTATAACCGTAATTCTGGTGCGGATGCTGATCCAACCCGTTTTTGTTCGGATCTAGCCTAACCCGACCCGGAGACTGATTATTCTTCCTAGTCCTTGCCCCACCCACCCGATTACACTGATTCGAATCCATCACCGATCTGTTCGTCGCCGGCGATCTTGACCTTCTTCCGGATCTCTCACCCGGGTCTCTCGTACCCGACCCGAATCTCGCTCCATTACACGTACCGTTGTTGTTTCTCTTACGTGGAGATTGATCAGTTCTCCGGGTCGGGTAATTATTACCCGTGACCCGGGTCCGAGTTTTAGCCGGAGATCTCTGAGATTTCCTCTGCTTCATCATCCCTTCTTCCTCATCGTAACCATTCATCACAACCGTTGAAGACACACTCTCACTCAAGCTCAAGCTACATACCTCCGAAACTTCTGATCCTTCTTCCGGATCAATCGAACCGGGTCGGATCATAACCGGGTCTGAACCATTTTTCAGAAATCCGGGTTTTTTCTCCTCATCTTCTCGGATCTTTGTCTTCACCGGATCTTTGACCGTCGAAGTGTGGAGATTAGAGGACGTACTGAACAAAGTTGTCTCAGACAAGACTTCTTTAACTACTGTCTCTTCTTCAACAATGGTTGTATTCTTGTCGGAAACGTTCTCGTTTTCCCGATCGTCGACGGTACCGGAGCTGACGCAGCAATTACCCATTAGAAGAGAGAGAGAAGACGTACGACGTCGTTTGATCGAAGACAGAGAAGTACTCTTTGGTTGTGTTGTGTGTGATGACAGCAGAGGATGATTGTGAGGTGAGAGACTTGAAAGAGTATTTATTGTTAATGTTTTGGGACAGTTGATGATAATGGGGTAAAAAAAAAAATAATACATCTACCCCAAAAGTGGCTTTAATTCATAATGATTTCAATAGTAATTGTGTCTGTGAATAAACCCCATGCAAATTTCAAGTTCTTGATATAATGACGTTAATAAAGGTATGATAACTTTTTAGACAAGAAAAAAAATAAAATAACTCAAGACGAGAGGTGTTACGTACTTGCGACAGAAAAATAGGATGTAGTAATTATTTTTCCTTAGACCAATTAATTTTATCGTAGAATGATGTACTAATCACTAATGGATTGTTGGTTGCCAAATAAATTGTTTAGTAAAGACTGAATTTTTTAGCTGAGATCCATTTACGTCCTTTCAAATTTGAGATCCAAAATCAATGAAAAAAAAATGTAAAAGATATCTAAATATTTTTTTTCTAAAAAAAAATGTAAAAGATATCTAAATATTTTTTTTCTAAAAAAAAATGTAAAAGATATCTAAATATTTTTCTTTCAAAAGTCCGCAAAGAATTCATTTCCTAATAAATACTGTATCATTGAACTTTAACATTTTTTTTTATCATTGAACTCTATAAAACATATTGACCAAAATAATGCTCTACAAAAGCAGACACACCAATTTTGAGTTTTTGGAGGACCTGATTATAAAAAACAAGAATGTTTGTTTTTTAGGCAATGATAAAAATGAAGGTGGAGATATAAAGTTATGTCAGAGATCTAAAATCGTATCATAACATAAGACGAATCTTTTGAACAAAAACAACATCAGACGAATCTAACGACTAGATCTAATCTTTTTTTGGGAACAATACCCAACTTATACTACGTATGCTGACATACAGTACACTGATACACGATTATATACATAGACATCGATTTTTTACACAATCCATATTTTTTACACAATCCATATTTTTATGATTATTAAAAATATGAAATACATTAATCTTACTGTACAGTATGATGTCTAAAATTTGAACACATGTGACATGTTACCCAATTAGGCAATTACAACGATATTGCACTATACTTTAAAGTTTAAACAATTTATTGCTTATTGGGTCGGGCTAAAAGATTGGGCAGGCCGACAATAGCATATTCATGACCACTACAGTTCACTGACAACGGAACACATTCTTGTCAAACTCATTTACTTGTAATAAGAAAATGAAATTCAACAAAAAGAAAATCTGGCAAATCTTCAATACTCAAGCCAGGGGATTAGCAGTTTGGTTCCTCTAATTATATATACACAAAATTCTCATAACAAACCTTATCAAATCTCAGCAATGAAGCTGAAATCAGGAGGCGAAACACGGTAAGAAAAAAAAAGTTAACCGCATAAGCACAAAGCATGGAATAATAATGCAAACAAAAATCAAACACTTTTTTTTAACATTCTTGAATGGAGTTTGGACTTGAACTTCGACTGTTGGAGTCTCCGGGTGTAGGTGCGGGGTAAGCGATGAATGAAGGTATATCGTCTCCTGGCATCAACACCGAGACTCCTTTTGAGTACACACCTATCTGCAAACGATATAAACGCCACAAAATCAGTTTCCAATCTATAGAAATTGATATCCAGACAGAGAACATATCTAAAACCTCTATTTGTGTTGGACAAAGGAAATGTGTAGTGTTCCCCAAAATAAAATTTGATGTTAGCACAAAAATGAAGTTGATCTAAACCTCTTAAACTGAAAGAGGACTTGAACATTTATATTTTATGGGACAATATGATGAAGTTTCACATTCAACTAATCCCACTTTCAAGATCAAACTCACGTTCATCTTTGAGAGAGATTTACGGTTCCAAGAACCAAATCCTCTCTCAAACAAGTCGATCTAGATTCATTCGAATGTTTTGACGATATTATCAACACACCGAATCACCTTATTCAGTTAAGCAAATGCTTTGTATCAAAACTTAGATGAGAGACAAAAGGGAATCTTTCAATCTCTATGAAACTAAATTATTATTCACAAAAACATGAAAAAAGAAGAGGACACTCTCTGGTCTCAATCAAACAAAGGTACAAAGCCAGTGGGCCATTTTGTGTTCCTAGGAAATGCAAGTCAAAAAAGTAGTGTAGATACCACATCTTCTATCTCCACACGCATAGAATCCGCAATCTCACTCATGAATACTTACAAACTAATCAATCTCCAATACAAAATCACATATCTATCTTACCCTTTTCCCCTCCTCTTTCGTCATCATGGAAAGATATAACAGATATGATGATGATTAATATCAATGAATGCATCACCATTAAGTATTCGTGTGTGTGTACAAAGCTTATGAGAAAGTTTCAACGGTGATGATGCAAAAACATGTGTGTGGTGGGTCAGTTTCAATACCAATGAGTACACAAACCCTATGATGTTTTCTTGTTTTGCTTTTAGGACAAAAGAAAGTGTTCAAATCAATTAAAAAGAACTATTTGGAACACATCTCTATCACATAAAAACCAAACAACAAAAGAAGATAAAAATGTGTTCTTTTTTGCTAATTCACCATAAAGTTTAAAACTTTGGATACCAAATATGCATCATTAAACACAAAGATCCAAACTTTCAACTAAAAAAATTGCGAGAATTAAAGGAACTGAGATATAAAAAATACTAACTTTGGGAGATTGGTAACCAAGTTTAGAAGAAGCAGAGTCATTAAACCCGACCCGAGAATCCAGACCCGGAGAAGAATCTGAGTTAGTAGTAGTAGTGGTGGTGGTTCGAATCAGTCTCTCAAATAAAGCCATGATGAGGAACAATGAGATGAGAACTGCAGTGGCAACGAAACCGAAGGAAACAGCATTGATCGAGTCGTCTAACTGAGATCTCCACGGTGCCTCTCGCCGGAGATTAGTCGGAGCTTCCACCGGTGGCCATTGATGGTTCTGATTCAATGTAGCTTTGAAGCTCTCTAGCTCTCTCATATCTTTCTTATACTGTGTGAAAGTGATAATGTTTAGTTGTATTGACAGTGTTTCGTTATTGGCTGAGCCATGGAAGGAGAAGAGAAAGAGGGAGCAATGTGGGGGTTAAAGTGAGAGAATGTGAAAGGTTTGGGGTTTGAATATAATTTTAACTAAATTGTTGTTGCTTTTTGGGGATACACATGTTTTCCCTTTATTGCACACCTTTTCTTGAAATAATAATGTGAATACAAGAGTGACGAGGACCTTGACAAAAAAAAAAAAAAAAAAATACAAGAGTGACGAGGATTGGTTAAAATTTCCACTCTAATATTATTTGTTGCTATAATGAAGTTGAACCGGTGGAACATATGTTATTGGACTGTTAATAATAATATGGATTTAATACAACAATGTCATTGCAATACCAAATTTCCAATCTTCCACCAGCAACAAGACAGTTTCCATTTGTGGATCCTTTGTTGCATATGAAAAGGATAAATACATTTTACTATATCAGAGGAGTAACTCAATGGATGCAAGATCTACAAAAAGGCTTTCAATGAAAATTTTATACACTTGTCACATAATTAAAGAATTTTAATTTATACAATATTATTAAAATATATACCATATATCATATATGTAACTATTTTGGAAACATAATTATATATATAACTATTTTGGAAACATAATTAATGAATGTTAATAAAATTAAAAAGTCAAACTTCGTATTAAATTTGTTTACAAATGGGAAATATAGTAATACAATTTTTTTTAATCTTTGGGAACAAATTAACCATATTACTACATAAAATTATGTAAGTTGACTGGATGTGATATTTATTAATTTACTGAAAAATTATTAAAAAAACAATTATTATAGTCAAAACGTATTGTCTTTCCATTTTAATTTTTTAAACTATTTATGAGCGAAAACATAATAATTTTTAATTTGCGCGCGTAGATTTCAAAAGTTTATATAAGATATATGAATCTCGTTAATTAAAAAGAAGACTTAAAACATACATAATTAGTGAAACACACTTCAAGAGCTTCATTCCCATTTTTATCATTTGTTCATCTTCACAATGATTGATGAAAGAAATAATCTCAATTTGTAAGTTTTTAGAAACCTCACTTTTCAATTTTTTCATATAGTATCTATTGATGATCGTTTTAACTTTCAGATTAGTAATTTAGATTTTTTTTTTGTAAATATGAATCATAATATAAATATAGTGTTTAAAAATTTGGATCGATTCAGTCAGTGATAAATCCATAACATAAATTTTAACTTTAAAAGCACAACAAACTTGGATTATACCTTTAAATTTGGAATTTTGTGATCCAATTTGGATTATGACAGTTTATTACTCAAAAGATGGTTGGTTGCTTATGGGAAAATATCATTCCTCTAACCTATCCTTCTACAATCCGTTTACCCGTGAACTCATCAATGTGCCTAACTGTCAGAGGTATAACCAATGTGCTGCTTTCAGTTGCACTCCTACATCCAATAGTTGTTTGGTTTTTGGGTTAACAGACATTGATAACAACAACAGTTTTGTCGCCATCAACACTTTTAGACTTGGCGAAACCGAGTGGAATACTACTCATTTCCTAAGTCCTGAGCATTGCTTTGCTAATAACAACAAAATTATCTTTTTGGGAGGTCAGTTTTATTGTCTTGGTGGATTAGTCTCTTTAGCAATTTTCAACCCATCCAAGCAAACTTGGAATATTCACCATCCAAAATGTATCATACCATGGACAATAAAGTTGTTTGGAACTTACTTGGTAGCGAATAAAGGAGACATACTTCTCCTCAAAAATTTGGGTGAAAAGTTACTAATGTTTAAATTAAACTGTGATGAAGATTGGTTCTGGGAAAAGAAAAGTAAAATTGATGAAGGAACGACGATTTACGGGGCCTTTCGTGCATCCGAGTGTAGATCTGATATTGAGAGCAACATGAATAACAACCTTCTTTTTTTGGACTCATATAATTATGAGGTTCGTACTTATGTCTCTGATAAAGGAAGATATATTATGAGTAAATCATGTGGCTTACCTTGGGATATAAAGACCATTTCTCAAAGAGTTTGGATTAAACCACCTAAACAATTTCTACAATTTGAATAGAAATTTGCAAGGCAATGTAAGCAAGTATTCAATTACCTCTGCTATGGGATCCCTTTCGTTTTCATTTTTCTGTCCTCTTTGTTTTAAATTAGTTTCTCAATTTTATAATGTGTTTAAGCCATATGCATATTATGGTTGCCCAATTTTTGTTTAACCCAAATAAAAGAACTAGACTTGGTTATACCAATTAAATGTAATGTAGCTATTATTAGCCAAGATCCATGAACAAATATTATACAATAGATGCACTATAAAGATCATTCCTAAATATGAGATTAAAAAAAATAAAAAAATTTCTAGACAACTATCAGAAATTAACACAAGTGATTAATCGGTTGTATAGGTGGTTGGTGGGTTAAAAGACCCTTGGTCAATGTGTGTAAGTTTTTTTGCTCAACGGTCAATGTGTTAGTTTTGCTACCTAATTATGATTCCGAATGGTAACTGTGTTTTTAACTGCGAAAAAGTACGGTGCGGTTATAATAGTAACGAAAATACATACATACATATGTATATGTAGATATTTTGACAATGTTACGATACTGTTACGGTGTAGTTTTGTGGTGCGGCATGATTACCATTCGGAGCCTAGTAGAAGCCCACTTGGCCACTTCAAAGAAGAAACTAGGTGGTGGCCTGTGCGGTTTGTTTTGTTTTTACTTTTACATAATAGTTTTTGATTATTATTTCTTTGTATTGAATTAATATTTTGTTGTATATAAGTTTTGTTAATCATACATAATATCTTTTATTTTATTTCTATATAATTTTGGTTCTTAATAATTTGTTGTTATGCATTTTAATTGGAGATGGAAAATAAACCTTTTATTCAATGAAATATGTTTACATATCAAAGTATATATCTTCTACAAATAGGACAATTTGTTTTTTGGCGTAACCAATCTGAAATACACATATTATGAAATTTGTGGGTGCAAAGTAAAGTGTTGATGTTGTTTGGCCCCTTTAAGCTATCTAGACATATTGAACAATCATCATCTTCTTCTTGTGTTGCCATTGTTTGTGTTGTTTCTAGGTCTCGGATTACCACTTCAACATCTAATCTTCTTGTAGCATTTGGGTTGAGATCTTCAATGTCGTAAAAAATTTCAAGACAATGTGTATGGAGTCCTTCACCTGTTATCATTGCTTCACGAATGAAGTCTAATAAATCATTGGTTAATGTACCTGATGTAGCTTCGTCGATTTCAAAAAATGTGAGGTAGAAGTTGATCATATCTTTGAAACTGTTGTTGTTTGTTTCTAGTATTTGATTGTTGGAAAAAGGAATTGTGTAGTAGATATTGTTTTCTCCACGTAGTGGTCTTGCGATTTTAAGACGAATTTTGTTAATGGTTTGTGGTGGGCTCGCAATTCTGACATAATATAATGTGTAGAATATATTTTCCATTGAGTATTTTCTGGATAGCAAAGTGAAATGTTTTGATGTTTTTGTTATGCATAAACATTACTATTTATATATATATTATTTCGAATATACCTTGTGTCTTTACATACAAAATATTAATTACTTTGGTAAATTATTAAGTGTAATAAATAATTCAAAGTTCTCATTTTTTTTTTTTTTTTTTTTTGGACCAAATTCAAAGTTCTCATATAGTCAATTAAATGGGACTTTAGGTATAAAATTCAAGGAAGTCCAGGTTTGAATAACTTTACACTTTATATAAATCTATAAAAAAGATTTATAACATAAAAATCAATAGGCCGGTTAAGAACCTACTATAAATATTATTCAATTATTTTACTAACTCAATCTTGATGCATTTAATAAAAAGTTATAAGTAAGTTTTTAATAACATTTATCCGAATTCGGTATACTTTAAAATGAAAAATTGACACGTCATAACTTTAGATTTCTATGTTATATAGTATTATTTAAATATAAACCATATAAAAATTTGGAAACATAAGTAATGGAGATGTAAATAGACTTCAAAAGTCAACATATGTATTAAATTTATTTCACAAAAATTAAAATCTGGGAATTAGTTATAAAAATCTATCTTCTTTTTTGTTACCTTATTAGAAAACTATAACAGAAAAATACTAAAATAATCAAAGATCTTAAAGCCTTTAAAACTAAAAATTATAATTATTATAAAAATATTAACTCAACCAAAAAAAAAATATTAACTCAGATTTATTTCACAAAAATATTTTTTTTAATAAATCTTATATTTCACAAGAAAAATATGATATTGTAAATTGAGTGAATGAGATATTTATTATATTACTATAAATTATCAAAACAAACAAAAACATCATCTATTGTATATTTTCCATATTTACTATGTATTAACCTTCGTATGTACGCATACATTTTAAATATGCGCGCAAGTCTTTATCAAGTTTATATAAGGAGTATAAAACAAGTTAATTAAAAAGATGAATACAAAGCAATGATATCTTGAGAATTAACAAAAACTATACATAATTGTGGGACTCACTTTAAGAGCTTCAATCCATTTTTCTTATTTGTTCATTCTTCACTATGACTGATGGAAGAAGTAATTTCAATTTGTAAGTTTTTAGAGAATCTCATTTTTCTATTTTCTATTTTACAAGAGCTAATGATGATTTTGAGAAAATACAATAAGAAGTATATTATTTTCAATAGTTTAGCTTGCAGATTAATAATTTATAAATTTTACTTTTGTAATTATAAAGCATAAAAATCTTGTAAAATATCACAATCAAAATTCAGATCAATCGGTCGTCAGTGATCGGACTAGTGAATTCATAACTCAGGCAATTTTGTAGGGTGGTTATATTTTATAAATTATTATTTCAAATTTGTAAAAAAATTAATGGCCAGCCAATTTATGAGTCCAATTTAAAAGAAATTATTTTGGTTCAAATATAAAAAAATTCAATAAAAGTATTTCAAACATAGCTCTCCTTTTTACTCTTTGACTTTTTTTTTTTTTTTTAACACTGAGTAGTTCTGATATTGATAAAATTTATTACTTTTTAATGTTTTAAATATATTAGATTCTAATTGAATAAAATATATTAGATTTAGAATAGTCATATTTTTCTAAGATATGAGTTGTTTTTCTAAGTGACTGAAGTTATTATCCTTGTTTTTCATTTTTCTGTGATATTTTTCGCAGCCAGAAATCTGAGGATCAGCCACCTCAAGAAGCTTGTCAGAGCGCAGACTTGGACGAGTCTAAGCTGGTGGGCGTCAACATTTCCTTGAGCTGGGAACCTTTTGGGGTGAAGCAAGGAACCAAGACAGTGCGTGAGTACAAAGAAGAGTTCCTTGAGAAGGTCAAGATCCTCGGAAGAGAGCATAACGAAGAGGAGCTGGCTTGGATGTTCCAGGAAGGGCTACGCGAGGAGTTGCACGAAGGAGTACGTGCAGCAAACTGCGGATGGATCCTCAATTATGTGTCCGATGTAGTAGATGAAGCTGAGAAGGTAGAGGACAAACTTAGAAGCACCAAGGAAAAGGCGCCGCCTGTGTCTAAGGAGTTTGCAGATGCTGACTCGAGACATAGCGGTTGGGGCAAACCCGCATCTGAGGACAAGGTGGAGAGCAAACCCTCCAAGCCCTATGATTCAGAAGACAATGTCAGGCAGGATAGAGGTGACTAGAGTGTCTGCATAAGGTTTCGATTGGTTTTCCTTTTCGTTGGTTTTATGGTTTCGTGTTTCCATGTTTTGGTGTTCAATTGAACTGGTTAGGTTGGTCCTTTCATTTAATATAAGAAAAGCTATAAAAAGTGTCCAAAATGATGTGTTAGGAACTTTCTCTGTCATTACCAAAACAATAATTTGCGTAGAAGAAGAGAAATCAGATGGTCAGTACTATCCTTTCAGCTACTCAGTGAACTTCGACAATGGAGCAGGATATCCTCAGAGATTCTCCATTTCGACTGTAACATCACTCAATTCAATAGGTCATGTAGCTTTATAGGTAAGTAGGAGCCTTACCAAGTTGATTCATTGATTCATCTAACCATACATGTGATGAACAAGCCATCTCTCTTGTTTACGAATTCGAAACTTTCGGTACCCAAATTCCTTAAACCAAACATACAAAGATCCAAACAAGGTCGATTACTTCATTCAAATATGCAATGAGTCATGGAATATGTTGACCATAAGAACATTTGACTAGAGTAATTCATTGCCTACAACAGCTTATGTTCCCCTCCACATATCCTAACGATTGCGGGTCCAACAAATCCCAATGCAGAAGAAAAGGGAAAGGAGAAAGCATATGAATCTTAGTTATTAAGATTGAAGGGGAGAGAAGGCACCATTAATTGTTCCTTTTTGCTGCTGTTTTTCAATTGTTGAAAGAAGTACGGAATCATACTGACGGGTCTTCGAGCTGACCAGTAGACAAATCATTTATGTGCGGATACACTGCTTTCTCATCCAGTTGACTTTGAGCCCAAATCAGCATCTTCAACAAGCTTGGAAGTTTTGGATCTGTTTGTTCACAAACATTGAGTTGGTATATTAACAACCATTGAGAAAAGTGGAAAGTTTCAGGAAGAACTTGGATGATACATGTTGCTGGTGAAATAATGAATGAAACATTCTAGTTGTTATATAGAGAAGAATAAACCTTGTATATAGACTCTGAATCCTTAGATTAGAAATGAATGATGCTCGAGATAATACCATTTCGGTGGCTACTAAAATACAACCAGTATAACATCGAAAGTTACCTTTTTCATGGCTCTGGCTAGTAAGTATCGCTGCATTTACTTCACTTGCTGTCTTAAGACGGTGGGAAATGTCAAGAAGCTCTTTAACTGGGCAAGTAGAGGCATCTTCAAAAACAAGTAGAGCTACAGTTTTTTCCAGTTCTTCCAGAAACGCTGCCTGCAGAAAAAATCAACAAATTGTAATGGTGTTTTAGCAGCAACAAGAAGAGTTACAAACAGGTATTTTGTGCAGTCAATGAGAAATATATAGATGTTTCACATGGAAAACACCATCTTCGACAACCCAAATCCAAGTAAAAGAAATTACAGAGACAAAGTGAGGTATATAAAGACTTACGTTTTCTTCGCCACGTGGTGCAAGTTCCTCCTGAGCAAACTCTAAGGCCTCTTCTGTCCTCCCTTGTCGAATTAGTTCTATCAACCTCTGCTGCTGAAGATGAAAAAACAGCTCGGGATTCGTGTCTAGTATCTGCAAGCACGGGTTAATGTAGAATCAGATTTTGATTCTTCAATATATAGGTAAAGTGAATGGCAACTGTTCAAACAAGAAGAGAAAAAATATATGAAGAAACACTGTACCTCAGGATTCAAATCATTAACTTTTTCAATCGCATCCTCGACATTTCCGTTTTGCACAGCCTTTTTAACAGCCATTCGATCTGTGATAGTCGCAAGATCTATCTCTGCTGTTTCTCGATAAGGAAATTCAAAAGTAGCAAATAGCCTAAACATTTAACACACCAATTCCACAAAACAAACTCAAAAACTGGAATCACAACAAGGATACGTTTGGTTCCAGACTCTCTTTGGAATCTCTCAGCAGCTTCTACATATCCTTCAGTCACAAGAAAATTCATCACCAGAGTATTCATATCTTCTTTCCTAAGCTTTACAGCATTTAGTTTCTTCTCCCATTCTTCAGGAGTAATCACTTTCTTCGAAGTAGCCTGTGACGAGCACAAGATTAAACTAGGTTAAAATATTGCATCAAGATTCAATCTTTCCAATAAACACATCATCAAGTTGTATCAAAGAACACAAGAACAGACTCATAAAGAATCTAATTACCATCTCTTCGTCGTCTTCTTCTTCAAGCTGATTAATGAAAATACGAAACAGTGACATTAGAACGCCACTGTGGCTCCCATCTTGAATCTAATCCACCCAATTGCCCCAAAAAAAACGACCTTTCCAAGTGAAAAAAACACTCCGATGAAGAGTAGTTTAGGGGTTGAATCAAAATTGGAGCTTTGATCCCAAAACAGTACAAGAACCGTAAGTTTAAGAAAGAGAGAGTGTGCGGCGACTATTTTAGTGGAAAATCGAATACGATTGTCCCGGATAGAGTACCTGGAGAAGAGGAGAATCTGGAGAAGCTTATGCTGGGAATGATTCTGGCAAACAAGCCGGAGATTTTGGGATCGATTGCTTCTAGATTGCCTGCGAGGCTGCGACAAGTCTCTTCCGTAATTCTACAAATCTCTTTCGAGTATTGCCGATAAAAAAGAGATCGGGTGGGTTTTTTTTCTTAGATGATGTTGACGAACCGTCGATGAACCGATCCGGTTTAAACTAATATGGGACTCGGTTTGTTTTTGGCTTTGGTTATTTGTAAACCGGATTACATGGTTCGGAAGTAGTACACTTGATTTACATATGCATCAAATATTGCTTACATTAGAATTCATTATAATTTATTTCGAAATGATTCAATACACAAAGAATTTATTTTAATAAAATTTATTTTTAATGAAGTATATTAAATCATAACTAAAGCATGGATGATTGATTGATAAATATTAGATTCAATAAATATTAGAAAATTATGACTTATGATTGGATTTATATGTATCTTAAAAACCATAATTATAAGTACTCTCTAAAAGATTTTGTTATTATGGGCCACATAAACATTTTGAAGTTCGATGCAATATCTTCCAATCTAACAATATGTTTAATTTGATTAGTTGCATCTGAAAACTAAGTCCCAAACATGTTTTTTCTTTGCACATGGTTGTTTGTGTGGAACCGCAACCCCACAAAGGATCGACTGCACAATTACAATTTATTGAGGTCTTCTAGTTGACCAACCAAGAATCAATGGACCACTTATTCTTTAAATACCATTTTTTCTCAATTGATTTGGAAGGACTTAGTGAAGAAGCTACACGAGAACTTCTTTGGTCTCAATCTTTATTAATTGGGTTCTTTCGGCAACTCCAAATTCTTCATAATCAAAGGCTCTTCGTATCACATGGCAAGCAACCATTTTGGGATATGGTAAAAACGAAATCGTAGATCACATAACAGGCAAACACTTTCTCATCAGCTATATTCAAAATCGTAGAGTTATGTCTGAGCAACAAAACTTCATCTCTACAAAACAAGGAAATCAAAATGGGGATCTTGTGTAAGAGTATAATACAAGGTTTGTTTCAAAGATAACAAATGATTGAGAAGAATACAAGTGTCTAAGGAGTTCATTGCTCTCAAATCCCACATTTCTTTTGACTTGGGCCATACTACTGCCATACTATCTCTTTTGTGGTTTGGTTCATATTTGGTTTATTCGGTTGGTCTTTCTTTCAACTTTTTGTGGAGAGGTAGAGTTGAATTCTCGTTTTCAAAATTTATGCGGAGATGACAATATCACTTGTGTCGGTAGCTCAGAGTTAGAAAATCTTAGTTTACAGTTTAAAAAACTATCAAAATTAGATGTGGAAAGATAGAACCACGAGATTAACAAGATTCTTAGTCAAATATATATTTGTCTTACCTCATCAAATTGATTAAGATGATAATTAAGTATTTTATTTTTTGATGAATCGCGCGCATCCCATGATAAATCATCTAAATTGTTATTAAATGGTAGATATTTCTACACATATCACATTTTATTTCACATTTTGTGATTTTAGTTCATGTAAGATAATTAATTGTTAGTTTAGAAAACCTACATTAAGAAATTATTATCAACTTTCTTCATAAGAAAATACCAAATTCTCATTTTCATAGTTCAAAGTTTTGCATTTCTTTGTTCAAAAGTCTCATCTTTTTATGTGTTCAAACTTTAATCATACATTTAATAGTTTATATCAAATAAATACAAAACTTAAATTCCACACAAATAAAAACCACATAAAATATTTCTTTGCACCATAAATTAGAAGATACCCAAAAAATAAAAATGACTTTATATTTAACTCTTTATGGGACAATCTGATAATGATAGGAGAGCCTACAACGGACGTCAGGTTTTCTGCATCATCACTTGTAACGACCATGATTTTATCATCTAAATTAATCTCTCTCTCTCTCAGCTCTTGTTTCTTTCTTTCTTTTCTTTCTTTGATTCTTTCTAACTAAGTAAGACGTGTGTATTATTTAAGATCCTATAGTCAATGTTTGATACTGCAGTTTTCTTTATAATTAACTCTTTGCTTTCTGATGATTCTAACTTAATTTGTGTTTATAAGCTCAAAACAAAACTGGAATAGAGACTTATTTCATTAATGTCTATTAGTCTTTTCTGTTTGGTTTTGTCAGCATAGACTTATTTTCGTCAGCAAAAACTAATATATACTCATCTGAACTATTATAAGCTCAAATAAGCAAGTTAAAAAGAAGACTGCCCAATCTAAAAAACAAAATTATCAAGCACAATATGGCAGATAAAAGCAATAATATCTACTTTAAAAGAGTTATGCTGATAAAAGCTAACAACAGTATCAGACAAAACAAACAAGATATTCTGAACAAATGGGACTGAACAAACCTGGTCGTTTTAGCAGCTCGAACAACTTGGCTAAGAGACTCTCCATCTTTAAGCTCACTCATTACATATCGCAAGCTACCTACCATATATAACCCAGGCACGCTTCAATGACTCGTAATTGAAAGATATGCGTTTATGCTTCTGTCCTTTTTTGTTTCTTAATGATAAACAACACAAAGCTGAAAATTATTGAACATGATTATGGGGAGATTCATATTGTGCTTCTGAACGTTTCTAGTCAAATATATTTGTCTTACCTCATCAAATTGATTGTGATGATAATTAAATATTGTATTTTATGATGAGTCGGATCATATGATAAATCATCTAAATCGTCATTAGGTGATAGATATTTCTTCACATATCACATCTCATTTAGTTTTTTGTGATTTGAATTCATGTAAGATAACTAATTGTTCGTTTAGAAAATCTACTTTAAGAAATTATTATCAACTTTCTTCCTAAAAAATTATCAAATTCTCATTTTCATAGTTAAGTTTTTGCATTTTTTTGGTCAAAAGTTTCTTCTTTTTATGTGATACATTTGATAGTTTATATCAATTATCAAATAAATATACAACTTAAATTCCACACAAACAAAAACAACATAAAATAAATATACAACTCCTACACTTCCTCCAGATTTTTGAACAAGTTACCGTCAATCATCAATGCTTTAGTTATGATTTAATATACTTCATTATAATTTTTTTTCGAAATGATTCAATACACAAAGGATTTGAAACTTTTCTAATCACAATACTTCATTAAAAATAAATTTTATTAAAATTAGAAAAGTTTCAAATTCTTTGTGTATTGAATCATTTCGAAATAAATTATAATGAAGTATATTAAATCATAACTAAAGCATTGATGATTGATTGATAAATATTAAATTCAATAATGATTAGACTTGAATGCATAATTTAGAAAATTTCCATTTTGAACATAATTTGAACAGACGCTTGAGTGGACCTAATTTCATCTTCCAACATTTCGATATGTCAAGAGAGCGTTTTCTTGCAATTGATGGGAAAGTTCGAATCATCAACCCCATGACCGGTGTAGTTAGATCTTGGCCAGTTCCACAACCGTTGCAACATGGAAGTATATGTCAACACGACAACAGGCAAATTCTGTGTTTGAGGCTGGGTTTAAGGCTGTGTTTATGGAATCCCATTATGAAGCAGTTGGAATGGATTAGGCCGAGAGATTTTTATGGTTTTACGGATTGCTATGTCATTTAATACCATATGTGTGGCCAGTTCAAAGTATTGAGGTTTGTAGATTTGTTTCCCAGAGATTTGGATTTACCTGGACAAAAGATCGTTCACAAGTTCTATGAGCAGCATATAGAAATTTTTGATACTACAACTTGTGCTTAGAGGAGGAAGGCTGCTACTTTGGATTGACGCTTGGAGAAGTCGTCACCAGAACTGTGTTTGAAAGGGAACATGTATTGGCTTGCAAAGTCAGTATTGACTTAGGCCATATATATACTATTTATTTTGTACGTGGTTTGGTTCTTTCGGTTGATCTTTTTTTTCCAACTTTTTGTGGAGAGGTAGAGTCGAATTCTCGTTTTCAAAATTTATGCGGAGATGACAATGTCATTTGTGCTAGTAGCTATGAGTTAGAAAATCTTAGTCCACCTTTAGAAAATTCACAGTTTAAGAAACTATCAAAATTAGATGTGGAAAGTTATGAACACGAGATTCACAAGGTATTTAGTCAAATATATTTGTCCTACCTCATCAAATATTGTGATGATAATTAAATATTTTATTTTTCGAATAATCGGATCCCATGATAAATCATCAGTTTGTGATTTGAGTTCATGTAAGATAATTAATTGTTAGTTTAACTACTTAAAAAAAATTACCGTATTATCAACTTTCTTCCTAAATTATTACCAAATTATTTTTTCATAGTTCAGTTTTTGCATTTTTTTGGGTCAAAAGTCTCCTCTTTTTATGTGTTCAAACTTTAATCATACATTTAATAGTTTATATCAAATAAATACAAAATTTAAATTCCACACAAACAAAAACAACATAAAATTCTTTTTTTTCACTATAAATTAGATTGGATTATGATAATAAAACACTTGCAAAAATCTCCATTACATGAACACTCTTCAAATTTCTTTCTAATTAAACTACTCTTTTTTATATGTTTTCTTCCTTTAATTGTTGTGATTTTTGCTTTAAACAATAAAGATGACGGGGCATATAAAATCAAATCAACCCATGCAACATGCTTTATTAAAATAATAAAAATAAAAAAACTGAAAAGACTTGTTCGGACCGTTTCTTATTTAAGCCGAAGTCTCGCTTTGGCTTCCAATGTGTTACCTTTTCCAATTTGGAGAAAGCCAAAAAGAGAGAGATAAAGAAAGAAGAAGCCACCGTCGCAAGAAAAGTCGCGTTTTTATTTATCGAAACCCAACTGCTCTCTACCTTTCCTGGAAAATTCCGTGCCCTTTCTTTTCAAAACCCAATTCACAAGCTTCCTTCTTCTTCTTATTCGTCTTCTTCTCCTCTAACCCGAAAATTCCCAAATCCCTGGATCTAACACAATTCTACGAATTCGAATTGATTTGGGTTTTCAGGGAGGCTAAATATCGTAACTTTTGATTTGGGTTTTCTGTTTTTAGGGTTTGTTTGTTCTCCTCTCTCTTCGTCTTTCTCGGGTTAGGGTTTGGATCGTGATGGATGAGGAAGGTTCATTGTTTGGCTTAGGAGATGAATTACCGGCGGCTGATGATTGTGATGGTGGTTTTGAGTTTGAAGACGATGGCCCGGATCTCACTATTGACATCGAAACGATTTACCGGATTCTAGATGAGAAGCCTGATTCTGCTGAGGTATTTGGGGAAAGCTTGAGAATTTCGATTACACGTTTCTCTAATGTGTTTTTTATGTTTGGTTTTGTATATTGTTTAATGTATGTGTGATTCACAATTCTGTAGCTTATACTAATCCTTTAATGACTAATTTTTTGGATTGCCAAGATACTAACCTTGTGAGTGACTACTACTTTTAGGGTAGCCAAGAAAATTCGTCACCAGTTGGTTCATCTGCTGACGAGCTCAAGAATTCACAGTTGCAAAATGGTTAGTAGTTGTTACATAGAGACATAATAGTTCTTGAGCTGTTTGAGGTACATCGCAATAACATGACTTGGTTTTTTATGGTTATGTATGTTTCTTGATTAGGATCGCAGATGGTTGATTGGATGCCGTCTCAGGATTCGTATAGCTTAAGAGATGGGACGGGGGTGTCTGGTTCATTTGATGACCATGTGAAAGCGGACCCTGGGATGAGTCCTTCACCTGCTCGTACTTGCTCTGCAAGTCTCAAAGATTGGTTTTCGTTAAGCCAGGATGAGCAGCCTGTGGAAACCTGTGGAGTATCTCAATCTGAGATGACTAGTTGTAGTATATCGTCTGGTTTCTCTGACCATGATGGCAATGTGGCCTTCAATCCTGTGAATTGTGACGTTGACACTGTTTCCAAGCAGGATGACAAGATTATCAATTCTAAATGTATGCACCTTATCTACTAAATGTCAGGTTATTTTTTTGTAAATGTTGACACTACTCGTCTCTCTGTTACTAATTTTCCATATTCCTCATTCATTTTCCATCATATTGCAGTAACATCGTGCAGCCCCACAATGGCGACTCCATATTTCGAAGACGTGCCTGGATATAGAGTGGGGTTGGGAGCCAATCATAATTCCTCTGCCATGTCTGGTTTTTTTCATAATTCCACTTCTCTCAGTGACGGTGCGGATAACTATGTCTCTTCTGCACGCGATTGCTACAATACAAGTGGTGCATCCTTATCAGAACATACCCCCAATTTCGTCCAGAATTTCGCGTTTCAGTTCTTTCCCAGTAAAGAAGAAGCTGTAAATGATGTTGACAGTGGAGTAAGTGAGTCTCAGTCGGATGGTGCCAGCCGGATGATTTTTGATAGACATGGGAGAGTAGATAATGGATCCTCTGAAAGGAAACCTGCTGTTGATTTTTCTAGTGCAAGAGGGATCAGTTTCAAGTGTGAAAGTAATCCTTCAGTTCCTCCTGCCTGTGGAAAACCGTACAGTTTTGACAGTCATTTAGCTGATAGTGACCTTGACCGGACTGATAATTGTTCAAGCAGTTTTCAGGATAATAAAGATGTTCATGTGACGGTTAAACCAGAGGCTGAGTCAGAAAAAGTGGTCTACAGTTCATTTCCAGGGGAAGATAGTGTTATGGACGATGCTTATGCACCTGGAGAGACCAATCATTGGTGGTCTGGTGCTTCAAGCTGTGCCATCTCCTATCAAACAGATATTGAAAAGGGATACTCATATATGGCTCCACAAATGGCTTTACCTAGCCAAGACAGTGGCAACAGAAGCTTCAATAATTTTCATGACTCAAATGCATGTTTGCAACATGTTGCAGCAGATCCCGGCCCAGTGACACAAAGCAATGACTTTTTAGACATTCAAATACAACAAGGAGACCGTGAACATATTCATCCGAGGAGCATTGATTCTAATTTCTCAAATGGCAGCTTTGAATCAGTTCAAAGTCATTCTTCAGAATGTATATCCGATAGTGATGATGATTCTGACATCTGCATAATAGAAACTAATGGTCAATCTACAATTCCAAATCGACCTCTAGCTATGAAAAAGCCGGTAGTTTCTTCAGAATATTCTACAATTGGTCATAATTCTACAATTGGTCATAATTTTCATCAGTCTGGAGGCCTGAGGCTTCAGTCAAGCAAAGAAAATTTGATCTTTCAAGCTGCATTGCAGGTTAGCAGCTGTTAGCCTTATAAAGGAGTAGATGTTTTACCCGATTGCCATTCTATTCCTTGTTGATTCTATTTTACTCTTTCCTAGGCACCAACAGTCCAACAACTTAGTTTTTGCTGATATGCGGATACTTATTTATTTGTATTGAAATATCTGTTTTTGTATCCCTGTGCATGATTTAGTCGATAATGTTGTATGGGGCTATAATGGGACTAAAAAGGTTCCTGATGGTCTCCTGTTATTTGGATGTGTCATGAGTTATACGATGCGAGACAGTTCCATATCAACCTTTATTCTTGGTTTTAATTCAGACTTATAAGGTCTAATGACATTTTCTGACTGACAGGATCTCTCTCAGCCTAATGCTGAAGTCAGTCTGCCTGATGGTGTCTTGACAGTCCCGCTTCTGAAACATCAGGTATGGATGTAATTATCAAAATTCAAACACTCCATGTAGTTGTTCAAAACACAAGCTGTAGAAATTTAACGCGTGGTGTATGTTATTGATGTATTCTATGCTTAACTAAGATGATTTAACCACAAAATCAGAATTGGAATTCTATTCAGTTGATATGATCTTCCAACTTGATGGTTGTATGTTTTGGTTAATGTTAATAGATATATATATTTATTTTTGTATTGACTTGACTATATCTTACACATGGACAGCGAATTGCATTGTCATGGATGGCCCATAAGGAGACAACCGGCTTCCCCTGTTCAGGAGGAATTCTTGCTGATGACCAGGTTATTAGATTTTTCTGTTGTAATCTTTCTCATGTTAATAGTTAATAAACATTCAGCTTAAATTTCTCAAATTTCCTGGTATAATTATCTATTGCAGGGACTTGGGAAGACAGTTTCCACTATAGCTCTTATACTGAAGGAACGGTCTACACCTGCTCAAGCACGTGAAGAAAGTATTAAGAAAGAATTTTTTGACCTAGAAAGCGAGAGTGGAGAATGTGCGCCTTTGAAACCCTGTGGAAGAAATGAGAAATCTGATCACTCTAACATAGTTGGTGGAGATAGTGTGGGTAAGGTGAGGGGGAGACCAGCTGCTGGAACGCTTGTTGTCTGCCCCACTAGTGTTATGCGGCAGTGGGCTGATGAATTACATAAGAAGGTGACTAGTGAAGCAAATCTCTCCGTTCTGGTATACCATGGGTCTAGCAGAACAAAAGATCCTCATGAATTGGCTAAATATGATGTTGTTGTTACTACATATTCTATCGTAAGTATGGAAGTGCCAAAGCAGCCTCTTGTTGATGATGAGGACGAAGAGAAGGGTGGTGTACATGATGGTGGAGCTGCAGGTGCTGGCTTTTGCTCAAACAAGAAAAGGAAATATCCTCCCGATTCTAAGAAGAAGGGCTCAAAGAAGAAGAAACATGTTGAGTTTCTGTCTGGCCCTCTTGCAAAAGTTTCATGGTTTAGAGTTGTTCTAGATGAGGCACAGAGCATTAAGAATTACAAAACCCAAGTTGCAAGAGCATGCTGGGGCCTTCGTGCTAAACGGAGGTGGTGTCTGTCTGGCACTCCAATCCAGAATTCAATCGATGACCTCTACAGCTACTTTCGATTCCTCAAATATGATCCTTACTCTTCCTACATATTGTTCTGTAGCACGATTAAGAACCCTATAACTAGAAACCCAGTGAAAGGTTATCAGAAGCTGCAGGCTATCCTTAAAACAGTGATGCTTCGCCGAACTAAAGGTCAGTCTACTGATATTGAAGCTAAATTGCTTTGAATGTTCATCTGAGGGTTTTTATGGTTTCTAACTGGTAAACACATTAGGTTCATTTATTGATGGGAAACCCATAATCTCTTTACCTCCCAAGTCCATTGAGTTGAGAAAAGTGGATTTCACCGAGGAGGAACGTGATTTCTACTCGAAATTAGAGGCTGAATCTCGCAGTCAATTCCAGGTATGGCTGTAGACTCAATATACCCTTAAAAGGAATACGCAATATATCATTAAAAATGGTTGTAGGTATTGCCGTATTGCCATTGTATGTATTGACATTCCAAATGTTTAAGGTTTTTTTCATTTCTCTTTTAATATCAGGAATACGCAGAAGCGGGAACAGTGAAGCAAAATTATGTAAATATCTTGTTGATGCTCTTGCGTCTTCGCCAAGCTTGTGATCACCCTCTTCTAGTTAATGGTGAACACAGCTTTACCTGGGAATCCTCGGTCGAATTAGCTAAGAAGCAGATTTTCTCAGAAGCTTCTTTGGCAATTTGTGGTATCTGCAGTGTAAGTTTCTTTTGTCTCGTAAATTATTATACATGTTCTCTTTTATTTTCTGATGAACGTGAAAGAGGAGTTCTGGAACATTATAAACAAATATAAGACATGGGAATTGAAAGCATCAGTGGATGTTGAAAATCATATTCAGCAAGTGCTATTATGCAGATCCTTGAGTTATCTCATTTCATATCACCTTTCCTTGTCAAACCATCATTTGGTATTCTTGACTAGTAGTTCTTAATCTGCATTCCTTCTTTACACACAGGATGCACCTGAAGATGCTGTTGTTTCAGTCTGTGGTCATGTATTCTGTAAACAGTGCATTTATGAACGCCTAACAGGTGATAATAATCACTGCCCCCATGCAAACTGCAATGTCAGACTCACCATCGCATCATTTTCTTCCAAAACGAGATTGGACGATGCTATGCCTGACATGCAGGATCGTGCCACTTCAGATCATGTTGAGAGTCTTGGCCCTTGCTCTGATGAAGATCTTCCCTATGGTTCATCTAAAATCAAGGCTGCTCTAGAGATCTTACAATCATTGTCCAGACCGCAGGATTTGACAGATACGAATCAGATCTCTCAGAACAGAGAGGACTCCAGTTCTCCTGTAACTCCAGTTGAGAATGAGGGTATTAGTGTTGTTGCTCCGATTAAGGTAGCTGGAGAAAAAGCCATTGTTTTTTCCCAATGGACAAAGATGCTAGACCTACTTCAAGCTTCTCTTGAAAGTTCGCGTATTCAGTTCAGAAGGCTCGATGGAACAATGTCAGTTGCTGCTCGTGATAAAGCAGTGCAGGATTTCAACACTCTCCCTGAGGTACATAGCCATTAATTGTATTTTAAGGACTTGGGCTGACACGCTGTCTATGATAACAACACATTGATGATATATTTTCCCGGCTGTTCTTTTTACCTTTTAGGTTTCTGTAATGATAATGTCTCTCAAGGCTGCTAGTCTCGGACTAAACATGGTGGCAGCTTGTCATGTTCTGATGCTGGACTTATGGTGGAACCCAACAACCGAGGATCAAGCAATTGATAGAGCACATCGTATAGGACAAACACGACCAGTGACAGTGGTTCGCTTTACAGTAAAAGATACAGTCGAAGATCGGATATTGGCCCTTCAGGTATGTGAATTGGTTGATTTGATTCTCTTTAGTTTTTCTTAAAAGCTTCAAGCCATTTTCACTTTTGATCTCTGAATATGTTTTGTCGATGCAGCAAAAGAAGAGAATGATGGTAGCCTCTGCATTTGGAGAAGATGAAAAGGGCAGCCGACAGTCTCACCTCACCGTGGAGGACTTGAGCTATCTATTTATGGCGGATTAATGAGAGCGAGCTTCGAGCTCTTTTTTGACGAATTGCAGGCGGGTACATATGATAGGATTTTCTTCGTATTTTGTGCAGCTTTTGGAGAAAGAAACTCTTCGTTTAACTGACTACAGCCGACAGGTTTGTGCAAAAGAAAGATTTAGGAAATACTTTTGGGGTTTGGGATATGGAAATAGAAAGCTGATCCGATTGATTATTTGATCCATTTAGACTTTAGGTATTGGCAGTGATACTGGAAGAAGACAATAGGAGCCATTGCTTTTGAATTTCTCATTGTAAGCTCACAATGTGATTGATCCGTGGAGTTATAGCTAACTTCTTCAAGATCACTTCCTCTCATTAGTTTTCACGAATTGTTTAGAAAATTTCTGTTTTAGGTGAAAACAAAGATATGATTTTAAATTTGGTAACATAATCTTTGTGGCGTGGATAGAACTATCGTTTGTGGAGTCGTGCATAGAGTCGTCTTCATTAAAAAAACTGCGAAAATTAGGTTTGCTCGTCATAATGATTATAAAATAATCATTTGTATAAGATAAAAAAAAACAAAGTTTTTCTAATGATAATGTGGTCAATCCAAAAAAATCAAAAGATTGTTTCCAAATTCCACGAATCCACGATTGTTAAAATTTTGGGACTCTTGAATAGTGGATAGTAATTTTTTCTTTCCAACTTCCACATAAGTTAGGATCAAAATTTTGATTATGATTTTATTATAAAAATCAAATAACCTGGTCCCTCGTTCTTTCATACAAAATAAATGCCTATTGATATATACACCTATGATTTCTACATTTTTGTTGGGAATATTCACTCATAAGTCTTAACAGTTCCTTGGATTTGAAATGTCATAGAAATATTCTATCTATCGGCTTCGAGTCTCTCACTTGGACGATTTGCGTCATTTTTTCAGACATATATAGCGACATGTCACATGTGAAAGACATACTATATAGAACAAATGAATAAACTTGTCAGATAGAGAATCCGTGTATTGTGAATTATGTCACATCTACTGTTATATAATGTAAACACAAGACCGAATCAATTCTAGATTGGTCAAATCGATGGATGAGAACTAAACCTTCATAGAGCATTTTATATATTCTCTAGTGATCTATTTAGAATCCATACACTCATATCATATTCATATGTTTCACGTAATTTCAAAAAAGTTCGAATTGATACGTTCCCTTTCTTTGACTTCACGTTATCTAACACCAAACCGTCCCCTCGTCTCAATTTATCCATCAATTATATATTTGAAGTTTGTGCATATTAAGGTTCGAGAGACAATTTACTGGAAAGTAGTTCAATACTCTCAACACTTAGAAAATAATGAACAAGATATTCAATAAGATGCAATGTCAATAAGTTCAAATCATCCTTCAATTCACTTGCATTAATTAATATCATTAGTATCTTGTAGAAACTTTCTTCACTATATTATTACAAGTTAATTTAGCAACATATAGCTACAGATTTTGTTTTACCATTAGAAAAATTACTGTAGCTATGTGTTTGTCGCAGTCTCGCAGATGGCTGGTTGAAAATATTAATAGCAAATTTGAGAGATATTTGAGACCATATTTTTTTTTTTTTGGTGCAAGTCGCTACATATTTTCGAAAATTTTGGTAGTAACAAATTTCTAACCACTAAATTTGTAACAATATATATATATATATATATATATATATTTTGATAAAATGTGAATTTCTATGACCAAAATTTGGAACAGTTTGGGTTACAAAAGATTTGGGTTTCTAGAGCAACTATGACCAGATTTAGAAGATATACATATATACTTTGTTTATCCTCTGTCATTGGCGAGGTCAGGTCTGGGTGGTAACGGCAAGGTCCGACAGTGATGGTCGGGTACGAGTATTGCGCATGTGAGTTAATTAGATAGATTTATATATTAGTTAGTCAATAATAACTATTTTTTCAATTAGGCCGAAAAGAATTTTTACAAATGCATATACTTTAATATATTGTAATGGTCAAGCCGGTACAAAATAGAGTCTCATATAGAAACGTTAAGTGGACCTCCATATGCAAAAATAGAGTCAGGACTCATGACTAACAGAAGCGGTCCCAATCATTTGTCACAAATTCTATCTTCTCAATATTCAATTTGCGTTGAAGTACTATAAAAACGATAAAGTCTTCGCATTATAACCATTGAACATTATAAAAATGTTCATGGAGGAAAAAGATAAAAAAAAAAAAGTAGTCACGCCTGTGTTCTCAGATGTTTAAAGAATTATATTCACGCCTTCTAAATATAGACCAACTATAAACTATAATTAAGCTACAATCTAGCGCATTCACAAACTAAAAGGTTCAATGGAAAAGATTAAAGATTAATATAAGACTGCATGATTTAAAGATCACTTAAAAATATCGAAGGTCTCATTCTATTATAAATCATATGATGTCATCGTACTGTTTAAACCAATTTTCTATTACACGATAGAGAAATTTTACATCTAACTTTTTCACAAAATATAAAATATATAGACTAATAGGGGCCGGATATGCCAAATGTCACAACTCACAACTCACTCACACTCACACGGAAGGTTTAATGAGAATAAGCGTTCCTTCTAATTCCTTAATATAGTAAGTTGAATTCCAAGTCAAAAGTCATAACCATTCAAAAAAAAACAAAATTTATTTGTTTCTTTAACTTTGTTATCTCTTTTTCTTATATATCTTTACTACTTAATTAATTAAATTATAAGTATATTGAATTTAATTCAAGAATTAAGACGCACTAGGCTCGCCACAAATAGCAAAAATCCATTTACTTTTGGTAATTTGCGACATCACCTGCGTTCGTTGACGCCATTTCTTTTTTTTTTTTTAAGAAACGAAATAATATTATAATTGAAAGCACCACCAATTTAGAATATATACCTCTCATTTAATTTGCCTTTCGCAAAAATCCTTTGTTCAAAGATATTTCAACGTGCCATGTCTATTTCTTTTCTTACTAGAACGTTTAGTTCTTGGGAACCCAAGCTCAATGGGATAATGTTATGTTTGAAAAATGATGATGATTTACACCTTTATAAAAAAAATGATGTTTTCGTATGTAAACTTAATTACCCTGAGAAACATGCATATTTACCATGCGAAAAAAAAAACACATTTTCCATTCATAGTTATAATTTAAAATTATGGAATTCAACGATCCTGTATCCTTTATGAATATATCAACCGCTTCTATACTTCAATTTACTACCAAGATCATATCACCTTCTCTTTCGTCAGTGTTTTATTGATCTAACTCATTACTACAAATTATAACCATAATGTTTCATACTTACTGATCTTGAATTCTTGATGCCCAACAGCCCAAGCTAGCATACCAATTAACGATTAATATTGGTGTGTGTATATCATTCCATATAGTATAAATTTAAGGTTGATCTTATGCATTAATGCTATTGTGGGGCTAACCAATTCTCGTATTTTCACATGTTTAATAAGATAATAAAGTTGCATTACTTTTTGCAGTTTAGTATTTAAAGCCCATCAAAGAGAAAGTGCTTCATCCGCTCCATAAAAGTTATAGCAAATATGAAAGAAGAATGCCAATATATTCAAAGAGATCCAATAGACTATGTATATACGTAGATTAATTTGACCTAATATTTGTCTGTTATGTGATAATGGATCATAATAATAAAAAAGCATACTGTTTTCAATTATTATATTAGTAAAACCAAAAACTCTGTTATTTAGTTTTAAAAAGTACAGCAACATTTCTTATTACTGAAGATATGTTTTTTTTTTTTAACACCACTGAAGATATGTTAAACCTATTTCTTGTAGTTGTAGAATCTGACGATGATATTGATAGAAAAAACCTGAAATAGAATTTTCTGTTATTAGTTTTTAATTTTGGGAAGGGTTTGAGAAAAACTGAAAGACTTGTTTTTCTAAAATCATTCGCAACCTTTGGAATCAATTACTCGACATAAATTAGATGTTCAAGATACTACAATGTCATAGTAAATACTACAGTACTAAGTAAGTAATTTTTGATGGAAGTAATGGGCTGATACATTAATGTAATGTTGGTTTAGGTCCCAATCACCTAATTACCTGCTTCCCATTAACTGTGTGAGGCTTTATTATTATTCAACTACCATGGCTTTCCGTGGTTCAATTGGGCTTTAAGTTATGTTAGGTTTGTTTTAAAGTAAATATTAATTAAGCTGTTTTTTTTGTTTGTTCCAGTTGATAAGAAAACCTTTTTCTAAGACTACTAAAACAGGCAAATTTTTAAATAAATAGAAAAATACAGTATTTGATCGAAAAAAAAAAATACTTAGAAATAGTCTTTGATGAAATAATTCGACCAAGTGATCAAAGTCAAACTAAAGCCACTCAGAGTTGTATCTAGGTGTCTCTCATCACTCATTTTTCTATATACATCAAATTTAATTATTTTCATATTTAAAAAAAAAAACACAAAATTCCCTCATTACTTATAGAATCACACGATATTTCCTTATAAATAGATAGACATCAAAGATGTCTCATCCATCTCATATCTCATTACTTCTTACAAAGTCTGAATCGTCAAACTATGAACATTTTTAATGTGTCCATTGCTTTGAGTTTTTGCACTCTTTTCGCGTTAGTTTCATCTGATAGTCGAGAAGCAATGAGAGATCTCGTGACAAACTTTCCTGGCCAACCAAAAGTGAGCTTCAGACATTACGCCGGTTATGTCACGGTTAATGAAGCCAGTGGGAGGGCTTTGTTTTATTGGTTCTTCGAAGCTATGACTCAACCGAACGTGAAGCCTTTAGTACTGTGGCTTAATGGAGGTAACAAACCTAGCATTTTCACTTACAAGGAAACATACATATATTTGTTGCTAATTTCACTTTATTTTTTGTTGATAAACTCACATTTTGTCTTAGAAATATTTTTGACTTGTCGGGACACATTTTGATTTTTCTCTGCTTATAACTATAATAAATATAGGTCCTGGATGTTCTTCTGTGGGATACGGAGCAACACAAGAGATTGGTCCATTTCTTGTGGATAACAAAGGAAACAGTCTTAAGTTTAATCCTTACGCATGGAATAAAGGTATATTAAAGTTACTTTACTTATGTCCATCATCATCATCAACCATATTTTAAAATTTTTTATATGTTATATAACGAGTTTAAATTTGGTGATGCAGAGGCCAGTGTTCTGTTTCTTGAATCTCCGGCTGGTGTTGGGTTTTCGTATTCAAACACAAGTAGTGATTATAGAAAACTTCGCGATGACTTTACAGGTAATTAATATTTATATGAAATTATATTTATGTATCTATAAGTTATAAAATCTTTTTTTTTTTTTTAAGTTATAAAATCTTTATATTCTTGTTGTTGTTGAACCTCATTTATTTGTTTTTATTTATAACCAACAGCGAGAGACTCATACACTTTTCTCCAAAAGTGGTTCTTGAGATTCCCAGCTTACAAAGAAAACAAGTTCTTTATCGCGGGAGAGAGCTATGCAGGTTTGATTTTCGTATAAAATCAAAATTATATAATACATGTTCTAGGGCATTTTATTATGTTTTGAGTTATATAAACAATTACGCATGGGCAGGAAAATACGTACCCGAGCTTGCAGAGGTTATTTACGACAAGAACAAGGAACACAACGACAACTTGTCACTTCACATTAATCTTAAAGGCATTTTGGTAATTAACACCTTTGATTCTCATAAAGCACTAAACAATATCTGTCGTTAGATTTGAACTTTAAGTACATTTCCGTATGTTTGATTCGCATAACACTACTGTAATTGACCGTGAACATTATTCTATATATTTTCGTTCTATCAATATATTAGAGACCTGATATTTTGAACTTCAAGGACACTTAAGTTATATGAATCTCCTGTAGCACTAAATTAATAACACTTAAATTTTGAATATATTCTACTCTTGATCATACTTGAAGCTTAAGGGTATTTTAGTAATACCATTAATTCTAATAAACTCTATACACAAAACTGATCGTTAATTGTTCGATATTCCACTCAAGACATGATATATTTACATTCTTTTATTTATCACAGCTTGGAAACCCATTGACATCATACGTGGAAGATTGGACAGGATGGGTAGATTATGCGTGGAGCCATGCAGTGATATCAGACGAGACGTATAGAGTCATAAAAAGGAGTTGCAATTTCAGTAGTGACACTACTTGGGATGTTAAAGATTGCAAAGATGGTGTAGACGAAATACTCAAACAATACAAAGAGATTGATCAATTCAGCCTCTACACTCCTATCTGCATCCACCATTTATCAAAGAATAACGCCAATTCCAAGACGGTAAACTAAGTTATACAATGCATTCATTAATTGTGTGTTTTGCTTCAAGAACTTACCTGAAACTCTTAAACAGATACCGAGGCTGTTCGATGGATTTGACCCGTGTTTTGATGATTACGCAAGAGTGTTCTACAACAGAGCTGATGTTCAGAAGGCTCTTCATGCGACTGATGGTGTTCATCTCAAGAACTGGACTATTTGCAAGTATGTATTACTCCTGTTATTTTATCATAGAGATTTATTTAAATTATGATCTATTGTTTTATTTTTTTCGGAAAAACAGCCCTGATATTCTAAATCATTGGAACTGGACTGATTCAAAGCCATCGGTTTTGCCTATATATAAGAAACTTATCGCCGGAGGATTTAGAGTTTGGGTTTACAGGTATGTTTTAGGTTACATTTTCGGCAAACAAAACTTTCAAAACAACTATTTAAGTTTTATACATTTGAATATTTAATACTTCTGACTTAAACATATGAGCAGTGGGACTGAAACATACATTCTAAACTTGGTTGCTTGTCACCCAAGAAACTGTAATTCCATGTATTCTTTGTTTCAAGTAAAAGTTTATATATTATACCTAATACCTTTGATACATATACATATACGATAATTTTCTGAACCAGATTTTATTTTTCCTTCTGTGGTGAATCAGTGGTGATACTGACGGAAGAGTTCCGGTACTCTCCACAAGGTATTGCATAAATAAACTGGAATTACCAATCAAGACAACTTGGAGGCCATGGTACCACGAGAAACAGGTCACAGTTTAAAATTACATTCAAAATATTACTAATCGATGTTAATTCATAATAAGATTTGTTTACGAATTACCGTGATTTGATTAATATATATATATTTTTTCATGATGATTATTAGGTAAGTGGATGGTTTCAAGAATACGAAGGTCTAACTTTTGCAACGTTCAAAGGAGCAGGACATGATGTTCCTTCCTTCAAACCAAGTGAATCCCTCGCTTTTTTCTCTGCCTTCCTCGACGGAGTTCCTCCTCCTTCCTCGCGACAGAGTTCGAAGCAAATTTGAAATTGTGGCTAATTCGAAATAGAGAAAAAGATAATCTACTCGGATAATGATCATATGTATACACTCGTTAGATTTATATGTTACCTTTTTTTCGTTCACGATAGGGTAAATTATAAACTCATGTAGTGCACACCTTTCATGTACCAAACTCATTTCAACCACGTTTATTATCATAATAAAATAACTCCTAATACCCAATCTTTTTTTTTTTTTTTTTTTTTTTTTTTTTTAAATTATATTATATTAAAATTTAAACCCAACCCATTACACTTACATTGGGCATAGGCCCAGGCCCAAACAAAACAGACCCACCGGTTACAAAAGAGAAATCGGAAAATACTATTCCGATTTCTATTTTTTCAATACTATTCCACCTAATACCCAATATTAGTTTCTATTTTTTCACTTTGGTTCAATTGGACTACTTTAAACACAAAGGAAAATCCTTAGTTTTCGGTGCTTCCATCAAATAAGAAAAAAATTGAAGACCAATGGTTGAATCTATGTAAGCTGAATACGTATATATTTAGGATGACAAAAGTTCGATTTCGGTTGAAAAGTATATTAGAAGTTGGTTCTTGGCGTTGGAAATCCAGATTATTAAAAAAAAATTTGGACAAAAGGATAACTAGAAATTATGTTAAGAGACAAAAGAAAGTTCATATCAATTTAATTTATATGAACATTTAAAATATACTAAATATTAAACTATTATATAAAAAATACTATAAATATAAATTTTGTTTCGTCGCGGATTAAATCCTAGTTGTACTTTAAAAAAGAAGTGAGTAAAATGTAAGTATCAATCTAACTTTTATATTACATCAATCTCTATCTCATTTATCCTTTTGCATTTAACCGTTGCAAAACAACGACTATCCTTTTATGGGAATAACTTAGAGGAAAATTCTTCTCAATTCAACCTGTGATTTTTTAGAGGAAAAGAGAATGAAACGTGTTTTTTCAGCTGACACAGTAACACATTGCAAAGCTTGAATGTCATATGGTGGCTCACACACTCGCATAGAAGGGTTGTTTAGTTTTTCCTTTTTATTTGAATTCTGTAACTCCGCCAATATGGCTTGAACAACAACTTTGTACTGATCTTTTGAATTCAATATAAATCAAGTTTGACGAAAAAAAAATCAATTGAATTTATAATTTAACATTTTACATTAACAAACTAAATTGGCTATAACCAATATTATTCTTGGACTTTGAAGTCCATTAAGGGTCCGAATGGTAACTGCGTTTTGCGGTGCGGGAGAAGTGCGGTGCGGTTCAAATAGTAACAAAAATATATAGATATATATGTATATGCAGATATTTTGACACTGTTACAGCACTGTTGCGGTGCGGTTTTGAGTGCGGTATTGGTCACCATTCACATCCTTATTTTCCCAAAAATACCTGGTTCAGAAAACAACGTGGGCCACGACCAAAATTAAGAGTGGGATCACCAATGTAAAAGCTTTCATAATTAGTACTAATCTAACAAACTTTGTACTAATCTAACAAACTTTGCGGTGTAATTATAACTGAATCCGTTGTTTATTTTTTTTTATCAAGTGAATCCACTTATATATGAATGAAAGTAGTAATTGAAAAGCACATGTACCAATATATGTGTGAGTTATGTGTTTTCATTTTACAGCTTTAATTTTTCAATAACTTGTTGGCAGATTTAAATCTGTATGGTGACATATCAAGGATAGAAGCACAAACAATTAGATTATAAATTTAGAAAATCTGAAAATGTTAAGTTTCGAAAATTTTGTTTCTTAAAAATCAATAGTTGACTAACATCTATTTATTGCAACAAATGACTATTCTTCCATATCCACCTAATTATTTTATTTCCATATTAAAAACAAAAGGCAAAAGACAAAATGAATTACAATCTTTCCGTATAAATAGATGAAAATCCAAGCCTTATGTCTCAACCACCTTACTACTTCTTGAGTTCTTGTATCTTTTCAAAATCTCATACCCTAATGAGTCATCCAACTATGAACATTTACAATTTGCTGATTGCAATGTGTCTTTGCACTCTTTTCAAGTTTGTCTCGTGTGATAGCCCAGAAGCAATGCGAGATCTCGTTACGGATTTGCCTGGTCAATCTGATGTGAGATTTAAACATTACGCTGGCTATGTCCCGGTTGATAAAAAAAATGGGAGGGCTATGTTTTATTGGTTTTTCGAGGCTATGAGTCTCCCAAACAAGAAGCCTTTAGTACTGTGGCTTAATGGAG
Organism: Erysimum cheiranthoides; assembly: GCA_011420285.2. Lineage (NCBI taxonomy): Eukaryota > Viridiplantae > Streptophyta > Magnoliopsida > Brassicales > Brassicaceae > Erysimum > Erysimum cheiranthoides. The sequence continues at coordinate 19,259,665 of CM022179.2, read as the reverse complement.
GTAATCAAACTCAATTTTCAACTTCTATGGAAAGATATCCCATTTTGTTAATCTTAACATGCAATTTAAAAAAAAAAATATTTATTTAGTGGGACACTTGTTTAATTGATTTTTTTTTTTTTTTTTATATATAATATACAGGGCCTGGATGTTCTTCTGTGGGATACGGAGCAACACAAGAGATTGGTCCATTTCTCGTGGATAACAAAGGAACAAGTATCAAGTTTAACCCCTACGCATGGAATACAGGTATATCAAAGTTTTTTTTTTTGGTATATATAAGTTCATCATCATATCATTATAGCTAGTGTATGATGTATCTTTACATTATATTATACAGTACATCTCAAAATCAATGGAAATGACGAAATGATTTCTTGTTCGTTATATACTATTTAAGTTTTTTCTTTTTCCAGTTTGGGATTCTTAAGGTTAATAGATATGTTACATTTGTCGATGCAGAGGCAAACGTGCTGTTTCTAGAATCTCCCGTTGGTGTTGGGTTTTCGTATTCAAACACAACTAGTGATTATAAAAAAATTGGTGATGATTTTACAGGTATGTATGTGGATATGTTGTTTAATCTATATATTAATTCTCTCCGTTAGTGATGACCATGGTACGTACAGATATCGGAACTAGTCGGATTTGTCATCTGAAAATACGTTAATTTTGATATTTTAACCGAGTATTAATTATACGTTAATTTTTCTTTTTAATTTTTTTCTATATAACTTTTATGTTTCTAAACGGATGTTAGTAATTAATATTTGCTATTTCTTTTGTATATTTACGATCATCTAAAAATCTTTTTTAAATTTGATAACATATCGATCAAAACAGATATTAAAAATATTTTTTCCATTCCTATATTCTGCCCATCCCTATTTTAGTTGTCAAATGTGATGTCATGTACTTCATGAACGTGACGACTGTGTATAACACGATCAACAGCGAGAGACGCATACGCCTTTATCCAAAACTGGTTAGAGAGATTCCCAGCTTACAAAGAAAACGATTTCTATATAGCAGGAGAGAGCTATGCAGGTTTGGACTGTATAATTAGTACTCTATATAAATATTATACCATCGTCTGTGGTTTTGATTTATAAACAAACGCATGCAGGAAAATACATACCCGAGCTTGCAGAGGTCGTTTATGACAAGAACATTGATAAGTCATCACTTCACATCAAACTTAAGGGTATTCTGGTATGTTTGATTTCAGTTCTACGAAGAATAAATCGTAAATTCATTGATATATAAAGACACTTCAATACATTTAGTAGTAATAACACTAAACAAATTTACGTTATGCACTATTCAGTTTATCAAATGGTCTATATTTTTCAAGATATGATATTTCAAGCTTAACGGCATTTGATACTTTTGATTCTCATAAAACTTACAAAAACATTGTATAATACAATAATTTTCAAATTCTTTTATCTATCGATAAATTCTCTCTTATTTCAAAGGTGGGATTCTTAGTAATATTCAATACTTGATTTTTGTTTTTGGGTATGTTAGTACTTTTGGTTTCATAATGCTTACAAAGTTAATTACTATAGAATATTTTTGAAATATTGATAGATTCTCTAAACTTGATGATATGATCCTTATTTTTCTTCTCTCGGTACTTAGCTTGGAAATCCTGAAACATCCGAAGCTGAAGATTGGCAAGGATGGGTGGATTATGCATGGAGCCATGCGGTGATATCAGACGAGACGTATGGAGTCATAAGCAAGACTTGCAATTTCAGCAGTAAAACTACTTGGGATATTAAAGAATGCAAAGACGGTGTAGACGAAGTACTCAAACAATATCACGAAATTGATACATACAGTCTTTACACTCCTAAATGTATCGGAAATTCACCGCTTATTTCCTCCGTTGATTCGATGCGATTCAAGACTAATCTCGCCAATTCGAAGATGGTATGATGATTCATTACTCATATGTCACATTGTCTTGTGTTTAACAACTAAAACTTACTTGAAACTCTCAATAGATGCCGAGGATGATGGGTGGATACGACCCGTGTTTGGATGATTACACAAGAGTATTCTTCAACAGAGCGGATGTTCAGAAAGCTCTTCATGCAAGTGATGGTATTCATCTCAAGAATTGGAGCATTTGCAAGTACTACTACTCTTAATTATTTTTTTTATTACATTATTTTTGCATAAATATAACTTATTTAATATAATCTCTATTGTTTATCCGTGAAACAGCGATGCTATTTTTAATAATTGGCATGACTCAAAGCCCTCGGTTTTACCCATATATAAGAAACTAATCGCTGGAGGATTGAGAATATGGGTTTACAGGTAAAATATACCGTTTTCAAATTTGATAGTCAAACAATAAATACATATGATCAATGGTACTAAAATGTATATACTAAACAGAGCAAATGCTCTGTTTTCTATTTTTTTTTATCAAAAAAAAATGTATATACTAAACTTTGTATATAATTTTCTTGTTTCTTCTGATGTATATACGATCATTTGCTTATATTTTTTTGTCTTAATGTTTTTCCTTCGTGTTGCCTCAGCGGAGATACCGACGGAAGAGTTCCCGTACTTGGGACCAGGTACTGCATAAATACATTGAAATTAGCAATCAAGACGACTTGGAGGCCATGGTATCACGAGAAACAGGTCACAATGATCGCATTCAGAAAATTACTAATGGATATATAGATACATCATATTATAAGATTTGTTTTGATCGGTTTTGTTGATGATTGTTAGGTAAGTGGATGGATTCAAGAATATGAGGGTCTAACGTTTGCAACGATCAAAGGAGCAGGACATGATGTGCCTTCCTTCAAACCTAGTGAATCCCTTGCGTTATTCTCCGCCTTTCTTAAAGGAGTTCCTCCTCCTTTGTCGCGATAGAAAGAACCAAATTGTATTGAAAATTATAATAAGCTAATAAATAATATAGTTTTCTAAGAAATTTAGGCACAAATTTTCATGTTTTATATAGAGTAATGGACTACAAACTCAAACCGTACGGGAGATGTCCCTCTAAGTCTCTGAAAGATCATCCGAGATTTGATACTATTTAGAAACATGAGTTTCATTTCAAATTTGATTAGCAATATATAATAAGTAGAAAGAAACAAACCATTTTATATACTAATATATATCCCATCAGATTTTAACGAAAATTTTAATTCATAAAGCTAGCACAAATCAATTTGAAAACAACATAGTATTTAAATCTTTCACAATCACACCTACAATTTCTTAATAATTTGCACAAAAGAAAACACTATTTTACATGTGATACGTGTAAACATTATTCAATAATCTATACATAATATAGAATGTAATAAGTTGTGGCCTAAGGTTGACAAAATATATATATATATATATATATATATATATATATATATAATTAACTAGTAGAAGCATGGTGAAAATATTGTCCGCATCATTGGTACCGATATCCGCTGCGAGGCAACAATCTTGAGAGGCTTACGTTGATTTTCAAGCTGTGAGGCCATAATGCGTTTATGATCATCATAACTTCTTCTCAAGCACATAGATGTTCTCATTGCCCCGTATTCGTCCTTACTCTTAATTTCAAGAATCTTTGGCGAACTCTTCAATAGCAAAGGGAGAATCATAAATTCATCACCATGTGTCATCAGTGGCATAGGCTCGATCTCTGAGACTTCATAAACATTCAAAGGATCATAGAGAGCCTTCTTAATGTCTTGAAGCATCTCCGTTTCCGAATCAAAACGGTTCTTCTTGTTAAAGAACATCTCGAAGACTTTACAACAAGACAAGTGAATCTCTTTGCACGGTTTTGGTAAATCACTTAGTCCATCAACTAGTACATGCTCCAGAAACTCTTTCCTTTTTGAATCGATTATCTTTTCGATATAAGCGATCGAGTCCTCAAGCTCGAGACCTGGATGGTTCTTCAAGTGGAGCAGCACGGAGTTGATCTTCCCTTGTTCTTGTTCCTTCTGCAAAATAATGTTGCATGACAAGTTTGAGCGTTTAAGTACAAGAGTATTGACAATGAAAAATTATAAATTTATTCTTTTGACCTTCCATTTTTCAAGTCATAGGATTAATATCCCTTAACTTAATTTGGATTTATTAAACCCCTTTCAACCATATTTTTTTATTTATAATCGCCATAAATCCCCATAAAGAGAAGGCGCCATAAATCGATTCTTGATCTCGAATTCTCGACCACTACCACTAAAACCTATAAAATGTTCTAAAGAGCTAAGTCTGAAAAGAAAAAGAAAACAAATAAACCTAAATTTTGAATCACCTGATAACTTTGTAGATCATTTAAGAGTCGAGGTATAATCATGAGCAATGTAGTTATGTTATCGTAATTTCCGGGTTTGAGTTTGTTTTGGGGAAAACAAGGTTCCATGAGACATGACATGGAAAGAGCAATGGTGTGTGCTGCGATTGAGATCATTCCGTTTCGAATATATTCTTCCATCGGTGCTGTCTGTCCCTTCTTACTCCATTCAGCTTCACGTAGCCACGACTCAAATGTTTCAGCCCACTGCATATAATTAAAATAAGAAAATATTTGATCAAGAAAAATTGTAAATTAGATGTTAAAAAAAAAAGTTTGTAAATTATATTTTTAACTTTCACCCACTGCAATTTTGTATTAAACCCAATAACCTGTAACGTTATTAATTTATAGTACTAATATATTAGGGGGTTTATATAAGATTCCGATTTATATGATTTTTTTAATTTAGTTAGGTGATCTGAGTCAGAGTCATTATTGAAATGGGGTCCAGGACTTAAACATGCCCCAATTATAGCTGACCAATCCCAAAAACAAACTCAATCCATCAGATTTTCAACTGAATTCTGGGACCATAGTAGAAGATCTATACGCAGGATCGTCTATACGATCCTTTTATTGGAATATGCTTACTTTATGGTTTATATTAATCCTTAGTTAACTTGTAGCCGATGTATTATTTATCATGATTTGCAATTGAATAATAATAATCCAATGTTAAAAAAAAAAAAAAAAAAACTTGTTTCAAAATAAATATTTTCTTCAAAAAGTAAAATTTTGGACCACAAAGAGACATACGATATTGCGAAGGTGGACTGTTATGTCGGTCCCGTGGTGCTTACGACAAGTATCTGCAGTCTCTCTTACAATATCATCAAGTGCTCTAAAAATGATCTTACCATAACCTTTAAGCTCTTCTCCTTCCCATCTATCATATATACGTAACAATTATTCAATCAAGAATCAACAAAATAATTATATTCTGATGCAACGTACAATTGAGATGATTATCATTTTTTTTAAAAAAAAAAACGAAGCAAAAACAAAAATTGAGATAATTATTCATTGTTTACCTTAAAACCGCTTTAGTAAGAGCTTTCAAATCATCAAAAGAGCCTTCTTCATCAAAGAAATCATCAGCAATTGTGACGAGGATGGCACTCTTTGCTGTAAGCTTACCAAATTTAATGACATATTCATAGGGCAACGAAGTCACAATTGCAAAGTAACAATATGTTGTCTTCTCTCTACCAAAACCAATATCACTAAGTCCCCATTTCTTTACCCACCTGTTTCAAAACGCTATTGTTAGACTATATATATATATATATATATATATATATATATATATATATTCACTTCATGGATTAGAGTTTGTGTAAGAAAAGGCAATTTCACACTATACCGAAAAGTATACTTACCTTGTCAATTCCTCTAGCTTGCGTCGATATTTGGCTTGTTGAAACTCAAAATTTCTTGCAGCAAGATGAGTCAGTTTGTCGCTATACGAACTATGTAGTCTGATTCCAGAAATCACAAAAATAACCCCTTGAATTAGCTTATTTTTATAGGATCGATCTAAAATCAGATAGATCAATTACATATGTATCATATACCTTAGAAAGGAGACTTTTCCGATTGATAGAACAGTTGAGTTCTTGTCCTCAATCCACATCCTATGATCAAGGTGTTTGAGTCGAGCTATCCATGGAGTACTTAACTCATTCTTAATCTACAAATAAATCATTATTTATTTATTTTTTTTACCAAAAAAAAAAAATCATTATTTATTTGAATTATAAGCCAAGCATTTTTATCAGTTAAAACTCTTCAATTTAATGACACATCTCAGTACCATTTTTTTATCGATGGACCGACTTTTTTCGAGTAAATCCCGAGTATATTCTCTTGCTTCTTCAAGCTCATGCTCTCCCGGAAACATGAGATCCGTGGCTCTGTAAGCACTTAGGATTACAAGCAAGAAAGAGTCTATGTTTCTTTCTAAATGATATCGAGTTTCTTGATCATTCAAGAACCAGCAAAACCTTCCTGCAAAGTATTTATACTTAGGCTTTTAAACTCAGTATTGTAAAAAAATAAAGAATTAGATTTGACCAACTTAGACAGTATAATTATTCGTTGTTAATGGTTGATTTCAAAATTAAACTTTACAGAGGATCGTTTGATTTTTTTTTTTTTTTTTTTTTGGGTAAAACATCTTCAATTGAAGAATATGGTTAAAAAATGAACTGGAAGGCCTTTACTAAAGAACAAGAAACTTTAAGATCCATAAACGGTAGTGTTTTCGGCCATGAAAGATTAACCGTTTGATATTTGACTTCAAATTATAAAATGAAGTGCGAACTTGGTATGGAGTTTTAACCCAAAAAAAAAAAAAAAACATTATCATTTTGTCCAAAAAAAAAAAAAACATTATCACAAACAATGAAGAAAGATACAAAAGAGAGAAATTCTTACTAGGTGAAACGTCTCGACCATGCATTCTTAACATCCGAAATGCAAGAGAGTCTTTGTGCAATTGTTCTGCTAGGTAACTCATGGGCATTCTCTCGACATCTTCTTCCTCGTAGCAACTTAAAATTACACAGAAAAAAAAAAAGCTTTGTTTACATAATTTATATTTTGAAAGATAAAAAGACAAAGGGGACTACAATTTTTTCCTTACCTGTAAACTTGTTGAAGAACATGTTCAATCTCTCTACCGAAGAACTCCCCTAAACCAGTACTCTCGATTAGATTAACCATGGAGAGTTTTATGAGATCTTCATTGAGAGGGTACTTTTGTGGCACTGAGAAAAACACATATAGCTTATTAATAAAAAATTAAAAATGCATTTAAATAATAGTCATATTAATTCAAATTATCCATGCATGGGATGTTGATTTAACCTCCATTAGGGCATCTCTGAACGAGATTTTGAAGATAAGCTAGACATTTTGTATTGCGAGTGAGCATAAACGCTGATGCAGTTGCTGAAGGCGACTGAAACAAAGAACCATCGCTACAGTCTAGGCTCTTAACGATGATGTCTTCAAGATTGTCGACATATAATTTCGATGGCAACACCTCTAGATAGGCCAGTAGAGGCTTATAGTTACAATCATCCACCAATTTTTCTCTGGAAAACAAAAGAAAACCGATTTTTAAAACATTTTTATTTATGTTTATGGGGAAACATTTTGGATCAAAATATCTTCTCATATAATATTACCTTTTGAGAATCTCTTGACGTTGATAAAACAACTCTATGATCATTTCGATGCAGCGACTAGAGAAGACAAAGTGTAAGCCAAGTTGTTGAGCAAGCTCTAGGGTTCCTGTGAATGTGATAACGAACCAACGAGGATAAGATCCGTCTTCGTTGATGTATTTCCCAATGATCATTTCCGTACTTCTTTCTATATATCTCTTGCCTTTAAAAAACAAAATTGGAAAATGGTAAAATATATTATATATATCTGATTTTTAATAGATTTAATTGCATGATACCATTTCGACTAGTTAAATAGAATAATTTAGTAATTTTCGTGTTTGAAAGGAATCGATCCATAACCAAGAATTACAGAACAAACTTTTTTTCAAGTACAAACCAATAGATCATTACCATTTGGTTAATTTGTAAACATATTAAAAAAAACTTTTATTTTTATTTTATGTTGCTAGATAAGCAAATTGCATATAAAATTTAAAATTAATAAAAAAGCATACAAAACATGTGGAAAACTATAAATATATGCTTTTCGCGGTTGAATAAAAAACCAAAAACGTATCTTGTATATATCGCACGTGAAACACGCAGTGGGCCATGCATGTGATGCGTACGTGGTTACGTACTACACAGTGAGTTTTTTTATATATAAATGCATACGTAGTGGACCAAGGGTGTCCGAATCTTCTTACCGAGTTACGTTTTACATGCACGAACGTTAGTCAAGAGCCACAAAATAACAAAGTCAAAGTCTTTACGCACCTTTGTGGAGATGAAAACACCCAATGCTCCATTTCTGAAGTGCTACAACACAAGCAAGAGTGGAAGTGAGAATGTACATGTCCTCTTGGCCATCTTCGTCTCCAGCGTCAGCCACAGGAGTATAACTGCCGGAGTTACCCCAGCAACCTTCTCTGGGATTTTGATTACACATAATCCAATCCAAACAATCTTGGAACATCGGTTTAAGCACATCATCACCGACGTTGTTGCCTTCTTCGATCATGGATAACCAAGCCGTATCGTAAGCGGAAGGAGAGACATATGAGTAAGGATCAAGATTAATGTTCGACAATTGAACTTTTCTCTTGATCTCATTGACCAAGGCGTCGCGATCATCAGACGAAGAACCGTAAGGGGACTTCATTGTTTCTATGTTTTTCTTATTCTGTCTAGAGGATAGCCTTTAGATTGTGTGTGTTAGTGTAATTGGCCACAAAGTTTGGGTGTGTTTATATAGAGGAAGCGAACATTGTGAGTATTAATGAACACAATGTGAAAATGTGATAGGAAATTTTTGAATATTTATATCTTTTAACAAAAATGATGTTTTGAATATTTAAATGGTTTACTCTCGGTCATGGTCTCCCCAATATATGGAGATATGTACAACGAATTAGTAGTACATATCCCCCATGTGATCACAGAGAGTCATGTACTAAATAATTGTATCATAGTCCCTACGTGTCCTTCTGTCTTCTCAAAAATTTAAACCAGAAAGAGAATATATATATATTTTTTTTGATAAGAGAAAGAGAGAATATTGAAGTTATACAAAAAAAGAAAGAAAAAAAAAATTGAAGTTAAAAAAAAAAAAGAAAAAAGAAAAAAAGAAAGAGTGGAGAAGTTTTCCATTTTTTTGGTTAAACTTTGTCATCTGACAAAGATTGTCTGTCATCTATACGTCCGACCAGCGAGTTATCGTTTTCATATATATTGCATGTAGGGGTGTCAAGTTGGTTAAACTAACCCATACACACATAGATTCAATACTTAATGGATAATGAGTCAACCCAACTCATTTAGTAAATGGTTTGAGTTAACCCATAACTCATTTAAATTATTGGATTAATGGGTTAAATGAGTTCATCCATTTAATATTTTTTTATAATTTAAATAATAATCACAATTAATTAATAGTTAATCTACTACCATCACTATAATCATCATCATCATCATCACTATATCATCATCATCACCATCACCGCGCTTTTGGGGGAAAAATTTGTGAAACCTCTTTTACTGGCGGGAAAAAATTATGAAACCGTGTTTTTGGAGGAAAATTTATGAAACTGCGTTTTTGGTGAGAAAAATTTACGAAATAACGTTTTTGGCGGGAAAGTTTGTGAAATCGCGTTTTCTGGCGGAAAAATTATGAAGCCGCATTTTTGACGGGAAAATTTTGGGCTTGAATGGTATACCACTTATTCACGTTTTCACGTTTTCAAAACGTGATTCCGCTATTTTTTACCATTCATCATATTCATCAAGTTTTCACGTTTTCACGATTTCACGTTTTTTGGAAAAGTGATTCCGCTATATAGCACTAGCGTGTTAAAAATATAACTAGAAAAAACAAAACGTGATTAATCTACTAAAACTAGCTTTTTAGCGTTTTAGAATTAATCTACAAAACTTTCTCTCGTTCAGTTTATCCCGCTAACAATTATTCAGCTATTCCGTTATTCCGCTATTTTTCTGACATACCAGTCAGGCCTATGAAACCGTATTTTTGGCGGGATTGTGAAACCGCGTTTTTGGCGGGAAAAATTTGTGAAAACGCGTTTTTGGCGGGAAAAATTTGTGAAAACGCATTTTTGGTAGGAAAATTTGTGAAAACGCGTTTTTGGCGGGAAAATTTTGTGAAAACGTATTTTTGGCGGGAAAATTTTGTGAAACAGCGTTTTTGGCGGGAAAAATTTGTGAAAACGCGTTTTTGGCGGAAAAAATTTGTGAAAACGCGTTTTTGGCGGGAAAATTTTGTGAAAACGTATTTTTGGCGGGGAAAATTTGTGAAACCGCGTTTTTGGTGGGAAAATTATGAAACCGTTTTTTAGACGAAAAAATTGTGAAATAATATTTTTTGGCGGAAAAATTATGATATGATGATGATGATTATGATATAATAATGATGATAATATGAAAATAATGATTATGATGATGATTATATAATAATAATAGTGATATAATATATTATACTTGATGAGTTAATAGTTAACTCATAAACCATTACAACTCAACCCATATCATCAACCCATTAAACCATTAATTCATTTTAACAATGAACTCATTATGACCCATTTATTAAAACAATTAAACTAATGAGTTGGTTTGGTTTGAGTTGACCCATAAAGTTTGAACCATTTTGACACCCCTAATTGCATGTCATTGCCGTAATATTCATGGAAAAACCAATATTATTCAAAGTTTGAACAATCAGGACAAATGAGTAGAATAAAACCCAACGACATTATTTAGAGAAACCAACAATATTATTTTAGAGAAAACGGGAATTGTTGTATACATGAGACAGAGAATACAAGTTGAAGACAATTTTTTTTTTTTTAAAGTTGAAGACAATTTATATAACGTTAAAAGAAAAAAATCAAATGTATATTGACTTTTCCATAACCTTTAAAAAATCAAATATTGATTGACTTTTCAATGCCAAATTGGGAATGAATTCCTGTACGCAGGCAATAGAAATAGTATATTATACAGTACCGTTTTTAATTTCAATATTGAATCTAAAAAAAAAGATGTTTTATACAGTAAAAATTGATAATATAAGTAACTGAAATTATAAAACAATAACTAGCAATAGCATATTAGACAATATGGTTTCTCAATTAACATTGTTTTTGGTTATCTTCGCCAATTTTTATGAGTATCTTTGATTTTGGCTATTTTTAGAAAATAATCTTCCAGCCCATTAATATATGACTAGTTACTAACCCGTGCTACAGCACGGGCTGATTGTTTTTGTAATTGTCGTTACGTTTTTTTATTTCTTGTGTAGTGTACTCTATTTTTTGTATCTGGTACCGTGGGTGTTGAATATTGTTTTTGGTCGGTGAAAAACTGTAGACGTGGCTTGTTTTCTGAAATTGATCGATTTTTGTTTTGTAAAATTAGTTCATCTTTGTATTTGTTTTCTTACATACACTTCTGCTGGTTTCATCAATAATGTGGACTTTCTAAGTTCCTTTATTTTGGAAAATATTTGCGGAAAGAAATATTTTCGAATTTTTCAAGATATTAGTTAAGCTACTTATTATCATATTTTATCAGTTAAATTCTAATTTGTCTAGTATGAATCGAAAATTGTTAAATTATTTTAATTTTATTATGACTATTAGATTTATATTTAATATATTATATAGTTGTAGTCTGTGCTAGGTGTGGAACTGGGGAAGAAACGATAAATCACGTTCTTTTCGAATGTCCACCTGCACGACAAGTTTGGGCTTTATCCCAGGTTCCATCAGGACCACAATTTCCCTCGGCATCTGTGCTTACAAACATGGACTACTTATTCTGGAGGCAAGCAAAACAGAATCATAATGATTCATATCCCTGGATACTATGGTACATTTGGAAGGCTAGAAATGCCAAAATTTTCGAGAATATTGATGAGAAGCCTCCCGAGGTAGTGCGTTTGGCTAATTCGGAATCTCAGACTTGGGAAAAGGCACAGGTGGAGGAAGAGGCTATTGTCCCGAATAGCCAAACACATTATTACACATCCCTCCCACGTTCAAACCCTTTGCAATCCTCTTTTATTGGACATCGGTGCTATGTAGATGGATCATGGAAGGAGACGGACAACTTCGCAGGTTATGGATGGTACTGTACTTCCTCTGATACAATGGCAACAATGGGAGCGGCCAACCAACGAAGGAGTTTGTCACCCTTACATGCAGAGATGGAGGCTTTGATGTGGGCGATGAGATGCATGATTGGTGCTGGAAATCTACATGTCGCGTTTCTGACTGACTGCTCTGACCTGGTGAAGATGGTGTCTTCTCCAACAGAATGGCCGGCATTCGCAGTTTATCTAGAAGACATCGCCGCCGATAGGGAAGAATTTTCATCTTTTTCTTTATCTTTTATCAAGCGAAGCGAGAATGTTCAAGCGGATAAGCTGGCACGACATGCTCGTGTCCTACCGCAATGTGTTACTTATGTAAACCACATTCCGTCCAATTGGCTTTCCTAAGCTAATCTATATATGCAGTTGACAAAAAAAAAAAATTTAATATATTATATAGATTGGTTTATTTTTAACTTTTAAATCTATAAATATTAAGTAGTAAAAACGTTTTTTACATTTATTACTCTGTTAGTTTTTATTTTTGGGAATTCTCAGTCCCAGTCTCGTCCCATCCCAATCCCGAATTTCAAAAAGGACATAAATGAGACCCTTTTTTCGATTTCCAAATTCATGTCCCGTTGTCGTTCCTGCAACATCGCATCCGAAATTCCCGTTTGTCCATCCCTAATGTTCGACAATTACTATCACTTATTAATTCTTAAAATAAAAAGAAAATTCAATTCAATTTCTTACCCGTTTAAAAAAATTTTAATTTTAATATCCCGATCTGATTTTTTTTTCTCAATTTTGACTTTAATGATATTTTGTTCGATATGTTTTTGGAATATCCTATATATTGTTATAGTGACATCTTAGGAAAAACTATGTTTTTATTCTTTACATATTTGAATTTCTGTTTTAATTTTTTGTATTGTTAGTTTCCATATCTAAATATCCATAAACAAATTACATATTAATAAATCCGGTGAATCTTGTTATATAATTTTAAGAAACATTTTACATCTAAATAAATCCAATTTTTTATTTTTTAATCTTTTCCCATATTAAGATTTATGAATTTTTATTTACTAAACATTTATGAATAATTTTTTATTATTTATGGATATTTTCTAAAATAGACTTGCCAATAAAAAAAATTTAATAAAATTTTAATACTATAATCTAAAGGAAACCCGTATGAGAAAAAAAAAAAAAAAAAACTAAAGGAATCCCTAAATATTCTTTATATATAGAGTGTATTCAACAAACTTATTATTCTAACCAACGCTTCTCACAAACATATCTTATATATCGTTATTTGCTGCTACTTGCTGCTCTAAGAATACAGATAAGATCTAGAAAAGATGCATATCCATTTACTGTAAAAAAAAGAATTTTAAAGCGAAGAGGTTTTGTTATGGCAATCAAGTATATCAGAAGATAGTAGCACTTAATAAACCATAGGTGAAGGATCCAGTAGTTAAAACTGAAAGCAGCACCACGGGAACCAAGTCAGCATGCATATGAAGATCCACTAAAAATGTTAAACCATTCACACATAATAGAATAATGCTTCTTACTTATCCTTCTGCACGTCAGTTTCTTGAGCAAAAGAAGTTACTATCTGTTACATGAATTTTAGTCAAGTGGTAAACATAGGTCATCACATGAAAACACAACAGTTGGAAGAAACTACAGACCTCACTTTTGCATTTCAATTTGTATATGGCTTCACGAAATGATGAAACAAAACTATTGTTGATTCTGATCTGCACACTCCCAACAAACGGAGAAGTCAAACTTCTGAATACTTAAATGGAGAAAAAAAGAAGAAAAGTAACCTGTGCATGATAAGAAAAGGAACTTACATGTTCATACGATGAGACAATAACGTGAGGTTAGTGATTGGTTTTGCCATACATAATAAGCAAACTGATTTTACCACACATGAAAAAGCAATTAATATATAACTGCTACTCGCCCAAAGCCATGAATGGGATTCCCCTGCCAACAAAATCAACACCATGGTTTCAGATAAAGCATGTTGTCTCATTGTTGTAGTCACTGACCGAAGCATTCGTTATTAAGGAAAACTTAAAACTTACCAGCCACCATGTCTTGAAAAGTAATCATTATCAAGTGAAATAGCAAGCGTAAGACAACAACTTTTTCTGACAAAGTCAATCGCCGTTGCACTTCTAATTCTGTCATGAGTTGCATAAGAAAAGCTCAATCAAATGTCTACTATTAATGTAAACAACCAAAATTTAAAATACAAGAGTCTATGACACAGGAGTAAACCCACCATTGTCGCAGGGCCAGTTTGGCTGCAGCATCAGCTTTTCCAAATCGGATCACATACTGCCCAGCATCTGCAAATATTTGTATCACATATATAAAGAGCCACGCAGACTTTTATATCTACATAGACAATGCACTGAAAACATTTCAAAATTTTCAATCATGGGCAAAATTTCAAAACTACATAGACAATGCACTAATAAATACCTTCAACAATCGGCCAATGTCATGTCTCTCTAATGCCATTAAAAACTGAAATTCTCAATCAATTATTTGACTCTCAAAAAAATTTTCTTAAACTACCTTGCTCTTTGAAACAGACCTTCCAAATCACGCCCCAACATCGAATCAGCAGCTTCTCCACACCTGAAATCACTAATTAAATTCTCATTAGCCTCAAATAATAAAAAAGACACAAATTCTAAATCTTAAAAGCCATTTACCTTTGGTTTGCGTTGAATGAACTTCTCTGTTGCTTCTAGAACCTTTGTGTTATCAACAACGATTCTGATCTCCTCCCAAACACTCACTATTCAACACTTTCCCAATCAAAATCAATATCACGATTTCCAATTCGCTGTTAATTCCACACGGTCAATGAACTCAGGCCAACACAACGTTAACAAAACCTTCTAAGAGCTACCAAGTACATCGTTTCTGCAGATGAATATCGGGGGTAAAAAAATCTCTGGGCGCATCTTAAACAACTTCAGCAGATTTATATGAAATTTCCTTAGTACGAATAAAAAGGAGAAAAAACTTACCTGGGAATGAGAGAGTTAGAGAACAGGACGATTTCACCGCTTCTTCGATGCCATTCTTTCCACAGAATGGCCTGATCGAATTGAGCAGATGCATCTGTGATCCATCCTCTTGAGTTGTTGCTTCAGCCGCTAAGTAATTATTCTTCTTCATCAATCAAAAATTCACGAATCATTTGCCTACGCCGTCAAAGAGAGCATTGAAGTGTGCGTCCATGAAATCTTGAGGAGGATCAGAGAGAGAGGGCGATGAGGGTTCACGCTTAGGGTTTTTTTTTTTTTTTTTAATGCAAACTGACGAAAAAAAAATCTGGAAAAGGATCTGAATCAGTGGCACGCTTTGGTAATTTTATGGAAAAGCTAGTGATATTCTATATATGAAATTAACGGTGCAGATCAAATCTGGCCAGGATCCGAGTGTATTTTTAACGGGTCATATATGACCCGCGCGTTTATCCGATTTCTAGGGGAAATTTGTGACGTTTTTACCCATGACGAATTGATTTGTTTTGTTCTTCAAATCAATGTATTATATAGTAATATTTTGATATACCCATGGGCAATTTCGACCAAGTATCAAAGATGTACTTCCCGATTACTTATATAGATGCGTGTTGTTAATTTTATATGTATAGTACCAATGAATAGACTGATCGAGTAACGATATAACTCTCTCTGGTGTGAACTGCAGAAAACGTGAAACATGCAAGATTCATCATAAAATAATAGTTCGACTGGAAATATTTTTAATTTGCCTTTAATTCTTGTGATGTGACATAGAAGAAGGGTGACCATATACTACAAGTTGTCCGTGTAACCAAGTGTTTCAAAGAGAACAAATAATTGATTTTAAAGCTTTATTCATCACCTGATTGAAGATCCTAGGTAACTTAGTTGACAACTAGTGTTTTATTAAATGTTAGAAAAAACTTTAGATGAGTAACTATTCTTCTATAGCTAATGAAAGTTTAAGGTAGAAGGAATTGTGAACTTATCAGAGCTGAACATAATACATATTTAACTTCTTGGTTTTGACGGATAATTTAGAAACCATTGATTTTAGTCTTAGGGATTAATTTCTCAAAAATATGTTAGTCTAATTCTTTGATTGTAGTTAAAAAATTGTTCTGAATTGTTTCTTTGGTAAATATTTATTTTTGCATTCCTAAACTCCTGCAATTTAGCGTGATACGTGATGTTTTTATCTTTATTAAATCCTTATTATCGGCTGTCACTTCTCCGCTAATTGTTTGGTTATTTCATTTTCGTGTTTAGTGATCGGAAAACTGGGTAGTGAATACTGAATAGTGAACCGCTACAGCACTAACACAGTAACACATTTGTGTAAATTAGTCGGATTTTATTTCATGTGTTGAGTATATTATAAACAGAGCTTTCAGAATTCATTAAAAAAAAAAAAAATTTAAATTGAAGATAATTACTTGAAACATGTTATAAGAGGCGATTGATAGTCTCCCCAAGTTAGATACGATTATTATTGTCTATTCCCACCAAAAAAAAAATTATTATTGTCTATTTGTTTTGGTAGGTTTTGCACTATTTTTTATCATTAAAAAAAAAAAAACTATTCTTTAATAAAAAAAAAGAAAAACAAAAACTGAAAATAGCTGTGAGTGACAGAGCGTGATTTGGGGTAGATTTTGTACTAGTTTTTATTATATGAAAATATTATTTAGGTGATTATGAATGGTAGATAGATAATTATCGGCTGATCGCTAATGTGTGTCGGATAATGATTGGAGTGATAATTAGTGATAGATCCAAAATGATCCAACATTCTAACTAATTAGAGGCGAATTAATAATTCGTGGAACATTCAAACTAATTATCTTTCAGAACTATTTTTGTTTTTTTTTTTGGTGGGGAGAACTATTTTTGTTTAGTAAACATGCGAGTTTAATAAAAAAAAAAAAAAGCATTAAACATGCGAGTTATATATATATATTCAAATTGAAAAAATCAAACACGATAATCTCATTTCACGCGGAACGAGTCAAAGTTGGCTCTTTGATTTGGCCACTGTGACCTACATGATGTTTTTGCTTACTAAGTTTTTTTTAATTAATCTTTAATTTTTAGTTTTTGATTTTTAATATTTTTTAGTTTTTGACTTTTGGTGTAGATTTAAGTTTTTGCAAAATCTTGATAAGTTTTTTACTTTTTGATTTTTATATAATTATTTTCAAAATAACGTTTTTAGGTTTTTTTTATTTTAATTTAGTTTTTGTTTTGTTTTAGAAATAAATATCATGCAAATTTTGTTTTAAAAATCCACAACATTTCGTTTTCGGATTCTGTGAAGAAATAAAATAATTTTTTTTTTGGCCAAAAAAACAAAATCTCATAAAATATATTTTCCTATCTTTTAGAAAAATTAATTTTATTAGAATTGATTGCATAACTAACTGATTTTTGCATAATAAAAAACCAAAAACTGTTTTAAAATTTCCCTCATTCAAGGTTTTAATTAATATAATACATAGATAGTAACGTTTCTATTTTAAGTATTTATGCATTTGAAATTACACCAGTACTTATCAAAGGTTGAATACATATGTATATTTTATATATGGCCAGGCTGTAATTTTAAAAGCATTAAATAGTGATTAGGGATATTTTTGTTAGAATTTGGATCTCAGGATACTTTAAAAAAATATCATATTGCAAAACTAGAGTTCATTTTATTCATTATGAGAGGTACGTTAATTTTTCGCAACTTAGTAGCATTTAAAAATAAATAAGAAAATTAGTCAATGAGAAATTATAAGTTGCATTTAAAAATAAATAAGAAAATTAGTCAATGAAGAATTATTCTCCAGAACTTTACAATCTCTCACTTCGAACATAATTTATAATATAGTCCGGTCTACACAAGCTTTGTTTCCTTTTAATTTAGTTTACAATTATTAGAAGTCTTAAATTTCAATTACTAGTAAGCCACAAAAATCGTTGATTCAAAACTTACACTTTAAGCACTCACAGTATCATTACAAAACCAAAACTGCACTCACAGTATCATTACAAAACCAAAACTGTGAAAGCATCCCATAAAAGTGGGTCACCAGTTCACCGTCCCAAAGCGTATTGTCGCCAGAATCCTAAAGCCTAAAGGTCTGGAATTGAGTTAATTGAAAAGCAAGAATGACGTTCATCAGAATCTATAATTCATGCTCTTTTAAGTTCCTACATTATTTGTCTAGGCATGATCTCGCTGGCCTTCTTGCATGTGCTGAGGCTTGTTTTGTTGCGTAGGCCGGGCTTGTTGTGATTTGGACCTTCTATATACTGTATAGACTTACGTTTTCAGATTCCAGTTGAATTTTTTTTTTTACATTTTTTATTATTCTCATTGAGAAATAGAAATTATCCTTATTATGAAAAAGACGAAAAAAAGACGAAAAGTCTATCATCCAACAGAATGAGAGAATGAGATATATGCGAACCTTCAATGGTTCTTTCATCTTTCACAATCTCTGGAGAAAATTCACTAATATGAAATCACTCTGCTTGGCTGCCGACACTGGCGGGCCTTGTCCCTACCAAGCTGCCGGGACCTTCGAAAATATTACCCGAATTGAACCAACGATTTCTACATTGTGCAATCAAAAGAAATATAGTTTTTCATGAGTTTTCATTCAGTTTTTTGTAACTTATTCTTTATGTATTCATTTCCATTCATCGATTTTTTTTTCTTTCAATTTATGCGATTTTGAAATTACACAGTATTACCAATCATAACCCTAATTTTTTTTTATTGGTTTTAAAACTGTTTAATCTGCATACACTGAATGATTCAATATAAATCAAACCATGAAAACTCAGATCAATCTTGTGGCCAAAACAGTTTTAATGTTTCGATTTCTAAAACATTGCAATTCTTTTTGTTGAAGAACATCTCAAAACTTTGCAAAAAGACATGCTTTTAAAGACTTGTCTTTCTTGACAGTCAGCCTGCAAATTCTCTCCTCATGTTTTTTTTTCATATCTTAATATACAGTGTATTAATGTTTATATAACCAAGAACCAGAACCACATGTACATAACGAGCTTTCCTAGGCCATAAAAATAATATAGTACATGTAAGCACGGTAAAAAGACATGCTTTCAAAGACTTGTCTTTCTTGACAGTCTGTAGCTTGAAAATTCTCTCCTCATGTTTATTATTATTATTTTTTTCATATCGTAATATTCAGTGTATTAATGTTGATATAACCAAGAACCAGAACCACATGCATGTACATTACTAGCTTTCCTAAGCCATAAAAATAATATAGTACGATGTAAGCATGGTCATTATTATCACATGATCAATCATATGTGTAAAATAATTATTTTAACATTTTTATTGTGAATTTAGGGACCATGTTATTTTAAACTAAAACAAAAGGATAGTCCGAAAGGTTTACTTTCCTTTTTTTTGGTTTTGCCTTTTCCCGTAATATTTTCATTAGTATAATAACTACCGAAAATAAAAGTAACAACCTTAATGATCATCAAAATCACGTGATGCTGCTAACCTGCATTTCGATCCACACAAAAATGACTTGATAATGAGATAGATATGCGAATGTCAAAAAAAAAAAAAGATAGATATGCTTTTTTGTAGTCAAGACTTTTCAGACCTTCGATTGTGACTTTGTGGCAGTGGCGGAATGAAAGCTTATTTTAACGGGGTCACATATATCAGTTATATATATATATATATATATATATATCAGTTATATTGTGCATTACGACTGACTAAAAGTGACTTTTAATTATAAAAAGAAACATTAACAAAAGAATGTTAAAAAAATGATAAAAACAAAAGCATTGACGGCATAGGTGGTTGGTCTTTGTATAATTCAATGATCCTTAAGTGAGTGACTTGTTTGCTTTTCTTCTTTCAATGTTCTTGTGCTTCATAGTTCCTTGAACTATGCCTTCAAAATCATATATAAATATGATTCATGCTCTTTTAAGTTCCTAAATTATTTGTAGAGGCATGATCTCGCTGGCTTTCTTGCATGTTCTGAGGCTTGTTTTGTTAGGTAGGCTTGTTGTGATTTGGACTTCTATATATAAACTTACGTTTTCATATTCCATTTGAACATTTTTTTACATTTTTAATATTCTCATAGAGAAGTAGAAATCCTTATTATAAAAAGAGGAAAGTCTATCATCCAACAAAATGAGAGTAGGAGATATATGCGAACCTTTAATGGTTCTTTAATCTTTTACAATCTCTGGAGAAAATTCACTAATATGAAATCACTCTGCTCGGCTGACGACAGTGACGGGCCTTGATCCTTACCAAGTTGTCGGGACCATCGAGAGTATTTATTCTATATGTATATATTCATTTCCATTCCTCAGTACATATTACCAATTATAACCCTAATGATTGATATTGATTTGTATTTGATTTACCATTTATGTTCCAAGTGAGAGATTGTAAAGTTGTGGAGAATATTTTCTCACTGACTAGGTAAAGAGCTTATTATAAATTTGACACTAAATAAAGTTTTAAATAAGTTCTTCTGGATTTGTTAAAAAAAAAAAAAAAAAAAAAAAAAAAAAAAGACCGAATCGTGCGGTACTGTTTTTCAATATAAATCAAACAGTGTGATATTCCAGATGAATCTTAATGTGGCCAAAATAGTTTTAATGTTTCGATTTGGAAAAAATCCCTACTAAAACCAAACCACAAGAAAGAAAAACGTAACTAAGATTTCATTTATGAAGTAAATATATAGATTTATTGATGAAAGACAGAATCGGATGGAAACCAAAAAGGTTCAAATGAATCCATAATAAATCGACTTGATTTTATATTCTTACTATTAAAAAACCTTACAATAGTGACAATAACAAAATGTAGAGAAAGAAGATTACATGCTATCACTATGAATTCAACAATGCATACTAAACTTTAGAATACGGAATTCACTTGAACGTTGGATAAAGCTCGGAGAGTTTATTTACGAATGTCGACGGGATCGTAAAGAGCCTTCTTAATGTCTTGAAGCATCTCCGTATCTGAATCATAGCGATTCTTTTTGTTGAAGAACATCTCAAAAACTTTACAAAAAGACATGTGAATATCTTTGCACGGTTTAGGCAAATCACTGAATTCATCCATTAGGACATGCACAATAAATTCTTTCCTCTTCGAATCAACGATCTTTTCAATACAAGCAATCGAATCCTCGATCTCCAAACCACAATGATTTCTCATGTGGAGCAGCACAGAGTTGATCTTGCCTTGTTCTTGTTCCTTCTGTAAATTATAATATCACAAGTTTGGTAATCAAGTAAAAGAAGAGCACCTCATATGCCTACAAGATAAAGAGCTTCACATAACTTATTAATGTGATCCAAAATTTAATAACAACTAGCTATAAAGAACTAATAGTCCTACTATGTTTGAATCGATAGATATATACCCTATTGCATTTTTAAAATACCTTATTACATTTTGAAGTAGATATGGTGTATAGACAACAGATTAATTCATGTATTATAAAGATTTTCATCACCTGGTAACTCTGTAGATCGTTAAGGAGTCGTGTAACGGTCATGAGCAATGTTGTTATGTTATCGTAATTTCCGGGTTTGAGTTTGTGTTCGGGAAAACCTGATTCCATGAGACACAAAGTAGGAAGAACAATGGTGTGTGCTGCGATTGAGATCATTCCATTTCGAAGATATTCTTCCATCGACGGTATGTATCCCTTCTGACTCCATTTAGCTTCACGTAGCCACGACTCAAATGTTTCACTCCACTGCATAGTCATTATTTAGTTCATTAATTCATCTATTACGAAAATCTAGTTATTATTTTGTTTTTGTTGCTTTTATTTAGTTACTATTTCTGAATCAAATTAAGAATCTTTTCCGTAGAAAGAGCCGTGTAAATGCCCAATATAAACTAATGTACTTCTAACTTCTAAGTTAAGAAGCCGGTAAATTTTTTCTTTTTTTGCTATAATTTTTTTCATTTGACGAAAGAATTTGTATGTACCAGCATGGTAAATTTAATTTTGTACTCTCTACTTACAGATAGAAATATTGAAGGTTTAATTGTTTATCAAAACTGTATGTACTGGATTGAACAAGAAATCAACATATTAATTAGTTTTCTGATATAGTTAATTTAAAGTTAATCCCTACATATAAAACATGGCAAATTAAACGATATCTTGAATTATAAAAGACTTACAATGTTGCGAAGATGGTCTGTTATGTCGGTTCTGTGGCCCTTAAGGCAAGTTTCAGCAGTCTCTTTTACAAGATCATTGAGCGCTTTGAATATTATCTTGCCGTAACCTTTTAGCTCTTCGCCTTCCCATCTATCATTTATACGTAGACAATAATTCAATCAAGAATCAATTGAATAATTGGCTTCCAAACGGATAGATAGATAAGTATAGGCTATTGATTCTTCTAACCACACCTGCGCATAACCAAAATTTTAAACTAATGTACCTTAGAACAGCTTTAGTAAGAGCTTCCAATTCATCAAAAGAACCTTCTTCGTCGAAGAAATCATCAGCAACTGTAATAAGGATCCCACTCATTGCCATAAGCTTACGAATATTAGCTCCGGATTTAAAAGGCAAAGAGGTGCTTGATGAAGCGGCAAAATAACAATATGTTGTTTTCTCTCTTCCAAATCCAATATTGTTAAGTCCTGATTTCTTCACCCACCTGGCTCAAATTAAAAGATCAAGTTTAAGTCCATGATTGATATATAGAGTTTTATCTCAAAACATGTCTCAATACTTACGTCATCACGTCCTCCATCTCATGTCTATATACAGCTTGTCGAAGTTCGAAATTTCTCAAAGCAAGATGAGTAAGCGTGTCGCTATGTATACTGTGTAATATGGTTCCAATGATATGAAAAAAAAATCCTTAGTGATAAGATCTCCTATTGTAAACATATAAAGTAATGTTTTATAAAAAATATATATAAAGTAATATTCGATTGCAAATATGTTATATTGTATAAATTACCGGATCAAAGAGGCTTTTCCAATTGAGAAAGCATTTGACTCCTTGTCCTCAATCCACATCCTATGATCAAGATGTTTGACTCGAGCCATCCATGGAGTACTTATTTCATGTTTAATATGAAAAGTAGGCACCATTTGTTCATCGATAAGTTGAACTTTGCTAAGTAATTTACGGGAAAATTCTCTTGCTTCTTCGAGCTCACACTCTCCTGGAAACACGAGATCAGTTGCCCTGTAAACACTTAGAATCACAAAGGATAAACATTCAATGTTTTGCTCTAGATGATCCCGGATTTCTTCGTCATTCAAGAACCAGCAAAAGCTCCCTACATCAAGTTTGTGTGAAAAGAAAACAAAAATCAAATTTGGAATATATTGTAAGAATATATATATATTTACTTGTTTAATGGGTTTTCTGTAGAAAACAGAACCCTTAAAATGAATTTTTAGTTTGGAGAATTAGTTCTTTACTAGGCAACACGTCGTAGCCGTTCATCCTTAGCATTCGAAACTCGAGGGATGCTTTGTGCAACTGATCTACTTTTGAACATATGGGCATTTTCTCGACATCCTCCATTTCGTGATTCCTAAGGAAAAAAGAGAGAATATAATCCAAATTATTGTATATATTATTAGGTAATTACTTAATTATAAAGACTAAAATCATAAGAGCGTTTTATATTCCTCACTTGTAAAGTTGAAGAAGAAAACGATCAACCTCTCCACCAAAGTACTCTCCTAAACCGAAGTTATCCATTATATTGACCATAGTGAGTTTGATGAGTTCTTCACTCAGGGGGTAAATTTGTGGCACTGTATATAAATAAATTAGCATAAGGAATACAAAAAAGATTTTCAAGCAATTAATATATTTTTTTCTTGTTTAGAAATGTTTTAAAAAAAAAAAACTTAAAAATTAACCTCCATGAGGGCATTTTTGTACGAGAGATTTCAGATAAGTCAGACATTTTGTATTGCCTGAGAGCATATATGCTGCTGCAGTTGCCGACGGTGATTGAAACAAGCCATCTAAATCACCGAGTTTCTCAACGATGTCTTCTTGATTTTGGGCGTATAATGTCGATGGCAACACTTCAAGATATGCGAGCAGAGACTGCCGGTTGTAACGGCCATTCACAAGTTTTTCTCTAAAGAAGAATGTTGGTTAAGAAATTGTTAGAAATCTCACGACGACGAAAGACTTCTAAGAGAAATTATTTTACCGAATTTTGTTAATTTTCGCACTGGTCTAATTTGAAACCAGAATAATTTATTATTTTATTGTGTTTATTAATTGATGATGTTTTTATTTATAGAGATTTTACTGTATATGTCATTTACTTTTTTATATGACTATCTAATTTTATGCCGAAATCCAAATAGACTATATATAAAAATTGGCTCATATGAAGATTAATTTCCAAGTTTGCATTAATTTCTGGGACGTACTTGTGGAGAATCTCTTGGCGTTGGAAGAACAAATTGTTGATTATTTGGTTAACTCGCGGACAGAAGAAAAAATGTAGGCCAAGTTGTTGAGCAAGCTCTAGGAGTCCAGTGAACATGAGAACGAGCCAACGAGGACAAGATGATCCCTTCTTGTTAAGGTTGCTATATTTCCCAATAATCCTCTCCGTACTTCTTTCGATGTATCTCTTGCCTAATTAATCAAGATGTTTAAAATATATGTACCCTTAATTAATCTCTGATTAAAAAAGTTTTAAGTAAAATAAAATTCAATGTGGATTTGAAGAATATACTGTATGTGAATAGTTAACACTTAGCATATATGCGGTAGTTTTCTATCGATATGATACTCCTGATTTTAATAATGATCTTTTTTTTTTTTTGTCAAGATTTTAATAATGATCTATTGCGTAAATATGCAAATACTTATAGGAAAAATGACGTAATAATTGAATACAAATATTTTATGATATCAAACAAATAAAATTTAATTATAAGGATATATTTTTGTTAATGTAATTGGTAAAAGAAATTGCTTTTTTACATTATATATGTATTTCTTGAAATGATATCACTTATATATTATGAATGAAAAAAAAAAAACGAAATATGTAATCGAATTTATTTTAGGTATTTAATTATTATATACTTACGTGCATGTGAAACGGACGTATAATAATGCATGTAAAATATATGTATAATTTTTATTCAACACGTGCACCCAAACACAAAAAGGATAATTAGGGCGAAAGGTGTCAAGAAACAAAAAACAAAAAAGCCTATGGTGAAAACGAGTCAACGTAAGTCATAACGATTACCTTTGTGGACATGAAGACTTCCAATGTTCCATTTGCGAAGTGCTACAACACAAGCAAGGGTCGAAGTGAGAGTTTCGTCTCCGTGGTCATCTCGGTGCCTCCCCCATGATCCTTCTACAACGTTCTGATTGCTTAGAATCCAATCTAAACAACATCGAAACATCGGTTTCTGAATACCGGCATCTTCGAATTCGATCATGGCTAACCAAGCTGTGTCATAAGCCGATGGAGACACAAATGAGTAAGGCTTTCTATAAAAATTATCCAATTCAAATGTTTCTCTCCTGATATCCTCTGCTAGAAAGTAGAAATCAGAAGTATAACAATTATCGAACTTCATTATTTATTTTCTTTTTTTCTCTAAATGGTTTTTGCTACATATGCTTTCACGAGATTTGGTGTCTTTATATAGAGTCTAGGAAGCTTCGATTAAATTTCATAAAATATGACTAATCACGTGAAAAACAGAAACTAGAGAGACTCAAGATAACCCCCAAATATTGACAAAATAAAGAAAAAATTTGTCCTTTGGCAGCCTCTAATCGGAAAATCCTATCCTCCTCATGTTTATGTCATGTCTTAATATTGAAACAAGTTAGTACAAATTGCTGGTGGCAAACTACAACCACATACATTTGCATAAGTTTTTAAAGATAAGCTAGTTTCGTTGATTCTGATAATACTCAGAGCTAGGATAAATTGTAAGATTATATGTTAATTCTAAAGATTTCCGGATAAACTAAGTTTTATAAAAATAGTTGAGATTTCATTTGATTTATGGAAAACACAAAACAAAGAGACAAAGCTCTGTATTATTATTATTCAATGTCAGAACTAAACAAAAAAGACCTAATAGAAGTAGAATAGTTTTTAGTTACTTTATAAATTTTGGTTTCTCAAAATTAGTAATTAACATGATCGTAACACATGTCAATTCTATTAATTAGATATTGACACATATGAAAAAAAATTTAACTTTCTTTTCTTTGATACAAAAAAGTTAATTAAAAGAATCATATGTACATATAATAATTTACATGTATATATGATATATCTAAAAGTATTTAAAACATTTCACCTTAAGGAAAAAGGAAACTAAAAAAATATATATATATATATATATATATAAACTTATTACATACGAATTCACGATGCATGTCCTACAAACTGTCAAGAAGAACATGCTTTTGTACTATTGTTTTTGTAATTACATGAACTTAACCACTAAATAAAATTAATCATTTGAAAAACGTGATATCGTAATTAATTACATAAACTATAACCTTGGGCGCGCGAAAGCATGTCGTCCTTCTTGACAGTCTGCAAATCCTCTCCTCCTATTTTTTTTTTTTCATATCTTAATATTCAATGTATTATTTGACAAAAAAAAAGAAGAATATTCAATGTATTAATGTTGATATGACTTAGTGAAGAATCAGAACCACATATACATTACGAGCTTTCCTAGGCCATAGTATGATATAATCACGGTCATTATCACATGAATCATTTAAAATGTGGGAAATAATATTGGTTTTTAACTTTTTTACTATTTTTTTTTTTCATATCTTAATATTCAATGTATTATTTGACAAAAAAAAGAAGAATATTCAATGTATTAATGTTGATATGACTTAGTGAAGAATCAGAACCACATATACATTACGAGCTTTCCTAGGCCATAGTATGATGTAATCACGGTCATTATCACATGAATCATTTAAAATGTGGGAAATAATATTGGTTTTTAACTTTTTTACTGTAGGGGACCACGCCTTTTTTTAATAGGAACATATACGATAGGAGAGTGGTTTAGCACCACTCAATTAATCTAGATTGAACCGGAATTTATCTCAATCATATCATTGAAATCATCTCATCCAAGAGAGACCCAACCTCATCCGACCTCGTTCAGCTCGAGATCGAGTTAGATCACATACGAGTGAGGATATCGCGAGGATCTTGTGAAGATCATTTGAGAAGATTTCGACCAACAACTTATGGAAAACGGCATTGGATGCTCGAGAGAAGATTTAGGAAAAAAGATTCACGAATCTAGGGCTTCACAACTAGTGACCTAGCTATAAAAAGAGATCTCGACTCCATTGCAAAGGATCTGCAATTTTACATTCAAGAACTCTAATTCGATACATGCAAAAAGCTCATTTGTTCTTCAAATTTACTTGTAAACATTCGAGTTTAATCCCTAATCAATAAAAAAATCCGCTTTCTATTGTGTTATTTGCATTTTCGATTTGGTTCTTAGTACTTTGGACTCACATATACTCAGAAACTAAAATAAAAGAATAGTCAGAACTCAGCCTCAAAGATTTACTTTTTTTTTTTTCTTTTTTGCTGTGCCTTTTCCGGAAAAAAAAAGAATAAGATAGATATGCTGTTTTTGTAGTCAAGCCTTTTCAGACCTTCAATTGTACGTCTTTGTGGCAATGGCAGAATTAAAGCTTATTTCAATTCCGATCATGATGAAAAATTAAGATTGATTCTGAATTTGCAACAAAATCTAACCGCGCTCCTTTTTTTCTTTTTACTCAAACAATGAAACAAGCACTTACATTAAATTTAACTCGAGGCTATCGCTACGAGGAATTCAAGATCTCTTTGCCAAATAGTCAACATCTCGAGAATTCAAAAATGATATTAAGAAGAAAAAAAAAAAAAAAAAAACATAAACACACTGCATGGTAAAAATAAAAAGAACGGTTTACATTTACAAACAAAAAAAAAGATCATAGCCGACCACTCTCGGGTCCTCACAGAAACCGAGAATAATGATAGTTCTTCAACCATTCAAGGCGAGTGAACACATCTATTAGCTCTTTATGCCTTCAAGGCTGAGCGATCTAGAACATTTTCCATTAAGGAGGAAATTGACGATACGATTTTCTCCGTACCGGAGGATTAATGAAGCAATCTAGCTCTCTACATAGGAGGAAAATGTTAAAAACGGGCCAGACCTAGAAAGAACAAGGCCAAATTAGAAAAATAGGAAATAGAGCCGGAGTCCATAACCACAAAGTACATTCTGGCCTATCTAACCGCCTATTTGAATTGCAATTTTCAAAGGTTCGTGTCATTTGTCTGTCCGATTAGTAACCGAAGAAGCGGTTCAGCCTCCAACTACCCAAAAATGTGCTACCAATTTAACCATTTGACCAATGTCTATGTTACAAATATGTATATGAAATGCACATGATATCGTCTAAGGAAAAAATAGAACTAAACGTTTTAAGTTTTCTGTAAAAAAAATTCACATGGAAGATATACACGTAAGAAAAATCAAGTCCATACTAAAACAGTAAATTATCTTAAATTTCAATGCGATTCTCATACTCAGTTATATGGAATAATGAAAAAAAAAGTGAACCAAACTTTGCATTAACAAAACAGATTGATGTTACTCTGTATATTATTAGCATGTGGCATTTTTAATTTAGCTAACTTATATAGGGGAAAAGATACTATCATATTTGTCATTAATCAGCTTCTGTTATTAGTATACATCTTGCAACCATGGAGTAAAAAGAGACGTATACACCTTTCTTGACGTAAACAGACATGAGATACGTATACATTTGAAAGATCGTGTGTGTCAGTGTGTGTATGTGTGTATATATATATTCCCATATGATATCTGTATAAACTATATTTAGGTGTGCATAGATATACATACATACATATCTATATAGATTATGAGTGCCAGTTCATGTTAGGAAGCTGAAACGCCTGTCTTAAAACCCCATGATCAGCTAGAGACGACGTCGTATCAATAACTCCATTTCCATGAAACCCCGAACTCTGAGGAATCTCACTAAGCATTGAAACAAAAGAGACATTGTAGTTGTCATTGTTAAGATCACCTGTGTGATGAAACCTCTTGCTCGATAAGAAGGATCCGAATGAAGATGATCCCGAGGCATCGTGACCCATCCGGTACTGACCACACAAGGAACGTTTGTCTGAAGAGACGACCATACCGTCGAAAAAGTGTTCTTCGTTATTGTTGTTATTGTTGTTGTTATTGTCGTTGTTGTCTAGGACTGATGTGGAAGAAGAATTAGCAGATGATTTTGAGAGCATTCCTTCCATTAGATCCTCTCTTAGTAATACTCTCTCCATTGTTGGTCTTTGTGAACTATTCTTCTTATAGATCCTACATAGAACCCAATCGTCTAGCTGCAAAATTGATATGTAGTACAATAATCATTACACCAAAGTATATAATATAACGTCAGTCGCATTGATTTAACCAGAATAGTATCTTGAGTTTTCCTAAAAAAGATTTTGGTTTGATTTTCCCACGTGAAACAATATTGTATACTAAAATAACTCTGGCAAATGTCACAAATTTGAATACAACTACAAATTGCTGAAACATTGTAGTTGGGGTTAGTTTAATTAGATTCCTTAATTATGAGGTTCCAGTTTAGTAGCTTAACATTTCATTAATTACTAACAACAAAATACATTTTTCATGTGGTGATAGTATGTGTACCTTACTCAAATTTGATGACCCAAAATTTGTTAGTAGATGCTAGCTAAGATCATTGCACATACCCGTAATGAGTTTTTTCTTGTCGTGGCTAAGTCAGGTGGCTTAGCTGTAGTGCTAAGGTTACCATCGGTGAGGCGATATTCATGCATGATCCAATCTGTTTTGATCCCTTTAGGAGGTTTTCCACCGTAAAAAACAAGCGCTTTCTTGACACCAGCCTTGTGACTATTGCACGTAAATATCGGTTTATCGGTTCCCGTGGCTTTCCAATAACCGGAAGTTGCTGCCCGATTTGGCCTAACCCCATTTGGATACTTCCGATCCCTAGGACTAAAGAAGTACCACTCGTGCTCTCCAAAACTCGCCTTGCCTAAACCATTCAAAATAACAATAACCAAGGAATCATTATACTATCTATATCAAATTTTAAAAATAATTGTACATTTTAATAAAAACATCAAACACATGTACATTAGGAAATATATATAATAGCATACATACTTGGAAGCTCCCAAGGATCGAACTTGTAAAGATCAATCTCGGCGATGATTGAGACTGGAAGTGGAACAGAAGTAGCTTTCTTCTTTAGGTAATGAACTACTAGTTCCTCATCTGTCGGGTGAAACCGAAACCCGGGAGGAAGATGCGGATGGCCCGGTCCTATGCTCGAATCCCCCATGTTTTCCATCAATTCGATTTTCTTCAAACTAAAGAACAAAAGTGATTTTTCACGAAAGCAGTCTCATGATCCTCAAGAGAAAATGTAGGAAAAAAGTATAGAGATCTTTGGAGAGTGAATGTGTTTCATATATGATGTCAGAAGAAATAGGTGTTAGGTTTGTGTGAGCATATGAGTACCGAACTGGGTCCCTTGAAGAGAAAATGACACGTGGCTAATCGTGGGGCCCAGAATTAGCGGCCAATGGGCATTAAATTTGGGAGAAAAGGCAGGTTTTTTTCGAACTGCCTTATGTCATGCCTTTCTTATGCTACACATCACGCACATACCTCATTTTGGTTTTTGTGTAAGATTATACAAATATATAAAATGTGCGAATACTGTCTAATATATATATATTTTTTATTTTTTTTATTTTTAATTATTGCATTACCAATGTGTTTTTCGTTTGCAATCGAACTCTAGTAAATTATGAGTATAATAGAAAGAAAATCCAAATAGTCGACCGTAACTGAGACGTTACATACATGATACTGATACATGTATAACCTTGTTTTTACTAGCTAGCATAATTTTCCAAGTTCTTAATATCTACGATAATGAAGAGTTTCAAATTAAATTTTTTTGCTAAGAAAAAAAGAGTTTCAAATTATTTTTAACAAAATGCGTTCCAAAGGCATTATGAATCATTCAATATGGTACATATATTCAAGTTTTTTAAACATTTATTTAAGCATGAATTAACAAAAAAAAAAAAAAAAATTATAAGGTTGACTTCTTATGCTGGATAGCCAATGAGAGATCTTCTGATGAAATAGGGTTTCGTTGTCTTCGGAAGGTGGCCACTGGAATTGGCTCGTTGCATGCAACCACTGCAAGAGGTGTACGAAGAAGGACGTTGTTCAGGGAACATGGTGAGGTGACTTTATCAGGAGTGGTCCTGAGTCTGCTAGGATGTTTTCTTACATTTCGGTGGACCAAACTAGGACGTGGTATGAAAAGACATGGGCTCACCTTGAGGCATGCTATGTGGACGTCATCCTGAAGTAGTATAGGCCCTTGGGCATGCCCATTAACAAACAATGCTAAGGCCTCAAGGAATTTTAATAACAGGCACGTGGGCCTGCCTTTTGAGTCTAACAATACTACACCAGCCTGATTCTACGAGTTCGGATGATGATGACATGATGTGATTGCATCTTCTAGCTCAAGTCGTTTCGTATTCTAGGTAGGACCATTATCCATTTGTCGACCCTATGTGCGACCCTAAGTTATGGTCCGTACTCTTCAACCTCTCACTTTCTTTATAAGGCTTTAAACTGCTAGTCTGATACTCTTCCTTTTTTTTCTTTTTCTTTTTTTCTCCCGTTGGTTTTGTCTTCCTGTTTCTTCACTCTCATTTCTTCTTCAGCCTCTTCCTCTTTTTTTTTTACTCTTGTGATATTTCATTCTTGACACTATGTCATCATACTCTCCAAACACTCTTCCTTCTGACGGTTCCACGAGCGTATTTGATGAGACTCCTATTCCACAGGGTTGTGGTTGGGATTACTGTCCCAGCTCCTCCATCTCGAACATTCTCCGATAGAATATCTTGCCATCTTTGTTCCTTATTTTATAGAGGGATTCGGTCACAAATATTCCAGAGGTGCCCGGTAATTAGTATTATACAACATTACATTACAAGCAAGCAATCATATATGTTCATATCATGTTTCTGGTTTTGTTAATCACTTCAAAAATATAAGAAATCTAAGAAAAATGTTTCAAAAGATGTAAGTTAGTAGTTTCAAAAACTAATAATAACATCAGAACAAAAGACTAATATTATACTTCTTCTATTTACAAAATGTTTTCATATGATATTTTGGTTAGGAAATATTATATTTTTTTGTCTCTTTTGTACAAAAAATTTATTTAATTTCTCATCAAAAAAAAATTAACGAGTACGTAGTAAAAATACAATAGAATACAAATGGTCACAGAAGATTCAATAAGCTTAATCATCTTTTTTTTTTTCAGCGTTTAATCATCTTATAAAAAACGGTTTATTTGAAATTTATATCTGCAATTAATTTTAAAACTTATTTTATATATTAATGAATTATTTTGATTTTATATTTTATATTCTAGACAGAGTTGATCATTTCTCTTAGTACATTAATTTACGTAGCCTTTACTGTCTATTTTTTTGGGATCGTGACCGTTTCAAAGGATATTTTACACTTTTACTTCCTTCTTTCAACGGATTTTAGTATAAAAAGGAA
This sequence comes from Erysimum cheiranthoides, assembly GCA_011420285.2. NCBI lineage: Eukaryota > Viridiplantae > Streptophyta > Magnoliopsida > Brassicales > Brassicaceae > Erysimum > Erysimum cheiranthoides. The sequence goes on along the minus strand of CM022179.2, from coordinate 19,226,711 downwards.
CAAAAGAAAAGTAATAAACACTTTTTGACGTAAACATAACTAATAAATAGTTTTTGATATAAAAGTATATCTGTATATGTACGTCTTTGAAGGTTTTTTAATCTTTTCTTCAAAATAGAAAAAAAGACAAAAATGCTTGCAAGTCAAAGATAAGAATAAATTCACTCGTTTCTTCAAGTATTTTGAAATAGACACTAAGTATTTTCTTGAAGTCCAAGTTAGAAAACGAACTTTGACTTCTTCTTCTTGCCGAGTATTAGCGCGAGAAGAATCACAATTTTGAATATCTACAAAAACAAAGAGGCAAAATATCATGACTTTTAGGCGGATCCGAACTCATTGGTTCTGTGTCCCCCTTATTCACAAACCATAGCTAATAGCGTACAAGCATTATATATATATATATAGAGACACATATCTATTTCTTACCAACCCAAAACCACTTCTACTTACACAATACTAAAAACATTTATCAAAAAGATATTTAAACCAGTCTTCATCTCTAAATCACTCTTTCGTTTGATACAATCATTTCGTTTCTTCCTCATCAATTCAATATTGTTCGATGCAACGTTTCTTAGCACCTTTCTCAAAACTCGCATATACAACAAGATACATAAAAAATCCAACCCTACCTTGCCCAAACCCTTGTGACATTTTCATCAATCATCGTGGAATTGATACCAAGAAGACTATTTCAGGCCTACTATATGATCATTTCACTAGACTACGTTTGAATGCTTTCTTGGATAGTAAGAGTTTAAAGCCTGGGGACAGGCTTTTCGTCGAGATCGATTCGGCAATCAAAGCATGCGAGGTTGGTATTGCGGTTTTCTCTCCTCGTTACTGCGACTCTTACTTCTGTCTCCATGAACTCACGTTGCTCATGGAGAACAAGAAAAGAGTCATCCCTATATTTTGTGATGTCAAGCCATCGGAACTCTGCGTTAAAGACGACGGGACACTTCCATCTGCTGAGATCCGGAGGTTTCGATTGGCTGTGGAGGAAGCAAGATACACCGTAGGACTCACGTTTGATACATCTAATGGGTATGCTCTTGATTTTTCCACGATCAATATTCAAATTATCAAATATGATTTCTGAACCAAGTGAATGCAATATATAGTTCAATATTTTTAGGTATTAAATACTTTGATAGCTTAAAAGAAAAACATAGCATTTTCTTTTATAAAACATTCGAATGTTTTATTATGATCATCAAGTTCTTTTATGAATTTGTTAGAAATCGTAAACGCAATATAGAAATACGAATATATATGAATGAAAAATTACGTCGACATTTCATATTTGCAAATGAAGTTCATAATAAAAGCACTTGTATGCTCTCATTGAAACGTTACTATAATATATATAATTAGACAAAACAACATTTGAAACAGTCAAACTAACACAGTTTTAAATTGAGCAAATTAGCTCTACAAATAAATATAAGCTTGATAAAAAATAACAAGCTTATATCTCTAAGTTCTTATTTGGTAACGTAAATGTGATTGTTTTTTTTTTAATTAGTTTATTCTATTGTTCATCAGAGACTGGTCAGAGTTCTTGGCCATGGCATCGGATGCAGTCACGGAGAACTTCATAGAAGTTGAAGATAGAAGACTAAGGAGCATCAACCCCACGTACAAGCACATGATTACTTAGGGATCAATGAACTGTTCAATAATAAAGCGTGTTTTTTCTCCTTCATTCTAATTTAATTTAATTTAATAGTTAATTAATTACTTTGTAAATTTTAACTACTCATTTTTTCAATTAACTTCATTCTTGTAAGAAGTTAATTAAAAATGTTGATTCTTTTGCCACAAAGTGGAATTATATTGTAGCATATGATTATACAGAAAGTCAGAAATAGAAAGAATTTAAAGAATGCAACCTTCATTATTCAAATGTCCTAGGTTCTTTATAAATTGTTGCAGTTTGCTAAAGATTGGTGACAACTTTGATTGTAATAAATTTGCAAAAACTAAACATTTAGCACTTCAACCGAATTTAACATTTACATTTTTTTCATCTTGCACCATTGGTAGTGATCAAATCCGTGTCCAGTGGTGACCGGATTAGATGGATCGATAGAGTAGTTGATCAATAATGAATTCTGATTTAAATATATATATATGCCACTATAATTATCTCCCAACTTCTGATGTGCATGGAACAACAAAATATTATGGATTATTTTGCTACAGATTTTGTAGCAAACGGTCTTTGATTTATTGGACATCTTTCTGACCAAATCTCCTTCGTACGTCCCCTTTTATAAAGTTCGTCGGACAAAATCACAATCTCTCGTAAGAACTTGAGTGAACGAATTTCCAAAAAGTATGCAGAGATTTCAGATCATGTGTGAATCATATTTAATAAAAATATAAGTTTTTCTTTCTAGATGAAAAGATCCGGCCCACCAACATCACAAGCAAATGAAACCATAGATTATCGTCCTTAATAATTGGGAGCAAATTTTACTTTGATTTTTTTGTTCGATATTTAATTTATGTCTTCTATAAACGATTATAGGCATTTTTCTATGGTAGCAATATTTATTAAACCTTTAAATGTTTGTGAACTGTGAATCCTTTTTAAACAAAATATTATATAATAAATGAATATACACATTTTTTAGATTTGTTTAGGGCAATTCCAAACGTCCTACTGTATACTCCTATCATTATGAAATAAAAATGTATCTTTTTATTCTCCACACAAGTAAATCTCTTTTGATTCTCATTTTAAAAAGCATACATCTTTTTGAAATATACATGTATCAATCATTTCTATATATATTTTGTAACGATTTTCCAATTCTCACTTTGAAATTTTTTTTTTTTGAAAAATTCGATTTTTTTTTTTTTAAACTTGCTATAATCATTTTTCTTCTCCAAAAGGAGCATCGTTTGCCCACCAAAAAAAAAAAAAGGAGCATCGTTTAATCCATCGAAATTTTACTTCCATAACAAATTGATTCTTCAATCCTAACTCATAACTTCCTTGAACCGTTCTAACTCGAGGAAAAAAAAAAAAAAAACCCTAGTTCCTTGGATCATCTTTGTGGTCACGTACCATTTCTTCTTTCATACTGTATGCCTTTTCTTTCTATTTTAACACGGACCTACTTTAACCCAAACTTGGAAAACTTTTTTACAAGTTGGAACTCTTCTTTATCTGTGCCGTTGGGCTTAAACCACTTGTATAACGGTACTTTGCTATATTGCCTAACAGCAAATGTTTCTTGACTTTTTTTTAATTTATTTTTTGTGTGATGTTTATAAATATCATATCTATTTAACAGCCGACAAAAAAAGAAAAGTATAATAATTTAAAAATAAAAGAAGATGGATCGATAAGGAAAAAAAAAAAAAAAAAAACACAACGACGAGGAGAAGCATAAAACATAATTGAAAGGGACCACTCAAATAATAGTATTGGTCAGTCAGTAATGACACCGAAGCATGTGCCAAGGCTTAACTCATCCTTTGCTGTCACCGAAAGCTTCGAATCCCAAATTATAAACTCTCTTCAAGTCAATATGTCTCCTTCACGTCTCTGCCTTTATCTTCTGAGACGAAGAAGAAGACTTCACTGTTTCTTCTTTCTCTCTCTGAAGAAGACACCACCATGGATTCTAGAGCTATGCTCGATTCCGCTTTGTTTCAACTCACTCCTACTCGCACCAGGTCTGATTTTGGTTGACTGATTGATTTGATTGATTGATTGAATTGTGTTTGAATTTTTTTTTGTGTTGGATTTTTTTTGAAGATTCGATCTGGTGCTTTTCTGTGGGAGTAAGAAGGAGAAATTAGCGTCTGGAATCTTCGAACCTTTCGTCTCTCATCTTAAATTCGCTAGAGATCAGATCTCTAAAGGCGGTTACTCCATTTCTCTCACTCCTCCTTCTTCTCACTCTTCTTGGTTCACCAAATCCACTTTTGATCGGTAATTTCAATTCTGTGATCGGCTTCGATTTTGTTCACAATTTCGAATTATCATCATTCGAGTTTTATGTCAATTCTGTTGCGTTAACTCTGCAAATTTTGTTTTAGGATTCGATCTATACCACTGTGTTGATTACAATGTTGTTGTTGACTTGGTTTGACTTGTTGTAATGAGTTTGCTGATTAAGTTTCTTTTATTGTAGGTTTGTGAGATTTGTAAATACGCCTGCGATTATCGAGAGATTTGCGACTCTGGAGAAAGAGATCTTGCAGATTGAGAATTCTATTCAAGCTAATGAAATTGCCAATGCTGCTGATGCTCAGCAATTACAAGACGGTAATGTGTATAATTATACTTTCTAAAGCTAGCTTTGTAATGGCACTTGTATCGGATTTTAACAGTGTCCCGGACATAATCCTAACATTTGTTTTGCTTATCAATTTGCAGGTAGTAATAATGCTGGAGTTAGCAGTAATCGGAAGAAGTCAAATGAGTCCTCTAAGGTAATTCACGGTTTCAAGTGGTCACTGTGTTATACAGTATTTGGTTTGGTCAATTGAGTTTTTTTTCTTTCTCTCAATGTATTACACAGAAGGAATCTGAGAATGGCAATGAGGCTGCAGGAGAGGAAACCTCCAAGTAACTCTTCTAATCATGGCACTATATACATTTTCTTTTGGAGCATCATGCAACTGATGAAGAAGTTTTCGTTGACTGATTGCGTTTTTTGTTTTTCATTTGACAGGATTCAGCTTCAACGTCTTCTTGAAACTAGAAGAACATTGCTTCGGAGAGAGCAAGCGATGGCCTATGCACGAGGGGTTGTTGCTGGTTATGAAATTGATAGTATTGATGATCTCATATTATTTGCTGATGCTTTTGGGGCTTCAAGGTTAAGGTATGTAAATATTGCCTAACCATTTCAACTTTTCTTAACCTCCTTCATTTGCTTTGCAATGAGATCAGTTTGAAATCGTTTGTCCTTTTCATCATTACGCAGGGAAGCATGTGTAAAGTATAAGGATCTATGGAAGAAGAAGCACGGAGACGGGCTTTGGATGGCGGAACTGGCAGCTGTGAAAGCGTGTGCTCCAGTGGATATGTCATTATTGGGTTCCTCAGGGATCATCCTCACCAACGAAGGTGCTGCTCTATCACTAAATGGGACCGACTCAATACCATCTGAAAATAAAGGTACCTTGTAGTAGTTGATCAGACATCCAAATTCTTTCACTGCTAGATGACTAAAGAAGTCTATATCTAATGTGAAAAAGTTTTGATTTGTAGATGACAAGTCAGTTAATTTAGACCAACATCCATCCGGTGTTCCAAACTTTCAAGCACCAATGGGATGGCCGAACCACATGCCTCAATACTTCTACCCGCCTCCATACCAAGGCTACCCGTACCCTCCTATGCAACATATGCCAAATCAAAACCAAGGAAACATGCCGTGGCCTACAAGGGGCAAAACTTCCAAGAAAAAAGGGAGAGGGGATTCTGATGGAGATGAGTCTAGTGGATCAAGTGAATCTAGTGAATCTGACTCGGCCAGCGATGATTCCGCTTCATCTTTGGAAGATCAAGGTAAAAGACACTCTCGTACGAGTAAAAACTCTCGTAAATCAAAGAAAAACCGGAAGAAGTCATCTAAAACTGTTATCATCCGTAATATTAACTACATTACCCCCGAGGGAAGAAACGGAGAAATGGAGGGAAATGAGTTTACGGACAATGGTTCCATCAAAGAGACTGTAGATGCTGCTGTTGGATTGCTTAAGGAAAAAAATGCTCATGAGGGAGAAGTCTCTGGTGAAGAAAAAAGAAGCAATGAGAATTGGGATTCTTTTCAGAATATTCTGATGAGGAACGACGATGGCTCAGATGTCAATTCAATGGATGTTGTTAGTGAGGAGCATTTCACCCATAGAGGCGCTAGTCTAGGTGCGAATTCTAATGGCTTGCAACCAAAGAACACTATCTCGGGTGATTCCATCATCACAACTCAGAAATACATAGAAAATGGAGGAGGAGCGAACTTTGATCATTTCGAAAGTGAGGATAGTGCTCGTAGGCTTCCAAGAACGAGGGACTCGACTGAAGAATGTATGTTAATGCTAAAGAGATCAGAAATGTTTGGGGATGAAAGCAAAGACATGTATAATGCTACGAGGGGTGAATCGTTGGTGAAGAAGTCAGGGAGTGGAGAGGATTGGTTTACTTCTTCCAATCGGAAACCGGAAAGCAACTACGGGAGAATGTCACTTGATGACAGCATTTTGACATCTGAAGTTTCTGACAAGATCAAGAAACAAGAATTCGTTGATGATTCTTTCATGGTCCATTCATCATCGATCGCTGCTGATGATCTCTATGACTCTCGGTGGAGACCAGACATGGCTGCAGATATTGCTTTAGCCTCTAACGCTGACAACGGTCATGCAAATGAAAAGCGTGATTCATGGGAACCAAGTGATCTTTGTATGATTCCTGAACGCAATTCAGGAGACTCTTTGGCTAATGATTACTCAATCGATTACTCTGCCGAAGTGAATGCAAGGCTATCCAGTAACGGAACAGCTCAGGAGAAAGAAGATAAGAGCGTCTCAAGCGGTGAGAAGAAAAACAATGTGAAGAACCCAGCAGAAACTCGTAAGTCTAGAACTCCAAGTAGAACCAGAGCTGAAACCTTGTCAAAGACGGCAAAGAAACCGACAGTAGCTAACAGAACAATGGCACAGAAGAACAAGTTTGAAAAGGTAAGGAAAAATCTTTGAATTGCATTGTCTTCTCCGTAATTGGATTAGTTTCTTACGAGCTTTTTCGCGGTTCGATCTTTGATATTGTAGGAAGAAGAGATGCGGAAGAGAATAGAGAATCTTGTAATGGAAAGACAGAGAAGAATCGCAGAGAGATCAGCCGTGACTGCATCTCGAAAAGCTTCTCTAGACAAAGGTTCGAACCGAGCTCCTTCAGTTCCTAAAAGGGCAACATAAGAAGGTGATTAAAAACGTTGGATTCAGTTAAAACCGTTGGAGCTGCATCAAATAAGATACTCAAATCACTTTTGTTTGGTCACTTCAAAAATTCTTTTACATTCATTTGGTGATGATACAAGCCTCTCCTTGATATTGCTTGTGTCACGACTATTTATTTATTTATTTTCTCAATTTTTTTTTTCTGAATATTGATTTGTAATTTATTTTGGTAAAACTATGAGATTTATATATTTGTAATTTTGATTATATACAAAAGATAAAGTGTACTCAATCTCTTAGTGCACATTTACATTTTCAAAATTACAAGTTTACAAACCACTGTATATGATTTTTTTTGTTATCTCGTGTTGTAAAGACTAATCCACAAACGTGTTTAACTATATTTGAATAGTCCACCTAATTAAGGAAATTTATGAGCAAGGAAAAATTGCGACATTTTCGCCTCTCGTAAAAGTTGTACTGCATGCATATCAATAAATTGTAATTTACTAACGTATATCAACAAAAGTGTAGTTTACGAACGAGTATAATAATTTTGTGACAATAACAACAGTTGATATCTTATAATAACATCCGAGATGTTTTGAATAAAAAATAACACTAATAAAGAAAGATTATATAGAAGTGATGAGTTTGTGACGCTTTGAGGTTACTTTAATCGGAATGTTGATTCATAATGTATATACATTTTCCTAGTTCCAACTAACACCTCGACTCAATAAGCAAATTAAAGAGACGTGAAGACAATGTCATTGCCAATTTTGCTTATAAAGCAAAGCAAGTAGTCAAGTACTAAACACATCGTAGGATTTTGGTCGTTCTGAGTTCCAGCTCACCATTGGTATGTTGTAAGCTAGCTCTTCAATGAGACCAACACGAATTCTCCACCTGTCGTTTTCTTGTTCAAACTACATCTCGAAAAACATCTCTAGAGAAAGGTTTGAACTTAAAACGCTTTGTTTGGTCACTTAAAAAATCATTTTGATATATATTCATAAATAAGTCAGGTGGTATGATATGGACGTATGGTATATATCGATTAGTTTTGTTTGCGTAAACTATATGAGATTTGTATATTTTTTTGTAATGTTGTAATGGATTAATTATATACTACTCAAAAGATAAAAGTATACTCAATTTACTTAAACTGAATCCGCCTCATCTCTTCGTCAGTATTTACTTTTCACTTTTTTTGATAATCTTTCTAATTTAGTTTCAAAGAGTGTTTGACTTTTTTCTGTAGCAATTACCCAATCTAACAACTTTATCAATTTTTTGTAGTTTTGGCATTTCTTGACGATGTAAATTTCAAACTATAATGCTCCCCATATATGGCAAAGAGTGTTAACTTCTGTTCAGCAATTACTCATTCCACTAACATTTTTAACGTATTGAATCTCTCGCAAGAGAGGTTGCTAAATATGAATCCCGAAGCTTTTTAACCAATAGGCTGATTATTATTAAAATTCTTTAATATATAAAACTGAATTTTGTACAACAAACAATTTAATTTTGTTTTTGACTTCTGTGAAAAGAACATATGGACAATATTTTATATGGGCAAAATTATGAGCAAGGAACAATTGCGACAATGTTTCTATACTTTCTAGTTTGGAAGTGGAAGACGAGAAATAATATATTTCTGAGTCATTAGACTATACCCTCTCGATTAAAAGGTTGTACTGCACTTGCTTGCATGTCAATAAATTGTAATTTACCAACGAAATAATTGCTCTTACTATAAAAAACAGTTGATGAGTTTGTGATGCTTTGAGATTCTTCGTTTTCTTTTTTCTTTTTGGGTTTTCAACGTTGAAAATTTTTGGGTGGATACTTTAATGGGAATGTTGATTCTTTTTTGCAAATATATTTGCTTAGTTCCAACTAACCCCTACTCAATAAGCAAATTAAAGAGACGTGAACACAATGCTATTGCCGGTTTTGTTTATAAAGCAAAACGAGTAACTAAACACATCGTCAGCTTCGTTTCACCGCTCTCTTTCTTAGACATTTCTTCAATTAAAGGTACTTTATTAGTGGATCCCAAGTCGGATGCTTTGTGTTTCTTGCGTAATGGGTCATGAAATTTTGCCTATAAAACAGAGCAAGTGCTAAACACATCGTACCATTACTTACAATCTTCATAATTTCATTCCTCTCTTTCCTATACAATTTCTGTGTGTTTTTCTTCAAATTCAATCAAAGGTACGTTTTTAGTTGATCTTTGTTTCTTGCATAATGAGACTAAACACATTGTACTATTACTTACAATCCCTGTTTCATTGATCTCTTTCTAGTCCACTTTTGTGTCTTTCTTCTATTAGACCTCATTTCTTGCATTATGGGTTTTGTCTGAGCTCTGCTATTTCTTAAATCTGCGTTGAAAGAATCTTTGAAATCTAAAACGTTTTTCGTAATTCTTGTGATCTGCAAATAGATTTTCTGAGGGCATTTGAGAAAATATATGAATAATGAATAAACTTTTTTTTTGTACAATGCTTTTACTCTCAGTTTTAATAATCTTGTTGTTTGATCCTAAGATAATCAATTCATCGATTCATGCTTGATTGATTATTTGTTCACTCCAGAATCATCAATTCATCTTGATAATCAATTTTGTTGGTGTTATTTTAGATGAAACCAGAAACTCTCCAGCTGATTCAGGAATCGCTCAAGATTTTGGAGAAGTCGAAGGAAAATAAGGACGACGAACAAAAAAAAAAGAAGGGACGGGTACATGTTCTGTATCAGCAGCTGCTACACTGAGGATGAAACTGTGGAGTACATGACCAAGAAGCTTCCTTCTTCAGTACCTAGACTGGAGAGACACTACTTTCAGATTATGATAAACTTGCTTGGTCGAAAGTCAGAACAGGCGTATCTCGAGGACGCTGAATATTGTGCGTTACGAAGAAGGACTGGTAGGTGTGATACTTTTGAGGAAGCTAGTTCAGGTGAGGCAAGTACATCTCACAAATGTGAAGCTAACTGCAGCTGCAGACACCCCCCTACTGAGTGAGATTCCTCTAGTTAATACTATGATCAAAGTATACGTTTATCTAAATTTATAGTGCGCAAATAAGAGTGGTTTTGTGTTCCTATATATACAACAAAATCCACGTTTATGTTTCTCTTTTGTTATGGAGTTGTACTCCCTTTATTTCCCTTTGTTTACGAGTTGGTGTGAGATCCAATAGTATAATGAAATACCAAAAATAATTCATGCATCTTTTCATTTTCTTTTTTTTGATAAGCATCTTTTCATTTTCTTCGTAATTAACTTAATATTAATTGCAACCCAATTTTGATTACAACTCAAGTCTCAAGAGACTCTCATGAAGATCGGAGCCTGTGTTTTCATCGATCAAGAGATCACCACTATATTACCAGCTAGCACATCATATTTCTTAAAGCCTTAGGGGAAAAAGATCAACGAGATTGAATTTATCACCTCAAAACATGACATCTAGCTATGTCGTGAAGCCAATCCTCTCAGAAACAATACCTTGCTAGAAACGCAAAACAAATCTTAATCTCACGGTCTCACCATTGGTACTGGACTAAATAAACAGTAATTAACCTAGACCATATCTGAACAACGTACAACACTGAAGTGTAGTGTTTCAATTATTTCTGTAGCAATTACCCAATCTAACAACTTTATCGACTTTTTGTAGTTTTGGCATTTCTTGACGATGTAAATTTCAAAGCATAATGCTCCCCATATATGGCAAAGAGTATTAACTTCTTTACAACAATTACTCACTCCATCAACATTTGTAACGTATTGAAAATCTCGCAAGAGGCTGATAAATATAAATCCCGAAGCGTTTTAACCAATGGAGGTGATTATGATTAAAATTCTGTAATATATAAAACTGAATGTTTTACATCAATTACAATTTAATTTTGTTATTGACTTCTATAAAAAAAAAAAACATGGACAAAATTATGAGCAAGGAACAATTTGCGACGATGTTTCTACTTTCTAGTATGTTATGTGGAAGACGAGCTATACTATATCTGAGTCATTATACTATACCTCTCGAAAAGGTTGTACTGCATGCATATCAATAAATTGTGATTTACCAACGAATATAATTAATTTTTTCTGACAATAAAAACAGTTGATGTTTCGTTATAACATCCAAGATATTTTACATTAAAAACAAAAGAAATAAATAAAGTAAATTTTTATATGGGCAAAATTATGAACAGGGAACATTTGCGACATTATTTATAGTGTGGAACTAGGATACGAGCAATAAAATCTTTCGAGTCATTAGACTATATACCCTCTCGAAAAAGTAACTGTACTGCGCATGCATGCATATTAATAAATTGTAATTTACTAACGAATATTATTTTCGTGACTGCAAGTACAGTTGGTATTTTATAGTAACATCCCAGATATTTTAAATTAAAAATAACACTAATAAAGAAAGTTATAACAAGTGATGAATTTGTGATGCTTTGAGATTCTTCTTTTTCTTTTTGGTTTTTCAACGTTGGAAATTTTTGGGTAGCTACTTTAATGGGAATGTTGATTTTATTTTTTTTGCAAATATATTTCCTTAGTTCCAACTAAACCCTACTCAATAAGCAAATTAAAGAGACGTGAACACAATGCCATTGCCGGTTTTGTTTATAAAGCCAAACGAGTACTAAACAGATCATCGGATTACTCGTTTCAATGCTCTCTTTCTTATACATTTTAAAGCTACTTTATTAGTGGATCCAAGTCGGATCTTTGTGTTTCTTGTGTAATGGGTCTTGAAATTTTGCCTATAAAACAGAGCAAGTAGTACTAAACACATCGTACCATTACTTACAGTCTTCATTTCATTCCTCTCTTTCCTATACAATTTCTCTGTGTTTTTCAGCTTCAATAAAAGGTACATTTTTAGTTGATCTTTGTTGCTTGCATAATGAGACTAAACACATTGTATGTACTATTACTTACAATCCCTGTTTCATTGATCTCTTTCTAAATTCTAATCCACTTTTGTGTCTTTCTTCTATCAGACCTCATTTCTTGCATTATATGGGTTTTGTCTGACCTCTGTATTGTCGTTTTCAGTCAGGACTTTTAAAAAATTTATTTCTTAAATGTGCGTTGAAAGAATCTTTGAAATCTAAAACGTTTTCGTAATTCTTGTGGTCTGCAAAGAGATTTTCTGAGGGATTTTGGGAAAATAATAGACAAACTTTTGTTTTTTTTGTTTTGATAAAGACAAACTTTTGATTATTTGTTCACTCCAGAATTATCAATTAATCATCTTGATAATCAATTTTGTTGGTGTGATTGTAGATGAGACCAGAAACTCTCAAAGTTATTGAGGAAGCGCTCAAGTTTTTGGAGGAGTCCAAGGGAATTCTGGACGACGACGAAGGAAAAAAACGAATTGATGAGTGCATGTTCTGTTTCAGAAACTGCTACACTGAGGCTGAAACTGTGAGCCACATGGCAAATAAGTTTCCTACTTCAGTACCTGAAGTGGAGAGAGAGTTGTTTAAGGAGTTGATAGCCTTGACTGATCAAAACTTAGGAGAGGCGTATCTCAAGGACGCTGAGGATTGTGAGAATCAAAGAAGGATAAATATGCGTCGTCTTCATACTATTGAGGAAAGTACATCTCACAAATGTGAAGCTAACTGCAGCAGACACCCACCTACCCAGTGAGACTTCTCTAGTTAATACTATGATCGAAGTATACGTTGTCTAAATTTCTAATGCGCAAATAAGAGTGGTTTTGTGTTCCTATACAACAAAATCCACGTTTATGTTTTCTCTTTTGTTTAGGAGTTGTACTCCCTTTATTTCCCTCTGTTTACGAGTTGGTGATTCCAAACTAAAAAATAATATAATGAAATACCAAAAATAATTTTATCATCTTTTCATTTTCTTTTTTTTTTGATAAGCATCTCCTCATTTTCTTCGTAATTAACTTAATATTAATTGCAACCCAATTTTGATTACAACTCAAGAGACCCTCTTGAAGATCGGAGCCTGTGTTTTCATCGATCAAGATCACCACTATATTACCAGCTAGCACATCATATTTCTTTAAGCTTTAGGGGCAAAAAGATCAATGAGATCGAATTCTCACCTCAAAACATGACACCTAGCTATGTCGTGAAGCCAATCCTCTCAGAAAGAGTTACTTGCTAGAAACGCAAAACAAATCTTAATCTCACCATAGGCACTAGACTAAATAAACCGTAACCTGGACCATATATCTGAACAACAACACTCAAGTGTTTGAAAATCACAACCATGCATAACCGGATTTAAAGTCTGTTCAACCGGTTTTCTCTTCGGTTTTGGTTTAGTTTCTCTCTTTTTTCTAAAACACGTACAGTAATCATTAATACTGTATACGGAAATATATAAATGGACTTGTTTTTAATGTTTAAAATTAGCAGGGTGACAAACTTACGATTTTATCTCGACTTGTAAACTCACAACGCGTTTAACCACCTAAATATTTTTCTTATAAATAAAAATAACACAAATAAAGAAAGTTATAACAAGTGATACAATTTGTGATGCTTTGAGATTCTTCTTTTTCTTTTTGGTTTTTCAACGTTGGAAATTTTTGGATAGATACTTTAATGGGAATGTTGATTTTTGTTTTTGCAAATATATTTGCTTAGTTCCAACTAACCCTACTCAATAAGCAAATCAAAGAGACGTGAACACAATGCCATTGCCGGTTTTGTTTATAAAGCAAAACGAGTACTAAACACATCATCGGATTACTCGTTTCAATGCTCTCTTTCTTATACATTTCTTCAATTAAAGGTACTTTATTAGTGGATCCAAGTCGGATCTTTGTGTTTCTTGCGTAATGGGTCATGAAATTTTGCCTATAAAACAGAGCAAGTACTAAACACATCGTACCATTACTTACAATCTAATTCATTTCATTCCTGTCTTTCCTATAAAATTTCTGTGTGTTTTTTCAGCTTCAATCAAAGGTACGTTTTTAGTTGATCTTTGTTTCTTGCATAATGAGACTAAACACATTGTACTATTACTTACAATCCCTGTTTCATTGCTCTCTTTCCAATACGTTTTTGTGTCTTTCTTCTATATATCAGACCTCATTTCTTGCATTATGGGTTTTGTCTGGGCTCTGTTATTGCAGGATTTTTTAAAAATTTCTTTCTTAAATCTGCGTTGAAAGAATCTTTGAAATAATCTAAAACATTTTCGTATCTGTAAAGAGATTTTCTGAGGGCATTTGGGAAAATATATGAATAATGGATAAACTTTTGTTTTGTACAATGCTTACTCTCAGTTTTGTCAGGTGTCTCAGTTTTAATAATCTTTTGTTTGATCCTAAGATAATCAATTCATCGATTCATGCCTGGTTGATTATTTGTTCACTCCAGAATCATCAATTCATCTTGATAATCAATTTTATTGGTGTGATTGTAGATGAGACCAGAAACTCTCAAGGTTATTCAGGAAGCTCTCACGTTTTTGGAGGAGTCTAAGGGAATTCTGGACGACGAAGAAAAAAAACGAATTGATGAGTGCATGTTCTGTTCCAGAAACTGCTACACTGAGGGTGAAACTGTGAGGCACATGACCGATAAGTTTCCTTCTATATATAGTACCTGCGGTTGAGAGAGACTTCTTTAAGGAGTTGATAGCCTTGACTGATCAAAACTTAGGAGAGGCGTATCTCAAGGAAGCTGAAGATTGTGAAACTCAAAGAAGGATTAAGCGTCGTCATACTGCTGAGGAACCTAAGCACAATCAAGTTGAGGCAAGTACATCTCACAAATGTGATGGTAACTGCAACAGACACCGACCTACCTAGTGAGACTTCTCTAGTTAATACTTAATACTATGATCAAAGTATACGTTTATTCTAAATTTCTAGTGCGCAAATAAGAGTGGTTTTGTGTTCCTATACAACAAAATCCAACGTTTATGTTTTTCCTTTGTCTAGGAGTTATACTCCAGTGTCTTTGTTATTCACAATAATAAAAATAGTATAATGAATAAACAAATAGTATAATTTCTCACCCATGTATAACATATTAACATGACACCTTTAGAGGCAAATTCTCCCAGAAACAGTTCCTTGCTAGAAACGCAAAAAAAAAAAAAAAACAAAAAAAAGCAGTTACCTGAATCATTCGAACAACAAAAAGTGAGTGTTTGAAAATTAAAACCGTGCATAACCGGATTTAAATTCTGCAGTTCAACCGGATTTCGCTTCGGTTTGGTTCAATTTCTTGGGTTTTCTAAAACACAGTATTAATGGCTTTTTTGGGCCTATTACATAGATAACGTGTACTCAATCTGTTAGTGCACATTTAAATTTAAAATTCGGAAGTTGACAAACCTATATGATTTTATATCGTGTTGTAAAGACTATCCACAACGTGGTTTAACTACGTTTGAATGGCCCACCTAGAAACTTATATGATTTTATGCCGTTTCTATTTGATGCATATGAATCACATATATGCCGTTTATATATAAAAATTGGATGCATGAATCGTAGATATGCTGTTTCTATTTGTAAACTTTGACTATAGCAAAAAAGCTTATAATATTTTCCATGTAAAATCATATAAAAATATTCTTAACTTATAAGTTGACAAATACTATGCTTTTCCGAAGTATGATGTATACATGTGAATTTGGATTTACACAAAACGTATGTTACGCAGATGAAACCAACATAAATAACATAGATTGTTTTAGCACATTTTTTTATAAAAAGAGTCGTGTAATAAAAAATAAAACTGAAAATATATAAATTTTAAATTGTTAAATGTCCAAAACCATAGTAGAATGTTGCGTCGTCATTTTATAGATCGGTAGGAACCATTTTTTAATTGAATATACGTTTTTAATACATATATAGATTCTACGATACTTAAATCTAGATAGCGACGTCATAATAACAATGTGAGCACAAACTTATATTATCTGCTAATCTATTTCCCTTTTGAGTTTGTCTTGATAAGAAATTTTGTAATTTCTTCTTTATATTTATAAACTTTATGTCCAAAGATATGAAATTATTAGAGGTCATCGTTAATTGCTTTTAACCTATTGTACCACATATATAGAATTTATATTTTATAACATATAAATAAAAAAAAAATAATTCCATATAGACGTTTACAACTGTAAGATGATGTATATGAGTTATTGACAGATTTTTTACCTTTCAGGCATAGTCATACTAATTTGATTTTCTGAAAGAAAATGAATTCTATGGTGTATATGTATACATGTGTGTGTGACATTTGAAGAAATTTTTATTTTCTTAAAGTACTTAAAGATACTGGGTTTAAGTTTATAAACAAGTCTTATTTTTAGTTTATCAAAAAAAAAGTATGTAAACAAGAATTTCACCATCACTACAGCTTGAAAATCTTCGGAAGAGGTATGTGATATTGTTTAATGTCTTACATGTACAAATTCACATTCTCTGGTTAGAGTTTATTTTGCAACTTTGGTTTGTTTGAAGATTGTTTTGCGATTTTTCCCAAAACAATTTCTCATATGATTTTTTTTTCTCATATGAATTTTTCCTTTTCATTTTACTATTTTTTTAATTAGCATCCGCAGATTGTGAATTGGTTCCAAACTACTAAACGAAAAAGTTTGGTTCCTGTGTTACTGAACAATATGATGTTTTTTTTTTTTCTGTTACGATTTAATCAAAATAGATCAAAGTTTTAATCCTTCAAGTAAAACAGAATGGGTCTAACAATAAAACAAGATGAGATAAAAGGAATTATATCGTTTTTAACTACTTTCCCAAAAAAATATAATTAGTAATTACACAGGTAAACAACAGAAAAATCTAACTAAAAAAAGAAGAGATAGGTTTAGGAAGGGGTTAGAGAAATTTGCCCATAAAAAAGACAGATTCAACATTTGTTATCCTTTGGCTCTCTCTTTCTTGAGAAAGTTCCATATGTCCCAGCACCAAAGAGCCTCAAACCCCTAATCAGATTTGCTCTGCACGATTCTGATCATTTTATGATTGTGATGTTATTTCTTTATTAATTCCTTGAGCTGTAAGGCTTTGAACAAGTCTGTAAATATTCATTTTTTATTTTGAATTTTTCAACAAAAACCCAAAAAGAATAGTTCTTTTTTTTTTTGACATTATAAAGGCGGAGTCGCCGGCACCTAATGACAGCCGGAGGCTGTTTTGGTATTCAAACAACAATGTTGTTCGGTCGTAAATCATCAAGCAGATTACAGGTAAAAAATCTTCTTATTTCTTGATTGATTGTAGATTATTCACATATCCTTGATTATATGTTACATTTTTCGTGATTGAGTTTGATTTTCATATATTTGGAAATTATTCATAGAAAAGTCTTAGTTTAATAGGTTTCTTGTCTCTAGGAGCTAGTTCTAAAAGGGCATACCAAAATTCTCACGAATTGTTCACCTTGTTATGTTAGATCATTATTGCTCATATATACCATCATAAGTTTTGCATCTTTTGTTCATCTAATTAATGGTTCTAATCACTCGACATCAAGTTTTGATGATAACAAGATTCTAAGTTTCTAATAACCTTCCTTTATCTGGTTCTTGCTTGTTTGTTTTATGATGGTTCTTGAAACTTCAATATACTCCACGATGATGAAACATAAAAGAGACCAAGGAGTCCACTAACAAACTTTTCGTAATCGCATTTCCAAAATGTATTGATTCCAAATTTCTCTCTTATTTTTTTTAGCAGCCTGTAAAAGCGCAAGCATCTCCTAAAGTTAGCAAGACCAGCAAGCAGGATGTTAAATCTTCTTCCTCACCTAAACCCTCTTCACCCATACCGATTAGATCATCTAAGTCAATATTATCTGGGAGCAACGTAACATCATCAAGACGTGTTTCGTCTCCTATAGGCATTCTCAAAAATGTTTCTATTAAAGAAGCTAAGAGCCCCAAGACGACGAGCAGCTCGCCTAAATGGACAGGCAACTTTATTCTTATGGTCGAGCTTCGTAGGAAGATACTTACCTTTAGAGACATCATTGATCTTCCTCCTCTTGACGGACGTTCTCCTTCCATAACCGATGTGCGTAAACCGCAAAGTTAACCTTGTTAATTGTATCAAGATGCTTTATATATATGTTATTTTGACACACCTGCTTTTTTTTTTGTTGGGTAGATGGTGATGCATACAATGAAAGATCTTCAGCAACTCTGTCCTGAGATCATCCACAGCTCACATATCTCGGAAATTAGACGCGCAAATGTCGATAAGGTATTCAAAACATGATCGGAATATATGATTTTTCTCTATCCTAATGTTCACATTCCTTGAATCTGATCAAGTGTTTTCTTCCACAGGTTCTTGACCATTTCTTCAATGCTTTAAAATCCATTGGAGATTCCTGGATCGATAACCCCGAATGGATAGCTAAATCTAAGTATTGGAATAGCAGCGTCGGAAAGAATCAGTGTGATCGACTAGGTAACAAGAAAATCATCCTTTATATGTTTGAAATGTTTTGAATTTGAAAAACTTGTTAAAAATGTTATGTTTTCTTTGCAGTGGAAAAGGTGTTAGCTGCATTAGACGGACTGATCAAGATGTCGAAAGAGAGGTTCGATATGATGGAGATTGATGACGAAGAAGAAGAAAAGAAAGAGTCCATTAGTCCACGAAAAAGTACTAAAACATCGAGCAGTCGAGTGTTATCGCCATCTGAATCATTCTCCGATAGCAAATCATCTTTCGATAGTAGAAACTCGTTTTGCGGGTCACCAATCACGCCAAGATCAGTTCTACCAGAATCGATGACGGGTTCACCGGGAAGAGACTTTGCAAACTCTTCATCACATCTTCTGTGGAACATGAGAGTTCAAGCACTTGAGAAGCTTAGTCCTATCGATGTTAAGCGACTCGCTATCCACATTTTGTCACAGAAAGAAGCTCAGGAACCAAACCAAAGCAATGGAGAAGATGAGATTAATGTGGTTGAAGAGACTAAGCAGATGAAGGATAAAATAGAGAGCATTGATGTGAAGATGGAGACAGAAGAATCTGTTGCTCTTGATAAAGAACAAGATACTATCATGAAGATATCTTCATTGGATTCATCACTTGAATCAAAACTCAATTCTTCAGAAACATCTCTAAATGTGCAGCAATTTTCGACACCACCGCCTCCTCCTCCTCCTCCACTAACCACCATTAAAACAACATCTTTACCTTCACAACCACCACAACCTCCTCCTCCTCCTCCATTACCACCGCGTAGTTCTGACATGGCTATATCAATGCCACCTCCTCCGCCTCCACCAGCAGTTATGCCTTTAAAAAGCTCTGTTCCACCACCACCGCCACCTCCTCCACTTCCAGCAACTGCAGTGTCGCCACCACCGCCTCCTCCACCTCCAGGAACAGCAGCCGCACCACCACCGCCCCCTCCACCTCCAGGAACTGTAGCCGCACCACCACCACCCCCTCCTCCACCAATGCAAAACAGAGCACCTCCGCCACCTCCATTACCTATGGCGAATAGTGGAAGTGGTGGACCACCACCTCCACCACCTCCTATGCATCTAGCTAATGGAGCAGCACCGCCACCGCCACCACCTCCTATGGCTTTGGCAAACGGAGCAGCAGGACCGCCTCCGCCACCACCTCGAATGGGTATGGCGAATGGAGCAGCTGGTCCGCCACCACCACCAGGACAAACACTAAGCTTGCGCCCCAAGAAAGCAGCTACAAAACTGAAAAGATCAAAACAATTAGGGAACCTCTACAGAATCCTTAAAGGGAAAGTAGAAGGGCGTGATCCTTCAGCGAAAACGGGCGGCGGAGGCGGAAGAAAAGCTGGAGTCGGAAGCGCTCCAGCTGGTGGAAAGCAAGGAATGGCTGATGCTCTAGCTGAGATCACAAAGAAATCTGCATATTTCCTGCAAATACAAGATGATATTGCAAAGTACATGAAGTCAATCAATGAGCTGAAGATTGAGATCACTAAGTTCCAGACTAAAGACATGACTGAGCTTCTTAGCTTCCACCGTCGCGTCGAATCAGTTCTTGAAAACCTAACTGATGAGTCACAGGTCAGCAACATTTGAGAACCATCTCATTAAAATCCTCTGTTTTTGTGATTCTTGATTAGTAAAAAAATGTTTTAAAACTTTTAGGTTCTTGCTCGATGCGAAGACTTTCCACAAAAGAAACTTGAAGCAATAAGAATGGCGGCTGCATTGTACACAAAGCTGCACGGCATGATCACCGAGCTACAGAACTGGAAGATAGAACCTCCTTTGATTCAACTTCTTGATAAAGTCGAACGTTACTTCACTAAGGTAACTACTGAATTTAATTGCTTTCTTCTCAACATCACTCTGTGACTAAAATATCCAAACTGATTGATTACTCAAACAGATCAAAGGAGACATTGACACTCTGGATCGAACCAAAGATGAAGAAGCTAAGAAATTCCTGAGCCACAAAATTCACTTTGACTTCAATATACTTATTCAGATCAAAGAAACAATGGTTGATATCTCATCGAATTGCATGGAACTTGCATTGAAGGTAAACTAACATCAAGCAATATTTAAACACTCTCTTTTTAGCCCTTTTTGTTTTACCGAAATCATATCGAAATCAACATTGAATTCACAGGAAAAGAGAGACGAAAAGCTTGTATCGCCTGACGCGAAGCCGAGCATGAAGAAGACAGTAGGATGTGCTAAAATGCTTTGGAGGGCATTTCAGTTTGCATTCAAAGTCTACACATTTGCCGGAGGACACGACGATCGTGCTGATTCATTAACTAGAGAGTTGGCTCATGAGATCCAAACTGATTCTGAGCACCCATGATGATTACATCATTCAGATCATCTTCACAAATTCCCAAGTACTAATCCTTTTTGCCATTTTCAACAGCTTAAAATATACCAAAATGTTCGATACCCAACAGTAAAAGAGCATATGTATATGTATAAGACTTAACTTGTTGTCTTGACTTTTGAGTTTGTAATTTTGAAGTCCCCAAAAAAAAAAATTAGGATATAGAAGTTTGATGGGAACTCGGAGATAGTCTTTTGTGTGAAAGGCTTTAAAAACCTTTTAAGTCAAGCAAAACCTTTGTGTTGCAACAATATGTAATTAATATTGTTTTGCTGTTATAAAATTTTTGTTTCTTTTAAGTTTTATTTGTAATCTGAGTCTCCTTTATAGCACTTCGAAGCCACATGTCTCGTAGAAATTTACGCTAATGATTATATCTTTGTGAATTATGATATTTAGTTAATTCGTCCGGACTATTTCACATTTTTTTTTTATAATTGTCACATTTTTACCAATCTTCTTTTCACTTGTATTCTGGCCAGATTTTATTTCATTTGCCAAATTTTTTTATCTCTTACAACCGAAGAAACGTGAACTGAGCAAGATTCAAAGAAACGACAATGTTGTGGTCAAACAACCACTCTATCTGATAACAGGACGTCCAAGATGAATTAATATACAATGTATTCAAAATAAATAATATTCTTTTATATTCTTCTTTTAGTCTCTATATATGAGTTCCATCTTTCTCCCCTATTAGCTCTGCACAACATTTTAGCCAACCCTCTCTCGCTTTCTCTCTTTCTTGAAAATGAAGGTCTCTCCTCGTTTGATATCAGTCGTTCTCCTATTATTCATGCTCCTTGCCACAGGTTCACAATTCTTATCATGACACATCTAGATAAAACTCATGTCAACATGTAATCATCTACATAATATATTTGCGAGTAATATATTAATCTATGACCTAACTTGTATCCGTCAATTTATATCAGGTTATATATAGTCATAAGAACATATTTGATGTCTGATTATATATGCTTATGTCGTGGATATGCCCATTTATACACATGATATGGTCCATATCAATAGAAATGCTCTATATATTACATGTTCGAATGATCTATAACGTTAATTAAGCCCATGTCTTGTAGGGATGGGTCCGGTGACGGTGGAGGCACGGACGTGTGCAACGAGTAGCCAGTTGTTCAATGGACCGTGTCTGAGCACAACCAATTGCGCCAATGTTTGCCACAATGAAGGTTTTTCAGATGGTGACTGCCGTGGATTCCGTCGTCGCTGTTTTTGCACCCGACCTTGTTAATAGATGATATAGTTTTATATAGTGAAATAAATTAATAAATTAATATTCTCAAAATTTTATAATCTTTCCTATCTGTTCTATCATATTCTGTTTTTTAACCTGTCGTTTGCCTTTGTTACAAAAATGTGGAGGGATCTAAGTCTTGAAAGCCCTTTAGTTTGTATTTTCTATCATCTTCCAAGGTTAAATAATCATGCTCTTTTACTAATTAGTAAGGATTTTTATGTCTTATAACTCTTAATTATGTATCCAATTAGACTGGATATATGCAGCTAATCTAATAAAACATGACAAAAGCAGTAGAAAAACCTCGGAGAGAGTATTTATGTGTTCTTTTGACTCAGGCATTTTATTTTCCCCCCATTGGGGGTTGGTTACATTATCAATTATACATTCATAGTTTTATAAAAGATTTGATCCTTTGCATATATTACTCCTTTGTTACTAATGCTCAAGAATTTGTTACTCCACCAAAGTAAACATTAAACAAAAGCTTTGAACTTATGTCGATGGATGGATTGAACATGGGTATATGGAATTTGGTCAAATAATATTCTGCAATAATGTAGACTAAACTTACTTTTTTTGTGACACATATATATAATCTTTAATTTGGTGCTAAATGTCAGAAAAAAGAAAAAAGAAAAAAAAAAAGACAAAAGACAAAATTGAATAGAGAAATGGTCAAACTGTTTTCAAGTTTCAACCATGTTTTTTAGACTGGGGTCATTTGTCCAAAAATTAAAAAAAAGACTCGGGTCAATATTCATAAATGTGAAGTGGAAGTGGTTTTTAACTTTTATACACGGATAAAAAGGCCTAATATATACTTTAGACATATGATTCAGATCCTTGAGAAATCATATAAATTAGTGTTCTATTCGCTAAAAGGGAAAATTTCATGTCTCGAAATTAATCAAAATTTATGCAAAATTTGTGCAAAATTTAAAACTTGATATCAACATGGCAAAGGGATTGTAAAGGAAGACATTGTGTTGAGGTTGAGGGTTTGTGCTAACGGATGCCAAAGTCACGACCCAACCTAGATGTGACCCTAACACTCTAGCGTCTTGGAAATTCGGGTCTTCGTTACCGTAGTGTCGGTTACGGAGGGGATCGTAAAGGTAAGCTTGAGAGACTCCTTTTCCATGGTACAACAACCATGGCTCATTTCCAATGTAACCTCTCATTATGAGGTTAGGGATGTACTTCTTCCAGTTGGTCAACTTATTAGCTTCCACCAAATTGAAAGTCTTGGGGTCAGCAATCTTGTTCTTAACATTACGGAGGCTTTCGTTGCAAACAGAAAAAACCCAAAACCAAGGAAGAAGAAGAGAGAAATTAGATACATTTTTATTCCTTTGTTAAGATAATATCATTTTACGTAAATAATAAGTAAAATTGTGGTTACTTCCTTATTTGTACTTTCTTTTTAATAGTATAGTAGATAGATCACATACGATATTCGTACAAAGTCTGTTCACCTCTTAACAACTATTGGACTCATCAACATCCTCGAATCTGTCGTGGGTGTAGATCACTCTTTGTTGAATCGGAAAAACTGATGAGGCGTAGAAAATTAGGATTTTTAGTTTTTAGTTTTGGACTTTAAAGTTAATTAGTATTTAGAAGAAAATAAATAACTTATGTTGATAATATTATAACAAAGACAATACACTATTATGTATAACAACATATTACTAACAAAGTATCAATACCTTATCGCAATTTACAACCAATTAATGTTTTATTCTTTGGATAGACTTTTATCTCGAAACTGACTATAGTATGTAAAATTTGTTGAATAAACTGATATTATAATTGCTATCTAAAACATTTATAGATGCTAACTAACCATATCATAGTGATCAGTGAATTTTCTTACCACTACTATAACACCAAAGTTGGTTTTATTACCAAGTAAATAAAATTTGAAATATCTCCTATAAAAATTTGATTTAACATTTATTAATCAAAAAAAGATTCGAAAAAGAGCAGGTGAAAAGCGTGCGGATAAAGAAAATTAGTTTAATAATAAAGTGTGCTCCTTCTTCACAAGTTTCCTCATTCCTTACCAGAGTGTGTTTTTGACTTCTTCCCCTCGGCGTTGTTATCGAGAAAGAGTGTGGAGGAAGAAAAAGAAGAGATTCTGAGTTTAGGGTTTTTGTTTTTGTGGCTTTGACTTGGGCAGCTATGGCTTCCGTGTTGCTACTGCTTCTGGTGTTCGTCTTTGATCTCATTGCTTTTGGTCTTGCTGTTGCAGCAGAGCAGCGAAGAACCACTGTCAGTTTCTTTCTCTGCTTCAGCCATTGTTATCTGTGATTGCTCCAATATTTCTCCACAAATTGATTAGATTCTTGCTGGATCTATCAGCTAATAATTCCTTTGAATTGGGTTTTGTGAAATCCAATTACTTTCATAGAAAGCTGGAAACTTTGGATGAAGTGGAGAGAGATTAGAATAGAGGCATACATGTTCAATTGAAATTAGCTGACTTTGATGAACTCAATCAAACCGATTAGTAAAAGATTTGAGATTTTTCCTGATTTTATTTGTGTTGCTTTTGTTGTAGTGGCAAGTTTCTAGAGAATCAAGAGATTTGAGCTACTGTGTGTATGACAAAGATATCGCTACGAGTCTTGGAGTTGGTTCTTTCTTGATCTTATTGGCTAGTCAGCTCTTAATAATGGTGGCTAGCCGATGTTTGTGCTGTGGACGAGCCTTGACACCAAGTGGGTCAAGATCCTGGGCAATTGTTCTCTTCATCACCACCTGGTAAATTGCTCTTCTCTTCCTGTATAATCTATGTATTATCAGCTTAGATTACACTGTTTATCTCATTATATATAGTCGGTATGCGACGGAATTGGCTGATGTCGGTATGCTATAAGGTTTTACTAGTTATATATGTATGCAATTCAAACCAACCATATAATTCTCTATCGAAACTTGGATCAGGGCATAACACTTATGTTAGAACCCATGGAGATTTAGACTTAACATTCTTTAAGATCAAAGAACTAAACTTTCTCCAAGGTTTCATGTATCAAGACTTTACGTTCCATCTGCTCTAATTGCAGAAATTGGTTGCTTGTTAGCTACATGATTTTATCTACTATAATTGTTGGTTGATTTTTAGTGCCTCACTTCAAATGATAACTTGTTGTTTCATATATGAATGTTCATGGATTAAGATGATTGTTGCAGGTTTTTCTTCTTCATAGCAGAAGCGTGTTTACTCGCAGGCTCTGTGCGAAACGCCTACCATACAAAGTACCGTGTCTACTTTGGGAATGGGAACACTGCTCCTTCTTGTCGATCACTAAGAAAAGGCGTGTTTGGGGCTGGAGCTGCATTCATAGTGCTTACAGGGATTGTCTCCGAGCTTTACTATGTGACCCTTTCAAGGGCCAAAGACTTTCAGGCTCCTAGAGATCCCGGTATACGAATGAGTAGCCTGTAGAACTTACACCTTATTTAGAAATTAGAAAACCTTTTTAGGCCATTGTTGTATCATTTTATTGTATTCTTGTTTGTATATGAGAATTAGATTCAAGTGCTAAGTTGATGTGGTTGATGTCTCTTTAGTACTTGTTCTTGGAGATTCTTTGTTGTGTGGTCTAGAGATCAGTTAGCCTCTGTTCACAAGAACTCATGTCTGGTTAATTACTCAGGCCTGGTCAGTCATTTGTAGGACGAAAAGGACGAATTTACCCCTGATTTATTGCTATAACTAACTAAAAAACCTGACTTCTGATGTACAGAAATACACATTGCCTATTTGTATGGCTCCTCGGAATGGCAGATAGATCAGCAAATCTGTATGTTCACAATGCACACACAGATTTTTCCTTTTCTCTCTACCTCTCTCTCTCTTGTGGAAATTTGCTTTACATGTTTAAACTTAAATGTAAAGAAGAAGAGTTACAAAAGATGCAAGAATGAGACATGAGTTGATGAATGATGCTTCCTTCTTCAATCCTAAGTTTCTTACTCTCTCTGTTCCAAAGATGAACAGCGAAGGTGTTTTTGCGTAAATGCGTAAGCCTCTTCCGCAACCAAGTAGCATCGTTCTCATTCGTGGGCGCTCTGTAGAATCCTTTGATTCTAGTCCAATCCACCGGATAAAATGCAGATGGGGGAAGAACAGAGAATCCCAAATCTGAAGAGGAGGAAATGTTGATTCTTGAAATGACTCTCGACACTAAGTAGGGACCGTTGTGGCCCCATTTGTTACCGTTAAAGGTTCTTGAGAATTCGTCGATGAACCTTTTAAGCAAAGGATGGTTCTTGTCGAAGATGAGCACCGCGTTGTTGAGCCTACTCCATTTTTTTGTAACCGGGTCAACTGTTTGTGCTCCGATTACGTTGTGGAAATTGGTGAGAGATTTGAGGATTATAACATCTGTGTCTAAGTAGATTCCGCCGAATTTGTAGAGCAAGACTAATCTTAGAAGGTTAGAGAGGTTTTGCTCTAATGGAATCACTCCTGGACTGAACATTCCTTTCTTCAATCTTTCAAACCATTTCTCTGCTGATGTATCTTTGAAGATGTAAGCAAAATCAGGTTTAATTGGAAGCACTTTAAGCCCTTTATCTGTAAAAGGTTTCAAGATTAGGGTTCCTCTGTCACAGTCAAATGAGTTTGAGACCAAGATCAAACAGCTATTTGGGTGAAATTTGAAGAGGCTCTCTATGGTGAATCGCTCTCGATCACCGAAAGATTCGATGGAGGAGATCCAAGTCATGAAGAACAGTGACTCGCAAGAAGATTTGGACAAGAAAGACTTGACCCTCGTCTTAAATCTCTGCCTTGATTTGCCTTGTGGCCGCTGTGTTATCGCGGATGTCAACTCAATTATTCTCTTCGGTTTCCTCGTCCTGCTCTCTGTCCTCGTCGACGAAACGTTCTGCTTCTGTATGAAGCCTATAGAGTTCTGCTTCTGTATGAACCCTAAAGAGGTTTCTTTCACCACAAGCAACAATGAAGAATCTGACTCAGATGATGATGTTGACTCAGATGATAATGATGATGATGGATGGTGATGAAGAACCTGGTGATGATCTGGTGAAAGAGTGGATTGAACAGGTGGGATTGTATCAAGATGAAGAGAGAAGACAGAGAAGCTGTTGTAGATTAAGAGAAGCATGAGAAGGAGACCAAGAAGAGACATGGGAAGACAACAAACAAAGGAGACGATTAATCTTTTCAATCTCTGCAATAACATAACTTGTTCTGTTCTTTTGCTCTGTTCCATCTTTTGATTTCTTCAAACAATGTTTGCAAAAGACAGACGACTTGTTCTTAAGAGATTTTATTATTTTTTTCTAAGGCAAGAAGGTGTGTGTATTATGTGATGATACTTGTTTGTTTAGTAAGAAAATTAAAATATATAAATTTATATTTTATTTGGCATAGAGATATATATACATATATCATGTATATATGTAACAATTAATTTAAAAATGGCGAAAGAGAAAGATCACCAATACAAAATAGTATACAATAAGTGCAGAGAGTTACTAAACTACCATATAAAGAGTGTGGTTAGAGTTCTAGTTTTGATTTATCAAATTTCTAAAATTAATAAAAGTATAACGTTAGGTTTAGATAGTTTAGTACCGATTGCGTCCTCAAAAGCAATTAAACTAACACATTCCAGACAAGCCGTTAAAGAATGAAAACCTCGCGAAAGAGAAAACGCATAGTTTGCTAACCGGTCTAGAGTAGTCCCGGTGATGTAGTTGTTTCTATTTCTTTTTAATAAATGGGGAGACATTGTCTCCCCCCTCCCACTAAAAAAAAAAAAGATAGTTTGATACAGTAACTACCTACAATTTAATAATTTTATCATTAGTAAAAATGTCAATAGGACCAATCCCAATATATGGGGTGGGTTAATCCTATAGTTAAGGAAATAGTTAACGGGTAGAAATCTGATTTTCAAGACTCGAGGGCCAAAGATCAATAGATAACTTTTTATTCAATTAGTTTCTATAAATAGTTATTGCCTTATTGGTTTTTTAAACTTCTTACTAATGAATCATATAAGGTGACAATTTTCTATAAATTGTCTGATTATTTCTTATGACACATGCAAGATAGTTTCCAAGTATAACCGTGACTTTAATCGGTTTCTTGAGCAATTGAAACACTAATTATTGACTGACCATATGCAATAATAAGGTTGGTGGTTGAAGTATATTTTAAAATTCAATGTATATTTTATATTATGATGACTTGTTAATATAAAAAGGATTTTATTCGTATAAAATATATAGCCATTATAATGACAGATATTGGATTTAATGATAAGTCAACACTTCTCTTTGATTTGTGTTATGAGTAATTTGTTTTTATTGTCCACGATCCCATACACGTACATGATCGGGTTTGAACTTAAATTAGGATATTGCATAATCACTATAACAAATTAATATATTACAAAATTTCAAATATTTTTTTGTTCCATTATACAAGATAAAACTAGTATTTAACTGTTAATTACATAAAAATAAATTCATGTAATTAAGAGTGACAAATACTTGATTTCTAATTTCATGCAGAGATACACTAATCAGGAGAGTTCACACAAGAACGAGTACAAAAATGTTTCAGAAAAAAAAAACAATTTGCTCTAAACATATTGAGAGTACAAAAACGAAAAAATATGAAGAAAAGAAGATGCAGTTTTCAGAAGATGATGAAACACTGAGAGACTTGAGATATAATCAATAAATCAGAGAAGACCTCTTCTTCTCTTGTAATCACTAACAGTTAACGTAAGTCCATGTCTCTTGCCATCGTTCTCAGCGACTCTGCATCCTACTGTTGCTTCTGTCACCTGTTTCCTCGCCATGAACGCTTTCTGTACTCCTAGAGGTCCTCCGTACTTCTGTAACGCCGTTAGCGATAATGGCAATTCAAAGTTATGAAGGTGATTGTGTTCTGCTCCTTGACTTATTGGAGCTCTTGTGTCTATTAGCTTTCCCGCCTCTGCAGCTGCTTCTAAAGCTGCTTCTGTCGCTTCAACACCTGCTCCTGCGTCTGCTCCATTGGTCTCAGCCGCTGTTGCAACTGCCGCCTCGATCTCTCCTCCATCTTTCCCCTTGTTTTTTCCGTTGTAGTAGTTCGATGATCGGGTCCATCTCCTTGAAAACGGATCATACCCAGCTTCACCGGCTTTGAGACTAGCGGTAATTGATTTTACCTCGGATGCGTTCTTGAAATTCTCGGCTCTGTTCTTCTTGTTCATCTCGGCAAGTCTGAGCGCCTTTTTATCTACCTCTTTCTTCTTCCGTGATGCATCGAGCTGTTTGATTTTCGTTTTGATCCTCTCTACACCTGCTTCATCGTTTTTGCTCTGCGCAACTTCCAACTCTTTTCTAAGCCGATCTTTCTCAGCCGCAACATTCATTGGCCTGATCGAGGCGGATTTTTTCTCCTGCAACATCTGTTTGACAGTTTCCGCAGAGTAAACAAAACTGTTTATTCTTTTGATCGCCTCTTTCTTCTCTGATATATCTTGCTTTGTGGGCATCCGACCATTTGTTCGCTCAACCTCTCTGATCCACTGCCTATACTCTTCCTCCAGCGGATGGCAATCTGAGATCATTGCCATTTGCCATCGAGCCGCCGAGGTTTCATTTCCCCAGACCACGTTAAGGTACTTGTGTGTAGTTTTGTTCTCTAGCTTGTAAGTCTTGTCTGGATCGGTTGCATCTACATTCCTCACCAAGCAGAGTCTGTAAACTGAACCACTCCTTGACTTTCCTATCCCAACTCTCACAAAGCACCCAACGATAAGCTCTTCAAAAAAAGGCTCCATATGCCATTTGGTAAGCTTAGACCGTCTAATGCTAATTTCCTTAATATCCTCAAACGTAGGCACATCTGACCTGTCATCGTCACTGTCGAGCATTCCTCCATTCGAGCCTTCATCATCACTCTGAGACCTACTATCACTGTCACTTTGGCTGGAGTTACTCAAATTGGAGGAAGCTAACGGTTTCCTCTTCATTGATGAGAAATCTCGACTACCTGAACCACCTTTTGATGCATCTCTCAGTTTCCTGAGAGCAGCTGGATCCTGCTGCTTCATACGCTTTGCCCTCAATTCGTTCAGAGCATCATCTTTTGCAGCCGCTCTGTCAGCAGATCTAGCAGATGAACGCACACCGCGGGAGGCCGGAAGAGGCTGAGTCTCCTTTTTAGAAACAGGGGTCTTCTCGTTTTCCCTCTTGGATCTAAGTTTCTCAGTGAAGTTCTTATCACCTTTCTTATCAGCACGTTCAGCCAGAATCATCTCTCTCTGAAACTCTGTCATTCCAGCAAGCTTCTGCCGGTCTTCCTCATTCTTGTAAAGGTCATCCCCGAAATCAGATTCCTCGCTGCTATCGCCTTCACGATCAGATGGTCCATCACCATAACCACCTTCAGCTCGGGCAGCTCGATCTTCTCTCTCTGCTTCCAATCTCTTCTTCATAGGTACTTGAGAACCAGACGGTTTTCTACTTGCATAGCCACGATCTTCATCAGAATCATCCCTTGAATCACTACTAGCATCCGAGTAAGAACCCTCACGTCTCCTCGACGATGGAGGATGAGAATGACGGCTCCTACCTGCTGCATTCGTTCTCCCAGCAGCTTCCAAAAGCAAGTTCTCTAAATCACCCATGTATCTCACGAGCTGAGTGTTTCTTTAAAGAGCTTTATAACCTGAAATTATTACAAGTTCAAAAGTTAGAGCAGCACAAGATTGATCATATAAGAGCAAAATGCTTTGACGAACAAACAAAACAACGAGAAAGTGTTAAAGATAACTTTTCCCCAAATTAAACAATATCAGTTTCAGAGCTTGAATCCCTAATTATTTTCCCTTTCACTCCCCCAAATAAGCTGCAGAAATGACTAAATCAATTGGAGTAATGAATACAAGATCTTGATGGTAAGGTCAAACGCCAAAATCGCGGTTTTGCGAAACCTATTTCGAGTTTCTGAGCTAAAATCTGGCGGAAATTCAGAGCAGGATGACGATTGATCTCTCGTATGGATCTTAAATTCGATTCGAGTAGCTAGGTCTGGCCGAAACAGGAACCCAGAAGCCGCCGTCACTCCGTTCGTGACAAAGAAACAGAAAAAAAGGGAAAAGAGAGAAATCGAGAAATAGAAAAGTTGAAGGAAACTCAC
Source organism: Erysimum cheiranthoides (assembly GCA_011420285.2). Taxonomy (NCBI): domain Eukaryota; kingdom Viridiplantae; phylum Streptophyta; class Magnoliopsida; order Brassicales; family Brassicaceae; genus Erysimum; species Erysimum cheiranthoides. Next base: position 19,195,426 of record CM022179.2, on the reverse strand, counting down.
ACTTGAGATGAGACGGAGAAATCGCCGGAAAGTGTTGCAGAGATCGACGGGCGGCGATAGCAGACGGTAAGGGTGAAAAAAAGGGAAGAGTATGTCAGATTGTCGAGGAAGCAGATGAAATCTAGAAGAAGACCCCAACAAGAAAAAAAAATGAATATATAATTTCTCGATATTTTAGTGTATATTAACAAAAAGAAAAAAAAACTCTTGAACGTTCAAATATTGCAAAATGCAAATTATATATTATCACAATTTCGAATAAATTAAAGAAATTTTTTTCAAAACATCATGGTTTTTTTTTTTTTTGGTGGAATCAAAACATCATGGTTTTTGTTTTGTTTTTAAAAATATCACAATTACAAAATTATTTTTTAATGGTGTAAAATTTTAATTTTTTTTGGTTTGCGATGATTATTTTACATTTACAGTATAGTTTGAAAATTAAAAATTTAGTTTTAGTTTTGTGATATTGACGAAGTTTGGAAAAAAGTTAAAATATCAAAATTAAGTCAAAATTTCCAAATTAAATTTTAGTATTTTCTCCACATCATAGTATTTTGACAAAATCCTATATAAACATAAAGCAAATGTGATGAGATAAAACTTTCATGAAACATTTTATTTTACTTTTATATATCTTTTTGTCCTTTCTTTGTATGACAAAATGTACAAAACTACAAAAGAATGGGAGGTGAATTACAAATCTAAGCAGAACTAGAAAAGCAAAACCTCTGAAAAAAAAAGTGTAGCATACTCTATTGGTGTTCGGAAAAAAAAAAAAAAAAAGTGTGTGCCAAACCCAAAGTGTTTCAAAAGCTGTACACTGAAAGAAGAGGAAGATTGTGCCTGTTTTTTTTTCCGTTCTATGGCAATTTGCAGGACTCTATAACTTCCATAACCGCTTTATGAGTTTCGGGGGGAATCATGTCCAGTGTTGTATGAAATGCCTAACACAGTAAGCACAAGCACATGGTCACATCGAAAGGGTTCAGTCTGCATACCAAGACTGAAATAGAAAGGGTTTAGAGGAACATACCACAAATCTATCCAACACCGGTACTAGAGTTGCCAGGTTGCGTTTTGGGAGATAATCTCTAATGGCATTGCGTATACTTTTACTGCTAAGAATAAGACATCGTGTTACAGCTTTTTGAGCATTAAGATACCTAAAAAGGCAGAAAGAAAGATATAAATAAACAACCTTTGTGTGGATAGAAATGCAAGTAAAAGGGCAGAATATGCCTCCACAATCATCTTTTCTGCTTCCTTTTCGCTTTCTAAAACAGCTTCTTCGTCGTCCTGAAGCATGAAGAAATGGCAGGTTTAAGGCTTACTTTCTTCTGAGTCTTTCAGAATCGATAAGAATACAATGATTAGGAACTAACCAAAGTGAAAGTACTTGTTTCTTCTTTGGTGTCTGTGGATCCTTGATTGGTGAGAAAGATTGAACATAAAAGAGGAATCATGTCTTGTTCACTCTCTTCCAACCCTTCTGGATTGGTGATCGGAACACTAGCTGCTGCAAGCCTGGACCTACAACAAAATAATAACTGGTTAGAGACGATTTTTGAAGACATCGGGGATGAGTCAGATCATATATAAAATAAAGAAACCAAGAATTTCCCCAGTTTGCATAGAAAACAACCAGTGACTATGTTTTGCCAAATTTGCATACAGATGTAAACCGACAAGAGCAGAGAGTTTGGTACCTGTTGATACCATCTTTCTCCACCAAGTTTACCAGTAACCCCAAGATGGCGACAAGAAAATCTAATTCCTGGTCTGTGAGATGTTTATCTTTCTGGTGGCATATCCCAGGCACTTCCATCTCACTGAAAAGAGGAGATCTGGTGAAGGAAGGAAAGTGTCCAGCAATTAATTCAGCCATGCTTTCCAGTCCTCTACAGGCAGCAACTTGCCGACAACCAACGGAATTATCATTTGTTAAGTTCATTAAAACCTGAGAATATGTTCATAGCATCAGAAAGTAGCAAGGGGTCACATGATATCCCCACTATTAGCATAAAAGGTGAGACTCCATTCTGTTCCAAACTTAATTTCATTCCAGCTGAGGAAATTTGCTACAGAACAGATGATTGTTAAGGAGACTGTACATTACCTTCACGGCTGTTAAAAGGCAATCAGATAAAAGACAGAGACATCCTTTATCAATATCATATGTTGAGGATGGTTGCTCTGTTACATGGAGATCTCTGTCACCTGATTCTTCCTGAGAATTTAATCCATGGTTTGATTCCTCCTGGCTTGAGAAGAGGTGAGGTGAACGTTCATCTTTATTTTCTTTGTAGCTTCCCTTCCTCTTTTGAGCTTTAGATTTCTTTGTCTTTCCTGATACAACTGCCCATTTGGAAGGTCCTGAATCTTCCAAATCAAATGAAAAAGGATCTTGACTATCCTCCAAGGATACAAAGTTATCAACTTTTTTACAACTTGGTTCTCTAATTTGGCTAGTCCTTGCATTGCTTCTGGACATGCCATTACCCAATGAAGCTAATCTGCCTGCAAACGACCCAGTGTTGGAACCAGCTCTTGTCATTAGAGTACAGGGATCATTTATTGACATTACACTTGATTGAGACCCCGACTTTGGTGTTGCTGAGCAACCTATCAGGAATGCAGACTGATTTCTTTCGGATACGCTTGAACTTCTTATGGAGAAAGTCGTAGAGCAGGTGTCTGAACTGATTGTCATAACCTCCTTGTTAACTGCCAAAAATAGATGTGGCTGAACAGAGAGAAACATACAAAGCAACAGAGAGATAGATGGAGCCAAAAGTAACAAGAGGTAAAAATGCGTTTTTGGCTATCAGAATGAAATACCTTTACAATCTGCTCCTGAAATAGACTCATGATTAACACCATTTGAATGGTGAGGGCGAGGATGCTTTTCGTTCCTAAGAGCACATAACTGAAGATCTGGTGCAATCAGTACAACCAGCCATCAGAAATAAGAGATGATAACATGGGAGGAAGTCATAATAAAAATCCAAAACTAGACATTGTGTACCTGAAAGTATCTTGATGATACTTATCATGAGCTCTGTGAAAGACAGTCGGGATCCATGAGAACCCATACTTTTACTAAATCTGAGCAAATGATTCTAAAAGAAATAATATTTACAGTTATTTTCCAGGTGCAGAGCTATTCAATACATGCTATCATGAGGCTAGGAATCTGAAATATATAAGGTACCTGGTTTTCCGTGCTGAGGAATGTAGCATTCTCCATGATTTTAAGACATTTCAGAAGCAACATCAGATTCTGCTTATTCAGGTCATCTTTTATATCCTTGGCGTAGAGTGTGTCATGTGCCACCCAGCGCTGCACACAAAATATGCATTAGATACTCTTATTGCATACAAATGCAAAGGTCCACCAACCATAGACAACTTAAGTACAGAGTCTCTGCCACCACTAAGACAGAAATCTTTCTTGCCCACAACAAAAGCATTCTGGGCAGCTACAATTAAACCATGTGACTTCTCTTTTGAAATATTAGTAAAGGACAAGTAAAGCACCTTAAGTTGCAACAAATTTCAGCAATAATTGAAATGAAATAAAATATGATGATCCTGAAAATACCCGAACAACTACAAAGCTAACAATTTATACAAGATATTGACGTCCTAGCCAAAACTATGGGAGTTCTTATCTTATATAAAGAAACTTATCCTAATGATAAAGATGGGGATAACAAGATCCGAAAACATACAGGCTCACACCTCAATTACAGCGTGACAATCCATGACAACGTCAAAGACTGCATCAAGTCCTCCAAGTTCTCGCAGTTTCTCCTTGAACCTTCCTCCAGTTTTTTTTACAGTGCCTGAGGTATCTGGAAGAGGAAAATAAAATAAATAATAGCAAGAAACAAAAGAGATCAATTATAATCTTGCTGTAGGATCTACTATTACCGACACATGTGTTAAACTGAATCACTGGATATAACATGACTTTTCAATTTCTATTACCCAAATCTAATACACTAGTATAATCGATGGCCTTTTAAATAGTTAACTAGTCATTGTTTCCAACAAAACAGACAAGAAGTTGAAGTACCATCAAAAGAGATTTTGGACAAGCACGCCTTCTCCATCGCCAACAAAGCTACCCATTTCGTACTTAGCTCAGGCCTCATCCTTCCAATTTTACAGCTATTAATCAATCTAAACTCCTTGCAATTAACAAGAATGTCATGGGCTCTGTCCAGTATATCACAGGAGCTTGAATCATGCACACTGGTGGCATCACGTGCTGCATCAACATCCTTGATTATTGATAAGATCCTAGATCCTATATTCCGCGGCTTCCCTTTAGTACTGGCGGAAACCACAGGTCTCAATAGCTTTATCGAAAACTTGATGGAGTTGGGTGACTCCATAAAGTGGTCATCTTGACCCTAGAATCATGAACGTAAAACGGTAAACAAGCTAAAAAAATGCCATTGGAGCAAGAGAAATGAACATAGTTCATTTCACAATGTAAGTAATGTGCCAGTCACTTACATCACCAGTTAGCACAAAGAAAAGGGTAGCTGCAGCAAGATTGCTTGGAATGTCATCAAGGCTGAGACCCAAAATTGCATCAATAATGGATTGTGAGATCCTGAAACAACAAACACGAACAAATCTCTTACACAAAACCCAATTCAGAAACTTTCCAAGAATACGATGAAGAACAAACCCTAGAAAGGAAAGAAATTGGAAAAATCTAAAGTTCAAAAAAGAAAAAGCTGACGTACCCTAAAGCCCTCAAAGACCGTCGTTGATGTTGAGAAGCACAAATCGAGAGTAGAGACGAAAGTGCAGCTCTTTTAATCCTAACTTGATCTCCTTTCCTTAACCCATCAAGCGCGAAGTTAACTTCGTCTTCGTTCTCCATTAACTCACCAAACTCCTGCGTCTCCATCAAAGTCGAAGTCAAACAATTAAAGGCTCCACCACCGTTCTTGGGTCTCTTCTTAGCCCTCTTTACTCCGCCGTCATTCTGAGAAAAACCATCATCTCGAAAAGCGGATCTTGACGAAGAATTCCAGAGAGAAGACGATGATTCTTGAGTAGAGAAAGGGAAATCGGAGAAATCACGTGGCTCAATGTCCGGAGACGAAGAAAGATATTCAACCTCCGAAACGTCGTCGTTAAATGAGTCGGAGAATGTTCTTAACATCCCCGTTTTGCGTCGGCCGTACGTTCTCTCCATCATCGCCGAGAAAAGCTTCAAACTTGAAACTTTCTCTTCTTTCAAAGATTTTTAAGTGACAAAACCAACATAAGGGTATTTTCGGTATTATAATTTAATTTAATCGGCTAATAGTTAATTATATAAATTATATCTTACAACCACTACGTATTGACCGCATAGCGCAGTGGATTAGCGCGTCTGACTTCGGATCAGAAGGTCGTGGGTTCGACTCCCACTGTGGTCGTTTTTTTTTTTGTTTTTTTTTTTTGTGCTAAATCCCTAAAAGGGTTTAGTCTTTAGGGTTGTTTGGTTGTTTAAACTTCGTACTTGGAAAATTTGAGAAATTTCTTCCACAGTTTATTGGTAGTGTGAATCGAGAACGACGAAACATGGCTTCTTCTACTTCTCTGAAAAGACGAGAGCAACCAATTTCACGAAATGAAGATCAGCTTATCATTACTCCTTTAGGAGCTGGAAACGAAGTGGGTCGTTCTTGTGTTTACATGTCCTTCAGAGGCAAAACTATTCTGGTTAGTTTCTTCGTGCAAATGTGTTTGATTTTGGTGTTTGGGGAATGTCTTATTGTTTGATTTTGTTGTGTTGTGTAGTTTGATTGTGGGATTCATCCTGCGTATTCGGGAATGGCTGCTTTACCTTACTTCGATGAGATTGATCCTTCCTCCATTGATGTCCTTTTGATTACTCAGTATGTTTGCTTCTTCTTCCTCTTTTGGATAATACCCATTAAGCAAAATACGATTTTGAAATTGATTTTGGCATAAGTACAATTTTACTCAAGCTTTCAGAAGTTTGGAGTTTGTTCGTTGTGTTTGTTTGTCTACTTCAAGAAGTTTGTTTTTTGTTCTTTTTGTTGAGAGTTTGTTTTCTTGGTTGAAGATAACAAACAAGCTACGGGTTGATGCTTTTTGTTTGCAGCTTTCATTTGGATCATGCAGCATCGCTACCTTATTTTCTGGAGAAGGTTTGCTTTTCTTTTTCCGAATGAATTTGTTGTTGATGTGTTTAGATATTAGCTGGGAACTAATTCAGGTTGGTAATCTTTGATTAGACAACATTCAAAGGGCGGGTTTTCATGACACATGCCACAAAGGCTATCTACAAGTTGTTGCTTACAGATTATGTAAAGGTGAGCAAAGTGTCAGTGGAAGACATGTTGTTCGATGAACAAGACATCAACAAATCTATGGACAAAATTGAGGTTAGTACTGCAAACCGTCTCTTCTTACAACTTGTTGTGGCTTTTCGTTTAGTTTATTATTTTGCATTGGAAATGTTGTTTCTGATGTTAGAAATGGATATCCTTTCCTTGCTCGTTTTCTCAATGTAGTTATTTCTTCTTGAAAGAAGTTGAAACTAAAGTAGTATGCTTGAGTTTTACTATTTAGAAGCCAATAGCTGGTTGTATCATATAAATATATTAATGCCTTGAGCACTCCATTGAGTTAATGTTAAGTTTAAAAGGATTTAAACCGGTTTTGAGACAGTGATCGCTGAATTAACGTTTATGTTTGATTCCTCACTAGGTTATTGATTTCCATCAAACGGTTGAAGTGAATGGCATAAAGTTCTGGTGCTACACGGCAGGCCATGTTTTGGGTGCAGCCATGTTTATGGTGGATGTAGCCGGTGTCCGTATCCTCTACACAGGCGACTATTCCCGTGAGGAAGACCGACATCTAAGAGCAGCTGAGCTTCCTCAATTCTCACCTGACATATGCATCATTGAATCTACTTCTGGTGTCCAGCTTCATCAATCTCGTCACATCCGTGAGAAACGCTTCACTGATGTAATCCACTCAACAGTTGCTCAGGGTGGACGTGTGCTGATCCCAGCTTTTGCACTGGGCCGTGCTCAGGAACTACTTTTGATTTTAGATGAATACTGGGCAAACCACCCTGATCTACACAATATCCCAATCTACTATGCATCACCACTCGCGAAAAAGTGTATGACAGTTTACCAAACGTACATTTCATCAATGAACGACAGAATCCGCAACCAGTTTGCAAATTCTAATCCGTTTGTGTTCAAGCACATTTCTCCATTAAACAGCATAGATGATTTCAGAGATGTCGGTCCATCCGTGGTTATGGCTACTCCTGGAGGTCTTCAAAGCGGTCTCTCGAGGCAACTCTTTGACAGCTGGTGTTCAGATAAGAAAAATGCTTGTATCATACCGGGTTATATGGTGGAAGGTACACTGGCGAAGACGATAATCAATGAACCAAAGGAGGTGACTCTTATGAACGGTCTTACTGCTCCTCTAAACATGCAAGTGCACTATATCTCGTTCTCTGCTCACGCAGATTACGCACAGACGAGCACGTTCTTGAAAGAGCTCATGCCTCCTAATATCATCCTTGTTCACGGTGAAGCTAACGAGATGATGAGGCTCAAACAGAAACTCTTCACAGAGTTTCCCGATGGAAACACAAAGATCATGACCCCGAAGAACTGTGAGTCTGTTGAATTGTATTTTAATTCTGAGAAAATGGCCAAAACCATTGGAAGATTGGCGGAAAAGACTCCCGATAGTGGCGATACAGTGAGCGGGATTCTGGTGAAGAAAGGTTTCACTTATCAGATAATGGCACCTGATGATCTCCATGTTTTCTCACAGCTATCAACAGCAACTGTAACTCAACGGATCACAATCCCGTTCACAGGAGCTTTCGGTGTGATAAAACATCGCCTCGAGAAGATTTTCGAGAGCGTTGAATCTTCAACAGACGAAGAAACCGGGCTCCCGGCACTGAAAGTACACGAAAGAGTAACAGTCAAACAAGAGTCAGAGAAGCACATCTCGCTTCAGTGGTCATCAGATCCGATAAGCGACATGGTTTCGGACTCCATTGTAGCTCTGGTTCTCAACATAAGCCGAGAAGTCCCAAAGATCGTTGTGGAAGAAGAAGACGCGGTGAAATCCGAGGAAGAGAACGGGAAAAAAGTGGAGAAAGTGATATACGCTCTTCTTGTGTCGCTCTTTGGGGATGTGAAACTAGGAGAGAACGGAAAACTGGTGATTAGGGTCGATGGCAATGTCGCTCAGCTCGATAAAGAGAGTGGAGAGGTAGAGAGTGAGCATTCAGGTCTTAAGGAAAGAGTAAGAGTAGCTTTTGAGCGGATCCAAAGCGCTGTGAAACCAATCCCTCTTTCAGCTTCGTAGGATCTTTTTTGAAGTCATCGTTCATAGAGTTTTATCATCTGATGATGTTTCTGTTTCCAAGTTTACTAATGATGATGATTAATAAGTCTTGTGGATGTTATTACGAATGTGTTTTAAGAAACTTTGCTGGTTCTGTAAGTTTACTGTGATGTTGATTAAGTCTAATGGATGTTTATTGAGTATGAGTTTTTTTGAAACTTTGTTGCTTTTATTCTAAAGTTTTTGTGTTACTGGAAACTTTTATTTAAAAAAATATGTGTAACTTTTCGTTGATTTTTATATCGTTTCGATTATAACAAATTACGTATTTTCGTGAAGTAATATTGGTCTAGTGGCAAGTCCACAGAAGACAGACACCATCACACCAGGGATCGAGTCCCCGACCCTACAATTTGTAGGAATTAGGCTAATGGGCCGGCCAGTTGTGGCCCAAATGTTGAAAAAAAAAAAAAAAAAACAAAAAAAAAAACAAATTACGTATTTCCTTGTAAATTATGGATGGAATGGATCTGAATCTGCATGATTCGTGTCTCATGAATGTGTGTGTCTTAAACATTTGGATACCAGACCTTCAAATTAATTATTATTATTTATTTATTTTTTTGTGCAAAGACCTTCAAATTAAATTATAATATACATATCCTATGTTTTTCAGTTTTCACTATCTAAAAATTCTGAATATTCTAAGGGATATAGGATTTCGGGTAATAATAATTGAGATATTCATCCATGACTAAAATGTAAAATTTTATTTTTAAAGTAACTAAGAAAATATTAAATGTTTTGATTTAGCCGTCTTTTATTTTTGAAGCTTCTACAATCTCCTCTGCAGAGTGATACTACAGTCAGCTTCTCTTTTGAATGCGGTGCCCTTTCGTCTAGGCGGGAAAATCAAAGGCAAAACATCTCTTTGTTTTTTTAAATCTCCCAATTTTTGGTTTTTATCTTTCTCAGTTTCTTCGAATCCAGACCGAAACTGATAACTATGTCAACCTACGAGTATCCGAGGTTCTCTCGTTCCGATATTATCACAGCCCTCACGGAGGCTCAAATCGCTAGCGTTACTGATGCCGATCTTAAAAACCCTACTTCCGACTTCGTCTCCGAGCTTTACACCAGACTTCTTATCTATCTCGACGCCCTCAACGAGTTTGTATTCCTCAAACCCTAGTTCCTCTTTGCTCTTCACTCATTTTACCGTCGATTTTGAAATCTTTGAATTTTTCATCTGATTCCAAGCTGGGTCATCGAATTGTGTCAGAAATTATTCATCTTTTTCTGTTTAAATATATCTTCATGATCTTTGTAATTTTTGATTTGCGAGAGATTATTTAAAAAAAAAAACCTAATTTTTTCAATTTGGGTAACTTTTTTCTGTTATTTAACTTTCAATTGCTTTTTTTTTTTTTTTGACATTGGGTCTTTCCAATTTCAAATCCTTTGGCAGAGAAGAGAAAGGGCAAGTTGATTTTGAGGCATTGGAGCAATTGGATAATCCAGATCATCATATCACCTCAATGCAAGCTATGAATCTTTATAGCAAAGTGAAAGATATGTTAGATATGGTGGATTGTCCTTTAAAGATTCTTTTCAAGGATCTTTTACGGCCTGAATCATCCCGAACCGAGTTTTTCATCAGCGCACTTTTGAATTATGGTCTACACAAGTATGTCCTTCTTCCTCATACTGTTGGAAAGTAAAGTTAGCTGAGTTCTCTCTAGTTTCTATTCTGATGCAGCCAAAAAGTAGAAATAAAGAGACGTATGACTTTGATATGGAAGCAATATTACAAATATATGAATTTCAGATAGAGTTTAGGAGTTTGCAATTAGCTCAAAGTTTAGTAAGGAACAGAGAATTGAGAAAAAGTGATTAGCATTCAAGATGAGGATACAGAATACTCTTTTCCTGCCAGATTCTACAAGCTCTGTGTAATTTAACTCTCTCATGATGATTTGCATCTTATTTTTCGTACTAGGGATTCAAAAATGGATCTTATAAGACCAAAGGCAGAGGAGTTGACTCTCCTTGATGAGCAGCGGAAGCAGTGGGAAGCAAAGGTTGCCCAGGTAATGTAAGAGAAATATGTTTCCCATAGATAGTCATTATCTTTTTTCTAAAGGCTATCCATGCAGTTGAATGCAGAGATTGGAGAATTTGATGAATCCGTTGAAAGAGATTTACCTTTTGTCCAAGAGCTAGAAGCTAATATTGAAGAACTCAACCAAAAGATATTAGGACTGAATAATCAGCAGATGTCGCTGCGAGCAAACTTCCAGAAAATGAGAGAGAAGAGTACACAGATGGATAACGAGGTAAGAAACAGCAGGATATAGTGTCGAGAGCTCCTTTCTGAAACTAAATTGGGTTATGTGATTTAGTATATTTTGAAGTTGCCTTGATCAAGTTGGTGAAGAAACAAATCCCGTTTGTCAATTAGTCGATTTGCATATGCTTCGATCTGAGAGGTGTTTTCTTCTCCTGACATGTGTATTTCTCTCTACAGATTTCCAAAGCAGAGTTTGACCTTGTGCAAACTGTCCAAGAAAATGCAAACCTCCGCTCACAAATTGTTCAATCCCCAGACAAATTGCAGGTATATTTTGTTGTTTCTACTAGCACCAGTTCTAAGAGAATAGTTTATGTATATAACACTTGTTAAAATGTTTGTTGTGGAGACAGGGGGCCTTAGAAGAGAAGAAACTAGTACTTGGGGAAACAAAGAAAGCTGAACAATCAGCAATGGGAACTTTCCAGGAAAAGGCTGCCATACTTGAGGTTTATGAAAAGGTATATAATGAAAACTCTAAATTATTCTGTCTATGAGCTTTAGGAAGAACTTCAGTTATTTTGGTGTATAGTGGATTAGAGTGATTCCAAGGTGGACATTATTCAAATGGATACCTTATTTATATGCTGATTCAGAATTTTTTATTGTTTAGTCTTTCAACAGTTTTATGCTTTCATTATCTGAGCGTAATTGGTTTACCATCGATGTTTTGCTTTATCACAGTGGTAATAAAGTTCATATTATCTGTGGGTGCCTTTTGCAGGCATTCAAGAAAATATCAAAGTCATCTTCGCAACTGCAGTTAATTAACGAACAGGTGACCAAGAAAAAAGTTTCCTTTCCTCTTTCATTGCTTGTAGATTGTAAACCATCTAGCATGTGGCAAGACACAGATCCTTTCAATTTATCGGAATGAGATCTAATGTTTCTTTGGATTTATCTTTCATTTTTATGTGTTTGATGATGTTATAGGTAACCAATGCGAAAGCAGTTGAGAAAGAATTCAAAGCTCTTAAAGCTAAGCTGAGCGAGGATGGGGTAGCGTACAAATCACTTGAGGCAAAAGTGGTTGAGCGGGAAAGAATAGGCAAGTCTTGGTTTATTTCTTCCCTCTCTAGAGTCTAGATATTGTTTTTAAATTTTAAATTTTCAATTCTCTCAACAGTGGAACAGTTGAACGAATCATTGAAACAACTAGAGAAAGAAAAAAGTGTCATGTTTGATGATTGGAAGAAACAATTGAATGAAATAAAACTGGAAGTTGAATCCAGAAGACGTGAACTTGAAGCCAGGCAAACGGATGTTGAATCAGTAGTAGCTATGGTAATGCTCCCTATAACAATATGAATATGTTGAGCACTATGCTTTATCATCGCCATAAGTTTACTTTGTTCATGTATCAACAGGTTGATGACAATACTTCCAAGACTAACCAGGTGAAACAGTCAGGAGAAGCTAAAGTGATACAATTAGCCGCTAAATATGAAGAGATCGTGAAGCAGGTTTCTTTCATTTCCATTATTTTCACCTGAATATGTCAATTTTCTGATCTGAACTTTGGAGAAACAGACCAATCTCAAAATGGTAATATATATAACGATGGAAGCAAAAGCTTTACACTGCAACAAATGAAGAGGCTTTCCAAAATAAAAACCGTACTAGGCTTCTTCTAGATTCTTTGTAAGACGTATATATATATTGAGCCTTGCTTTTGATGTTTTGCAGTTTCATGAATACACGGTGTCGTTTGATGCGTTTCTACCAAGTCTCTAAAGGACAAAGCAGGTCTGATTGAGCTAAATTAAGGTAGAGAGACTAGAGAGAGATTGTAATGAACACACTTATCTTCAAACAAATGGTAAAAAAAATCGATTAATATTAGCGACAAACACAAAGGATCCAGATCCACCACTAAATTCCTAATGTGATTGTATTAAACTTGGATAATGTTATGTATTTTGCCTGTTTTTGAGTTTTCTTCTACCTTCAGATTCCATTTCTCTTCATCGAATGACATTTTATGATTTTATCTAAGTAGTTAGAAAAGAATATAAAAAATAAATTAAAATTTATGTTGATGAGTGAGAGTCGAACCAGCGTCCTGTCTCGAAAAAACAAAAAGGTAACAATTTGCTTCGCGGTGCTTTATAATCTTCAATTGCTGTGGATTCGGTATTATCTTTAATCTCCCAGAACGAGAGGAATTTACAATCGTCGATGCAGAGCGATTCAAATTCGATGTCGAAGCATTTCTTAGTACAACCAGAAAGTTTGTAAGAAGAAGACGAAGAAGTGTATCGGAGATCCAAAATATGGATCCGGAGCAGACGTTTATTAGGGTTCAGGAGAGGTTTTCGCAGATCTTAACGCCAAGGATTAGAGGTTTCTTAGAGTATACATACCTCTTCGTTGCGATCACTTTGTTCTGCATCCTCGTTGTTATGCACGCCAATTATGTTCAACAGGTGACTTTTTTTTTTTTACTCTCTTTTGATTTTTTTCCCCTTTCTTTTTGTCTTTGTTATATTAGTTAGAGAATCTTTCTCTAGGGTTAGCTGTTTGTGACCAAGATTAATGACTTTCATGGTTGAAATTTAAGTCTGAGATGCTACAATTTGAACAGGATGATGTAGCTGTCTTTCTCTAGGTTTAGCATTTTTCTCGCTTAATCAGACTTTCATGTACTTAAAAATATGCAAAGATTGTGGTTCTGAAGCTATGTGTATAGAAGATGTTGGCATGAGCGTTGTTAGGAGTCTAGTGTTTGTACCTGCTCTAAGGTTGCACTGGTAATTATTATATACAATCTCTGGGAAGACCTTTTTTCTGTTGGCTTAGTTGTTTTCGGCTTCAGGAGTTTTGTGTAGCCTGCATAGCAGCATATGTATTCCTAAAGATATTTCATGCTAGCGTCTTTTAAGCTTTTGTTATCTGGTCTTTATTGTTCCTCCCTAAAATTTTGTTTTCTTGCAAAGCCTGGTTGTTCAAGTGAGCTGACTGGAGTCAAGTTAGCTGAAGCAGAGCTTATGCGAATCAAGGTATGTAGCTGTTATCCCTTTTGAGGCTACCTTGCATAACTATTAACTTGTGAAAAAATTCTAGATTTTTTCTAGGCCCATGAGCTTGTTCCTCACTCATGGCAAGACCGTACTTTGAAAGTCTCTGTCTGGAAATCAGTTAGCCAGGAATAAAATTTGTATTCATCCTTAGTTCTCTAACCAACTGATTTATGTGGTATAGATAACAAGTGCAGGGTTGTGGTCACGCACTGATGAAAGTACCCCTGCAGATGTTCCTAAAGTTGAAGCTGCAACTGATGATTTAGAAGTCACAAAGACTGATCAAGGTGATTGATTATTCAGGAGTAGGCTGTGGTTGAATTGGTTTGGACTTTGGATAGACTGCCTGTAGGAGCTAAATATTTTTGAAGTTTGCAGGGACTGATGCTGCCTTTTTTGCAATCATGCAGAAAGCTCTACCAGTGAAGAAAATTCCGATGATATATTTGTTAAAATTGATAAGGAAGAGCCCCGCACTAGTTTCTCAGTGTCTGCAAAAGAGACTGTTAGAGCAGCTATTCTTCGTTTTCTCAAAAAGTGTTATAGGCGCATATCCTTTGTTTTACAGCAGACAGCACGGATACTCAGAGGTGTAAGAAAAATATGGGTGAGTTGTCTCTTTAATTAATTAGAATATGTTAGAATAACGACTTGCTCCCACCTCTTTGTTTCAGTTCCTTTTGTTTCTCAAAATTCTGACTTACATAGTGCTTAGGGCTATCATATATAGACGTTGTATCTTCTCTGCGAGTTTTTTTTGGTATATCCCGTATAAAGCATGGTTCTTACTTCTTAATTGGTGTTCTTTTGATCGGAAATATATATTACTGAATTTAAGTGGCATGTGGCTCAATCGTTAGGGTGTGAAAAATTTCAGCAGTATCTCCCTTCATTTTGGGAGGAAACTGGACTTTATTTCTGCTATGAAATTTAGCTCTTTGAAGATATCTGTATTTTGGTGTTACAGTACTTAGGTGATCTTCTGGGTTACAATCCTGATTATTTGTATTTTGGCTAAACAAAATTATCTTGCTCTTCCAATTTTAAATGCAGAACATCATCGGCATACAATTGAATCTCGACGTGCCCAAATTGTTGCATGTTCTGTATATGGATAAGGTCAACTACTATGCAGGTAAAAACCACCTCAGTAGAATCTCTATCATATATTCATATTGGTTTTGTTCTTTATCATCGAAATGAACCTATCAGACAATAATGACTGTATACACATGTAAAATTGAATGTAAAAATATCCATTTCCTTGTGAATGGCATTTCATGTTTTGCGATACGCAAACTACCAATCAAACTTCTGTTTATGGGCCTCTTCTTAATACCTTTTCTATGATTTCTCATTTAAGAGATTTAGTTATTAAAAGAGTAAAATCACACAGGCTTCGTTGTCTACATGAACTGCTATGATTAAAATTTGTTTGTTTGTTGATTTTTTTGCCAGTTCAATGGCTTGAGAGAAGAACTCAAGAGTTTGAGCCAACATATCTATATACCATAGAAAAGGTAAACATTATTCTCTATGAAGAACTTAAAGCTAACTAGTGGAAAATTTTCGAGGAACTTACACCCCAGAATAACCTAATTCTCAAGGAAGATGTTAAATGATGAATTCTTCAGTTAAATTTCTGATTCGGTCTTAGAATTGATTTACTCTTTTTCCATATAGGGTTACTTTTTGCTGCCTGATGAAGCAAAGTCACGGCATAACATTCGCACTGCAAATGTCAGCATATCGGCACGGCATCCCTGCTTTGGCAACAGGTAATATTCATTGGCCCTCACTTTGGAAACAAGACATTTAAGAAAGGCTGTATCCTAATGATAAGCTTGTTTAAATTGAATTACTTTTGTAGGTGGCAGCAACTTCTTATAAACAGAGTTGTAGGATATGATACTATTCTAATGAATAGCTTACAGAATTCTGCTGGTCAAGGTAGGTATTAGCTGTTTGTCTTGTTGGTAATGTCCATGCAAGTTTCACTATTTTTGAGTCTCTTTATTTCGCTAGTAGACAGCAAAGTTATAGATCTCCATCCTTCGAGGCATGTGATTCCTCAACTATGTGTCTGTCCTTGCTTTTGTATTTTGTGTGCAACCTGTTTCCATCTAAAAGGTCAGGGTGCATCTAAACAGATTTTGTTCTGTTTATCTCTTATTGTTACTTTAAATTATATTATCCTCTAGGGAATTCTAGTCGGAGATTAGTGTGCAGCAATTAATTGGTCCATGCATGACTATGCATAATGTAAATTAATTTAATGTCGTTGCTGGTAGCTATTACATGATTTCTTCATCTGTTGTTCATTGTCAGCTGCTCATGTTCCAGTGATTGTTTCTATATATGTGCTATTGTGAAAGCTGCTGTTTGCACGCCATATGACTGTCTACTTCCTCCATTACAGGTTATATATATAACTACCAGACAAGAGAGTTTTACAATCTTAGTTACTCCCAAGAACTTCCTGAAGGTTCTGCGCAATTCGGAGGTTCGTCATGTTGTCTCGTGAACAACTTGTTTAAAAATTTCCCTTGCATATGAGTGTTATATGGGTTGGAGGATCTCACCAAGGCTGCTTTATTTCACTTGCAACTTTATTTGTAAGTACCTGCTTTAAAATATTGACTAATATTATTATATCGGGTGTATGCAGATTACTTGGTAACGAAATGCGGTGTGCTTATGATGTCACTTTTTGTGTTTTTCACAACCACAATGTCTGTTTCATTCACATTGCGGGAGACACAAACTCGCATGTTGAAGTTTACAGGTTTGTCTTTCTTCTGTTCCAATAGCTGATGGTTTCCCATCTTTGCTTCTCAACAATCATCTTTGTTTTGGTATCATTTGTTGCAGTGCAGCTTCAACACCATGCCCAGCATCGCTTACCAACATTTCAGTTGATCTTTGTGCACGTAATTGAATCGCTTGTCTTTGTACCAGTATGCATTCAGATCCCTGGTTCTTTTTCATTGCAATATTTCATAGCATTCTCTTGACTGATATAAAATAACTATTTGAAATTGCAGATTATGATTGGGATTCTGTTCTTCCTATTTGAGTTTTACGACGATCAGCTATTGGCTTTCATGGTTCTAGTTCTTGTCTGGCTATGCGAATTATTCACCTTGATAAGGTTTGGTCTCCTCTTTCACTTCAGTCACCTGTATATCCACTATCGAGCTCTCTTGCTTGTAAAGTTTGTTTTTTAGATGTTTAATGGAATAGTAACAAAGGCCTTATCTTCAAAATATTGCAGTGTCAGGACACCAATATCGATGAAATTCTTTCCGCGTTTTTTCTTGCTGTACTTCTTGGTGTTCCACATATACTTCTTCTCGTACGCATATGGTAAGAACCAAGGTTTTACCTTATATTTGCCTCATTAACTACTGCAATTTCAGACACGTTCACTTACTGCGATACCCTCAACAGGCTTTTCTTATCTCGCTCTTATGACAACCGCTGCTTTCATGCAACACTTGATTCTATACTTCTGGAACCGTTTTGAGGTAAATGTTTGATTACAACAACTCGAAGATAAGCCAAATCCAGAGAAGATTCAGTTAAAAGTTTTTACCTCAAATCTAAACACAAAATCGCAGGTACCAGCTCTTCAGAGATTCCTTCAAAGCCGACAGTCACACCTTCAGCAACATCCGGACTTCCACATCACTTCCTCAACAATCCTAGCATCAACTCTTCACATCACAAGGCTGAACAGAACAACAAGAAACCGATCTCCGTCTGGTCAAAACAACACAACCCAAAACCAAAACATGGAAACAAGATCTCCGGCAGCGGACGGAGGAGTCGAGAATCCAAGGCAACATCAAGAGCAAGAAGAGAATGCAACAAACACCATTCCTGCAGAGCCTAACCCACAACAAGCTCGGGCAATGAGCTCGTTCAGTTCGATGCTACTATGGATTTTAGGCGGTGCTTCCTCAGAAGGGCTTAACTCGTTTCTTTCGATGTTTAGAGATGTGAGAGATGAAGATGAAGCTCAAGTGTTTGCAGATACTACTTCCCCTCAAAATCCTCACCGTGATCCTCTTTTAGTTGACTAAAGTTTCTTCCTTTGTTTGCTGTATATTTGTATTTTCTTTTTTTGTTCCTTGTTTGCTTGTATAGTCAAGTCCAATGGCCAAAGAGACAAAGCTTTGGGGATATTTGCAAGGTAAACAAAAAATTGGTAAAAGGAAGAAAAACAAAAAATGGTTGGTAAAGCAAAGTAAAGTACTGTATATGACATTGATTCTTGACTGTGGTTACATTTATGAAAGCGTAGACTTCACTTTGACTTTAATAATTTTGGTAATTAATTACCTTACCCAATCAGATAATCAGAGGTTCATATAAATATATGCAGATGGTAATGTAAACCTTCTCAATAGTTTTTTTTAATTTTTAATATGAACATTCTGAAGAGTTGTACGGACATGGCGATGATGAGGATAGATTGCGTCAGCCACATCACCAATACTGCTACTGCTCTGCTTCCATGTCTCTACGACGCAACAGTTCTTCGCCGCCGCCGCTCCCTTAGTCTCCGAAATGGTGGTTTTCGACAGAGAAAGTTTCAGCTCCGATGCGTCTCTGCTTCTTCTGATTCGTTGCAATTCGATTTCTCGCCGCCTCCGATCGATCACGATTTCCTTGTAAGCTTCAGTTGTTTGCTTCTTCGAATTTCAATTTCTTTGAGTAGCAAAGTGTTAAAAGTCTAGCTCTAATGAAACAGTTATTCAAAGGTATTGTTAGAAGAGTTTTCGAGAAATTAGTAATAAGTTTTGGGTTTTGTTTTTGCTTACTTGTGAATTGGATGTTTCTGAGTAGTGTAATCATCCTAATGCATTGTTTATGGACTTGTGAAGGATACAATTAGTGTTGCTGGAGGCAAAGTCTCAGAAGATGGTGTTGTTGAGAGTTTCGATAACGATGATGAGGCTTTGGATGCATTTGATAACGGAGTTGTGGTATGTAACTTAATTTCTCTTTCTTTTAGCTTAAACTTTGTTATTTCCGTTATGATTTTTGTTTGATCAAAAAACTTTATTTATAGGTTGTGGATCTCTCACATTTTGGGAGAATACGAGGTAGATCCTTCTTTATCTCTACTCTTATTGTGCTCTTTCGACATTGAATGATTGAATTGGTTTTGATTCTCTTAGCTTTTTTAATTTGACTTTGCCTATGAATACTAGCTAATGTTTGTTGTTTTTAACTATTTGCTACACTCTTTGCCATCAAGTTAGTGGAGATGATCGCGTTCAGTTCCTTCACAACCAAACTACCGCAAATTTCGAAAGCCTTCATGAAGGACAGGTGAGTCTTTTTTAGGGATATTTGCATCGAGTATATATTTTGCCTCTGTGACTTCTAACCACTTGTGGATCTATTTGATTGTTTGTGAAGGGATGTGACACTGTATTCGTTACCCCAACAGCACGGACGATAGATATTGCACATGCCTGGATCATGGTAATAATACTCCTTCCTTTCCTTATGGGAATAAGAAAAGTTTGGGTTCACTTTTAGTGGCTCATATTTTTATATGCAAGTTCTCTGTTAAAGTGATTCTTTTCCTTTTCAGAAAAATGCAATATTGCTAACTGTTTCTCCAGCGACATGCCAAAGCATAATTGAGATGCTGAACAAGTATGTTAAACGGTTTCCATCCTTGTGCACATACAAAAGTTTGCTGGTTTCTTTGAAAATCAGGCTTCGTTGGAGAACCGTAACATCACTTATTTCTCATCTTCGTCTTCTCAGGTACATTTTTTTTGCTGACAAGGTAGAGATCAAGGACATCACCAAGCAAACTTGCTTATTTGCTTTAGCAGGACCCAAGAGCAACCAAGTAAGATTATTCTTTTAGGCAGACAGACAAATCCTTCTAAAATGTTCTCTGTTTAGCCTTTATGCTAGTTCAAATACATTGTTTTTATGCTACTGTATAAACCTTGAAACAGATCATGTCTAAACTGAATCTGGGAGATCTTATTGGGCAGCCATATGGCAAGCATCAACATTATAGTGTAAGCCTTTTTTTGTAATATCGAAACAGAATTTTTTGAAGCAACATGTAGTAACAAGATCCTTTCTTTGTCAGTTTGATGGAATGCCAATAACAGTTGGGGTTGGAAGTCTTATTTCAGATGAAGGCTTTACCATATTAATGTCACCAGGGGGTGCTGTTTCAGTCTGGAAGACCCTTTTAGCTGAAGGTGCCATTCCGATGGGTTCTGTAGCCTGGGAGAAACTTAGAATCACTCAAGGTTAGTAAAACTATTGTCCAAATGCAGGCGCCATCAGTGTTTCTCAATTTGGTTTTGCACCGATGACACGACTGTCACCCGTTAACCTACAAAATCAAACGTCATGAGTTTGTGGCCACTAGTTCTACTAGAGGCATGAGTGTCCTATCTTTACCTAATATAGGCAAGAAGCTCATAAGTACTCAGATCTTTGCCTTGCCATAGTGCTATTAGCGAAATCATTGTTAAGATCTTACAGAACCATTGATTTAGTGAATAAGCAGAGAAATACTATGTTTCTCATGCCAAAAGCATTGATGTTTTACAGGAAGACCAGCACCTGAGAGAGAACTCAGCAAGGAATTTAATGTTTTGGAGGCGGGTTTATGGAACTCGATCTCTCTGAACAAAGGTATTTGAGAAGTTTTTGTTCGGTTAACTAAAATAATACAAGGCCTGCCTTGAGTAAACAATCTTCAAACATCTCAGGATGTTATAAGGGGCAGGAGACGATAGCAAGACTCATAACTTATGATGGAATCATGCAAAGGTTGTGTGGACTTAATCTCTCTGCACCAGCAGAACCCGGCAGCACCATCACATTCGACGGGAAAAAGGTTTTGAGCGTTTGTGTGCATACCTTAGTAGCTCAAAAACAAAGAAGGAAAACCAAATTTTGTTCTACTATTCCTTAACTAGTTTATAAACATTATTTTCAGGTGGGGAAGCTAACAAGCTACACTAGGGGCAAAAACGGGTCTTGTCATTCCGGGTTAGGCTACATCAAGAAACAAGCAGCTTCAGTTGGAAACACAGTGACTATAGGTGAAGATATTTCTGGGATAGTATCTGAAGTCCCTTATCTAGCGCGACAACTTCCTCCATCAGCCAACTCGAGTTCTTGAGTAGAAGAAAATACACTATGATGCAAGGAAACTACACAAGGACAACACACTGGTACCGAAAACAAAACTTGTTTCCGCATTTATTTTGAGATAAGAGTATTTTACATTCGAAAATTGAAACATTATTAATGATACATAGGAAGATAGAACGAGAGTTTGGGGTCTTAAATAGACGTTTTTTAGAGGCAAATCATACTAGGACAATCGCAGAGACGCTTGTTATGACGTTTCGGAGTGCAATCGCAGTAGATAGGGCTGAGCCTTACACTTGGATTCCATGTCCATAATAAGTCATTTAGACATTTTTGTCCTCCATCGTCTGAGCATGAACCTCTGAACACTTGTTGTTTTGACGGGCACCACTGCCTTCTCTTCCCAGCAGCTTCACCTAATTCATCAAGCCAAAAGAAGAATTAAAAATGATGATGTTTTGAGTTAACCGGAGATCGATGAGCAAAACTGTAATCTCAGTAGAATGATAAGAAGACCTTGTGAAAGGTGGATTGGGAGAAGGGAGAATAAGACAGAGGAAGCCAAGAAGATTGCAGCCAACTTCATGTCTTTCTGTAAGTTTCTTTTCTCTCTTCGTTTACTATATATTGTTGTTGTTATGATTATGTGATTGTCCCCAAACAAGCACTAACATTTAAAATATTGACATATACATTGGACTGTGCATAATTTGTATCCGGGAGTTTTTTTCCGTTTTGGGTAGTAATTGTTGTTTTTATTCTATAACTTGTAGAATTAAGATATTTTTATCTTATTATTTACTAGATCACAGAGAGAAAATTCGAAACTTGATCTCTCTAAAACAACTTTTTGAACATTTGGACAATTAGTTGTGTTTGTCTCTTTAACGACAATTGTAAATTTATTCAATTATGCTTAATTTGCAGATATTATTGTTTATTGTTTCAATGATTAGAGTGGCTCATTTTTTCAACACATGTTAGTTAACTTCATCCACCCCTTTTTGTTCAATTTCTTACTTTTGTCAACAGTTTCACTTTCTTTTTTTTTTTGGTGAGGACAGTTTCACTTTCTTGAATACATTCTCTTACATTAATCAACAAACATAATTATAGATATATAAGTGGAAATATAATCTCATTGGACCACGTTCTGAATAATACAAAAGCGGAATGCACTGAGCTATAAAGTGGTATATGCAGAGGCTCTGGGTCGCTTTCAACTACGTAATGTTTTTTTGTCTCGACCCATAAAAAATTTGTCGGGCTTAATTTGAAGTCGGTTAGAATATTATTTTCTGTTTACAATAAATATTTTTTTTTTATGTACAGTGTGATTGGTGATTTATAAGAATTACGTAGGATTTTGTCAATTATGTAATTATATGCAAAATTGTTGCTTAAATAATTCTATTGAAAATTTGATGACCAAATCAAATATATCATTATGTCATCTCCACTATTATTCAGTTGAGTTAAAAGATTTGGTGGATGCATTCGTCATTTCTGTTCTATACATTATTTCATTTAACACGATTCTATAACTTTGCATTGTTTACCAATTAATGATTTAAGCCTTCGAGCACTTAATTGGTTAAAAACATATTTTAAATTAAAGACCCAAAGGTTTATTGTTGCCCAATTCTCAAAAAATGTAAATTGTTGCAGATTAATGAACGCAAAGATTTTGAACGCAAAGAGAATACTGAATTAGCAATTCAAATATGTTGTTGATTTGTTTATAAGGAACACCTATACTGAGAAGTCTGAGATGCAAGTATATCATCTGTGGGGTTTTCATTGGAAACTGGAAAACATTATTATCGATACATATAAAAATGATTAAGAACAACAGTCTGGGGTCTTAAATAAACGTTTTCTAGGGGCATATCATATTAGGACAACTACATAGAATGTTGTTGTTAGGTTGTTGAGTGCAATTGCAGGAGATAGGGCTGAGCCTTACACTTGGATCCCATGTACTTAATAAGTTATTTAGACATTGTTGTGCTCCATCGTTTGCGCACGAACCAGTGAACACTTGTTTTTTTGACGGACACCACGGCCTTCTTGCAGCATTCATGCTTGGTTCTTCACCTAATTCATCAACAACAACAAAAAGAGTCAAACCAAACTGGTTTAGGTTAACCGGATTTCGATGAGCAAATTGGTAATCTCAGTAGAATGATTAGAATTAACACCTTGTGAAAGGTTGCTTGGAAGAAGGGAGAATAATAAACAAGTAGCCAAGAAGATTGCAGCTAACTTCATATTTTTATTTTTATTGCTTATATGTTTTTGTGACTTATGATTGTCTTCAAGAAAGAACTTACAGCCCTTTTACATATATACACAGGGAAGATCCAACATATTAGAGGCCTAAGGAAAATTCATTAAAGTGTGGCCTTTTATTTGAAAATATATCATGATTTGCTTCTATTTTTTAACAATATTTTTTTATTTAATGTAATTAGTGTTAGTTAAAAAACATATAATAAAATACATAAGTCATCACTTAAAATAGGCATGATATCTTATTATATATTTAGATACATTGTTTTGATATCTATGTATTTATTATTAGATTTTCCAGAAAGATAGATTTAAATTTGAAGCATATATAATGTGGGAAATTACATTACTTCTATGAACACTTTTTTTAAGAAAAAAGATATTAAATTTAATGGCACTGACCCACTGGGAGGATTTCTATGAATTTTTGTTATTCAATTAATCGATTATATAGAAATAAATCAAATGGTTTGACAAAAAAAAAATAAATAAATAAATCAAATAATCTGTCACAATATTTGTTTTACTACAATTGATTCCCTATCTAAAAAAAAAAAGAAAAATATCAACATTACGCTATTACAACAGAAAATAAATTAATTGAAGAAAAATTTAGTCTGCTGCTAAAAGAAATTCAATTTCAAAATTTAATTTGTCTTACAAACTTAATAAAATATAGGAATTCTAAAAATAGGTATGAAAGATAGATGTCTTCGGGTGGTCAAGATCCGCAGAAAAAAGTCACTTCTCAAATGGGAATCACCAATCCACGACATTATAATTAACAAAAGTAATTATAATATATATTTCGATTCTTTTTATCAACTAAATCTAAACAAACAAAAAAACAGACAAAAGAAAAAAACCTATTCCATAGATGTTCGTTAGCTACATGAACCTTTATGTCCTTGGAAAGAAGAACATGGAACAGCGATAAGTACATATGTGTTGTGATCAACATAGGTTCGGTGATTCGGTCTAACGTTTTTGGATGACTTACGCAAATCTAACTGGTCGCCGTCGGAGTCAAACAACATCTTTTTGACGTCTGCGCAACAATGACGTCGCTCTTTTTGTATATCTCGTCTTTTCAGGTTTTAGTAATTTGCCGTTTATGCAACTTTTGTTGGTTTAATTCTCTAGTTCGACTTACATTTTGTTGTTATTTTTAGAATTTTATCTTGTGTAATAGGGTTTATTCCGTTACTCTCATGGTTTTCAGTTGTTGTCTTTGTCGTAGTATCTTGCTTGTATTTTTTACTTGTATCCTCAATCATGTGGGTGTAATACATCAGGGATATTAGATTGTAGAATGAAATATCTTTGGAAGATGGGAGATTCAGGTGATGCTTGTAACTGAATTGGGGATAAAGAAGCGGCAATCCACATTTCTTTACATGCTTGCTATATAGTATAATGGAGTGTTAGTTCATTGGCTTGGCAGTGTTAGGATGTTTTCAGATGTTTGAAAGGCGATTGATGATGCTTAACGACATTCATCGTTTCATGGTTATGAGAATTGATTGGTGGTTTGTAGGACACGGCTTGAGCATTAGGATTTGTAACCTCCTTTTAGTATGATTAATAAATTTTGAGGCCAAAAAGTCCATTATAATTAGTATGGATGAAAAAATCTCATATTACTGTTAAGAAAAAAAAGTGCACCATATACTGCCATTACAAATTAAGACAATCCACAATAATTTTGTTATTAACATAGAAAATGACCCACAACTAGACCTTATAGATTTAAAGCTCTAAATCATTTTTGATTCACTTATTTGTGTTGTGGGCCGGATCTAGATCAAAATAAAATAATGTGCATATTTGATTTCGAACGCAATCCTACACAGTGGATATTGAGTCGATGGAGATAATCAAACTAGTAACTCAAATTTGTTGTTGATTAACTGTTTCTGAGGAATATTTTGTTCTTCGCCATGACATGTAATTTAATAATTCATGTTAATATTATCACTATGTAGTGTTGGATCACCACTCAAATTTGAATATGTATGATGCATGTTGGAAAAATCATTTGTTTTTACTTCATTGTTGATAATAAGATGCGAATATGTTTCAGAGTTCTCATCGGAAATTGAAACCATTATTATACTTATTGAAAATATAGGAAATATGAAAACGATCAATTTTGATCATCATTAACACATTGGAGGATTTAAGTACTAGGACAAGGCAAGTACTGACAGTAACAGAGACGTTTTTTTTGGGGTTGATCAGTGCAAGTGCAATCGGTTGGACCAAGATCTCCAATATTATCCCATGTATTTCTTAAGTCGTTAAAGC
This sequence comes from Erysimum cheiranthoides, assembly GCA_011420285.2. Lineage (NCBI taxonomy): Eukaryota > Viridiplantae > Streptophyta > Magnoliopsida > Brassicales > Brassicaceae > Erysimum > Erysimum cheiranthoides. Next base: position 19,169,938 of record CM022179.2, on the reverse strand, counting down.
ATTGTGTAAAATCAGTTCTGTTGCATGAACCATCAAATGTTTGTTTTCTGGTTGGGCACCACGGCCTTTTCTCGGCAACGGTTAGACTTGGAAGAAGAGAGAATAAGACACAAGCAACAAGGAAAATTGCAGCTATCTTCATTTCTTTTGTTTGCTCTTGTTTATATGTTGTTTTGACTTGTGAGTATGTCCATATAAGCACCAATAATTTACATATATATAGTAATTACATGTTTGACCATACATAATATTGAAACTTGTTTTTGGTAATCTTGTAAATGTTGAGACTACAAAAAGGAATATATCCATGCATATTTAATAGTAGGTTATATATTGGTTGAATATTTATTTTAAACAATAATTATGCAGAACAAATTACTAAAAGTTTTTGAAAATAGTCAAAATAATGCATCAAAACATTTTCTTATCCACATAACTAACTCCTTTCATTCCAAATATGGCAAGTGTCATTAGACCATCTCTAATGGTTAACTTCATTAATTTTTTTACTTTATGAAAGAACTCTAAATGTAGTTTAAGATTTCCTCCAACCCATTATATCACCCTTTATTAATAGAAAGAAAAATATTTAAAGTACAATTTTTTTAATTCATTATTAATTTTTAAGTATACCATTTATTTTCAAATTTACAAATAATTACCCACTTAATTTACTCTTATTAATAGTTAACTAAAATAATGTTTCTTACCACTACAAATCTGTCACAAATTAGATATTGTTTTAGAATTAGCTTTTATATATATTTTATAAGAAAACGCATGAAACTAAAGCTCCTAGCAACATCTTCAAAATACGAAAAAGTTACTTTGTGCCCTTCATCTTCTCAAGATCCTTCTTCATAAACTTCGCCTGTTCTTGAGCCAATTTGTAAACTCTTCAAGAGTGCTCATATCTGCTCTATAATGCTTCATTGTGAAGTCAAGAAGCATAGACCATGTAAAATCAGGATACGCTCTTTTACCTTCTAATTCACTTGGTGGCTTTACCACTTTGTCCATTTTCGGACATAGGAAGAATGCAAGAGTCTTCCTTGTCGTGTGGCTATTCACCACCGCCCGATGCAAGCAACTCTTGTATATTCCATTGGTCATAGCCTATGATCAGATCCCAAAAAAAAAACAGTTTCAATTCTTGTATTATTATTAGTCTCAATTCTCATACAAAAAATAAAGAAACATTTTTTGCAAATTTTATTTCAAAATGTACATTTCAGGTTTTACAGAAAAATTTAAGATCTCAAACTCCAATTTATATAAATTTATTCAAAAGCATTAATCCTTCCTGCATTGATCAAACTTCTTAAAAACCAAAAATCGTAATTTTTTTTTTTTTTTTTTTTGAACAAACCAAAAATCGTTTAAGTTTCTTGTATCGATTCTGAAACTATTCAAAGGTTTTCTGAAAATTTTATATCAAAAGTATATTTGATGTTTTGAAAAATAAAATTAAGGGAAATTTGGGAGTCCAAGGCCAACTTTTAAACGTGTTTTCTGAAAATTGTTCCTGATCCATGCATGGATCTTAAACGAAAAAAAAAGAAAAGAAAGTTAGTTACCATTAAAGTGTCGCCAATGTTGACCACTAATGCTTGAGGTATAGGAGGGATTGATTGCCACTGGTTGTCCACGAAAACTTGAAGACCACTGACTTGGTCTTGTTGAAGTATGGTTAAAGACGTTGGGTCGCAGTGAGGCCCCGTCCCTAGTACAACATCCGGTTGCTTGCATTTTGGGTAGTAATTCAATCTAAATATCGATTCATTGTCTTCGAAAAACTCTCTAAAATGAGTCCTTTTGATACCAAGACTCATTCCAAGAAGCTCCATGATATTTAGAGAGAGGTTACTCATGGCCTCCGCGTATTCTTGATAAACCCTCCTTCATATATAAATGCATGGACAAAATTAACCAATTTAGTCTTCTTGCATTTACGTATATCAAAAACATAAACGCAAAAGTAAAGGCGAAAAAACAATGGAGTCTAAAACGAAAACACGATCTTATTCATTTAATATGATATTCACATTCCTATCAAAAACAAAAAAAACGAAAACACTTTTTATATACCCGAAATCTTTGTATCCGCCTCCCATTGTCTTAATAATGTAATCTTTAACGGTTTGGGAATGGTTTTCGCTCTTATCCTTCGGGATGAAGGACAGCGAGAGTGTTTCCTTCCAGGGGAGATTCTCCTTGAATCTCCCGACAAAACTACTAGCGTAACCTGTGGTTTCACCCCACTTCCTTTGAGCCTTTAGTTTTTCACAAGTCGGTGACTTAAAGAATGTGTCCATAAGCTTATGGGCATTAGACAAGAGCCTCTCGTCAATTCCGTGGTTGGTGACTAAGAAGAAACCATGTTGCTTTGCTGCTTCCGAGACGAGTCTTGTAGCCTGCGAGACTAAGAATGGGTCGCCAGAGAGAAAGCCGGCAAGGTCGATGAGAGGGACTTGGAGGATTGGAACATTTGTGGAAGGTTTCTCATGGTCAGGCCATACAAACTCTTGAGGTATTTGGTCTGGTTGATGATTTAGGACCGTTGGATCGAAGATCGTCAAAGGGTTCTTTTTGGATTTGTTTTTGTTGAATCTTTGAGGGAGCTTAGTGGTGATGCATTCCATTTTGTTGAGTCTTTTCTTTTGTAAATGTTGTCGTGGAAATGGACACAGGTGAAGATCTAGTCATATTTATAAGAGTTAGACTAAAATCTAGAATCATCCAATTCAAAAAGGACACATTTTAAAGGATGGTAATGGAATTATATTATACGGATAGATTTTTTTAGATCTTACAAAGACTTTTAGATTCTTTGCCTCTCAATTATATATTTTTTTTCAAATAAATATTCCTTGGTTTTATGAGAAATATGAGTATCAATATTCTGATATGTGTTTCTATAAATCTCTTACAAATCTTAATGATTGAGATTAGACTTCTTTTTTGTATATATGTAAGAGATTTATAGAAACATATATCAGAATATTGGTACTTAGATCTTGTAATGGAAACAGACAAAAAAGAAGTCTAAAACCTCAATCTGTAGCATTGGTCGCCACTTGTTTCTCCCTGCATAAAGCAACTTGTATAAATCAAATTCAACACAAAAGATAACCGAAAAGTCAAATCTAATCATCATCAAAGACTGAATCACATAGTAATCAAAGGTTTTCCCTAAAAGTCACTCGAGACATTAGCTAGTCTACAGTACAAGCCTAGTCAAATTCTGAATTGTTCTAGCGAATTGCTTCAAATCGAGATTATAACAAGTTACATAGATAATGTGCTTATATAAAAACTTACATATAATGACATGACTACTTCACAAAGCTTGATAGCATTAATATTCTGGACTCTGGAGGCAATCCTCATAGCTGTCGCGTCCTCGATTACCTAAACCAAAGTGTGCCGCAAGTTTTGGCAAGCTGCATGCATGCATTGGTTAAAAAGAACTTATTAGATGTTACAAAATCACAAAATCAAGAAATCAAAAAATCACAAGTTAACAAAGGACAAGACAAAAACAGAGATAGATACCTTGGTGTCGGACAAGAAGTCATGGACGTGTATCAATTATAGATTTGGTCTTAGGAGGGTCTTTGCCGATTTCTTGCAAAAGCTTTCTTCAATCTTGGAACGTCGGATCCGATTATGCCATGGCCAATCCAAAATTTTTCGTTGAGCAAGCAAGTCGTAGACATCATCGGAGATTTTAAGGAGTGTAGGTTTGGAAGCGGCGGAGAAGAAGTTCCAATATCAAATTATCAAGTGGACTAATGTCTAAAAAAAAGAACAAATCAAGTTGACTAAATAATGTATTAATTAGTTGACCAGAAGAAGAAAAATTAAAATAATTAAGAGAAAAAAATTAAATTGTCTATTTGTATTTTGTAACGTTTCAGAGCTCTTTCTCTTGTAATTCTAGGGCATTCTCTACAGATTTCTTCTCCTTAAGCCATGGTATAATTTTATTTTCGTCTTCTTTTCCTGAGATTTCTTCATTGTTTATCTTGTACCGATTGGGTTACTATGGATTTATCTGCGACTTTGTGATAATTGACATGCATGCGACTTTGTTTCATCAGCGATTTATGAATTTTCTTAACAATAGCTTGAAGTAATTCACCACTTCTATAGATACGATGTTTCCAAAACTTGTCATAGAAATGTTTTTACTGAAAATTCAGGTTTGCTTTAATTTGAAGGCAGAGGTCCAGAGGAGATAGATTGAGTTGGTGATGTTGTTAATTTGACTGATTATTCTTCAAAATCTTGGTTTGCGTTATAGTTAATCTTAGAATTGTTCAACATATGTACTGGTATTTCATTGATTTTGTGTCTGTGGCATGTCGAATTTTTAGATAAGTTTGGATCATAGAAGCAAGAATGGAGAAGGTGGTGTTTAGCACTTTGGCTTCCTTGAGACCTTGTATAGATGTTTCTGAGATACATATGACACATTTGATCAATGTTTCAGGCTTATGACTATGTAGTTTGATTCGATGCCATTAACTTCGGTTACTTCCATATACTTGTCTTGATATTTGATTAAAGTTAGGCTTGCTTTTCGGATATTCACTCATTAGGTGTTTTATTTCTAACAAAGGAATTACCACCAAAAGTGAAAAACATCTTGCTTTTGGATTCTGAAGGAAAGCGTGTAGCGGTTAAGTATTACTCAGATGACTGGGTAACGAATTCAGCAAAAGAAGCATTTGAAAAAGCTGTGTTCACAAAGACTCAAAAAATGAATGCCCCAACCGAAGGTAGATTTCGTCGAAAATAATGTTAAAAATACTACTTATTGTCTTGTTGAGTTATCTTTTATCGAATCTTTTCAAGCCTGATTACGCATTCATGAACTCCCGGTTGTATTGCATCATTACAGTTGCTACTTCTTGATATGCAGTGGAAGTGACGGCACTGGAGAACAACATTATTGTGTACAAATTTGTGCAAGATCTCCATTTCTTTGTTACCGGCGGTGAAGAGGAAAACGAGCTTATCCTAGCTAGTGTGCTGCAAGGACTCTTTGATGCAGTGACCCTTCTTCTTAAGTTTGTCTTCAAATTTTGTTCTATTATTTTTACATCTTCGAATTCGCTCAAATTTTGACCTTCCATTCTCTTAAACCTCAATTACAGAGGCAATGTTGATAAGAGAGAAGCACTAGACCATCTTGATCTCATCTTTCTATGCTTTGATGAAATTATTGATGGCGGGTATGAAACTTTCTCCTCCTTTCACCATTCCTAGAACCATTAGATATAAATGAACTGTTTCATAGGTTATATAGTCTTATACTATATTACATCTCAGTATTGTTCTGGAGACGGATGCAAATGTGATTGCAAGTAAAGCAGGAATCAATAGCACTGACCCTAACGCTCCTTTATCCGAGCAGGTATCTTTTTTTGAATAATGTGATCATCATTTTTGTCTTGATATTTACATCTTCTTGATACAAAACTTGAAAAAAGTCATTAATCCGACCTCTCAAGTAACACCATAACTAATGAACTTATTACATTTTCTCTACGGTTTTTCCTTCAGACGATAAGCCAAGCACTCGCGACAGCAAGAGAACTTCACAAGGTCACTTATGAAATGATGTGCGTGTAGGTTATAGTGGTTGTTTTCGTTGTCAACGCGTGGTGTATGTGTGTCTTCTCTCTTGTGGTTGAGTGATTAGAATCTTAAAAATATAAGTTACAATTTGGACTTTGGAGATTGTCTTACAAACTTACTGTTCTTAAGTCCTAACCATTCTCTGGTGATTTCTTCACTCTTTTCCACCCCGAGTTTGACAAAAAGTATATTTCGTTCTATTTTTCATGTTTCAAAATAAATTAAAATGTAGATGATCTAAGAGAGTTGGATGAAGACCTAAGTGGCTAAGACCATTCCATATATTAAAAAAAAAACTCTAATCATTTCAACCATTTTCTTTTGTTTCATATTTTGAAAAAGAGAAAAGAGAGGTATTATCTATTCCTAGCTCTTTTTATATATCTTGTCGATGAATCTCAATGGGGTAAAGAACTATCGAACATATTACATATGAAATACCATCGAAATCTTTTTCTTCTTCATACATAAAATCTTCATTCAATTAATTTCAAAAAAAGTCATATTTTGCTTAGTCCAATAATTAGACCCGAAGTTATAGTTAAAGCTTTAGCTAGCTAACTAGTTACAGTAGGAATGAAGAAACTTAATAAAATATGCTTTTTAAGAATATGGTAATAAAGTACAATATTCAACATCTACCTGCTCATAAGTTAAAAGTACTGTACAATGTATTATTATTGCAGCCGGCCAAATTGGTTTAGGTAGGGATACTATTTTAAATTTTGTCAACTCAGATATTAATTTGTTTTTAATCCAATAAATTGTTATTTGTCTTTTTTCTCAAGTCCAAATATAATTAATTAGGGGCAACGTTGTACTTCAAAATTTAGAAAGAAAAAAATAAAAAATTGTAATTACGTCAAAATGTCGACATAAGTTGGCGCGTGCATACAATATTCGGGGAATTGTATTCGATTGTCTCTTGTTTATGGCCAAAACTCTAAAAGTCTAAACCCGTTGCTCAACTTCAACCTACATCACGATGTCGACATTATCTTTCTCCAACTTGGTTTCCTCTGGATACATTTATTCGTGCTGTTGGATTCTCATTTATAATTCCGATTTTATGTTTTTGGGGTTTGCGAGATTTCTTCACTTTTTCATGATCCCGAGACAATCTTAGACCTTCAATGTTCTTCTTCGATGTTCGTCAATCATTAACCCCTTTGAATTTTGATTTTTTTCAATTTGAAGTGTTGAAACTGATTCTGGGTTTTTCAAATTTTTAGGTTCTTTGGAAATTGGTTCCTCTATACTTGTTTGGATCAGACAAAGACTCTCTCTCAGGTATTTCATCGAACACCACATCAACTATTTCATTTGAAACTGAAAGATTCTTACTTTTTTCTACTCAATTCAAAGTCTTTCGATGTTGATTTGATTCAAAGTCTTGTAATTTCTCATATATTGCTAAAATTATTCAAGAATATAATCTTGTATTTGCTCTGATTTGTTGTAATGTTCCTCTGTACAGCAACAGAGTCCATTTTGCAGATAGTTCCTGAGACAATGGCTGCTACTTCATCTATCCTTTGTAATGCTAGCGAATCAAACGTTTGTCGTGATGATTCGGCTGCGTTTCTACTTAAATTAGTAGCCATTGCTTCGATTCTATTAGCTGGAGCTGCAGGTGTAGCTATGCCACTCATTGGCAGGAACCATCGGTTCCTTCATACCGATGGTAATCTCTTTGTGACTGCTAAAGCCTTTGCAGCTGGTGTGATCCTTTCCACGGGTTTTGTTCATATGTTGGCGGGTGGCACGGAAGCGTTGAGCAACCCGTGTTTACCTGATTTCCCTTGGTCTAAGTTTCCTTTCCCGGGTTTCTTTGCGATGGTTGCTGCTTTAATCACTCTGTTTGTGGATTTCATGGGGACACAGTACTATGAAAGGAAGCAAGAGAGGGAAGTTAGTGAGTCTGTTGAGCCGCATGGCCGTGAACAATCACCGAGTATTGTTGTTCCCGTGGCTGCGGAAGGAGCTAATGATGAGAAAGTGTTTGGAGAAGAAGAGAGTGGTGGGATTCACATTGTTGGCATTCATGCTCATGCTGCTCACCATACACATAGTCACTCTCATGGTCGTGGTTCATGTGATGGACATCGTAAAATTGACATTGCTCATGCTCATGGACATGGGCACGGACATGGACACGGACATGGACATGTACACGGGGGTTTGGAGCTCGGAAGTGGAGCTAGGCATGTCGTTGTTTCTCAGGTACAAATCTCTGTTCACTTTTTCCTGATTCTTACAGAGTTGCAAATGAGGCAAGCTAAATATCCCAAAATCACATTTTTGCGATTATCATTCGAAACAACTTCCTATCAAAGTTAGCACTTGTTCACACACATTTATCATTGGTTTATACATCTTATTTGGGTTTCTACTATCTTTAACAACTCCAAAATTTGTGTTTATTAATCTCACCTTACTAATATTGTTAGGTTCTGGAGCTTGGTATTGTGTCACACTCGATCATCATCGGTCTATCCCTAGGAGTATCTCAGTCTCCTTGCACAATCCGGCCTCTAATTGCAGCACTATCGTTCCACCAATTCTTTGAAGGGTTTGCGCTCGGTGGATGCATCTCCCAAGCACAATTCAGGAACAAATCAGCAACCATAATGGCATGTTTTTTCGCCCTCACAACACCGATAGGAATCGCTATTGGAATTGCAGTGGCGTCCTCATTCAATTCTCACAGCGTCGGAGCACTAGTCACCGAAGGTATCTTGGATTCCCTCTCGGCCGGGATTCTTGTGTACATGGCTTTAGTGGATCTCATAGCTGCTGATTTCTTGAGTACAAAAATGAGCTGTAACTTTAGGCTTCAGATTGTATCTTACTTAATGTTGTTCCTCGGTGCTGGACTCATGTCTTCTCTTGCCATTTGGGCTTAATTAGATTGTAAGATTCCATAGTTTCCACTATAGCTATAAACAATATGTATAGAGTTCTTTCTAAAGATTATCAATCTCAGAATTCACAATTGCTCTGATTGGTGTTGAGGATAACTACAAAACTCATAGCTAAACTGTGTACTTCAAGAAATTGTATTTTCCCGTGTTCAAAGACAATGGACTCAAAAGCTAAATAGCCTTTTAAAACAGTATTTTCCAGTGAATGATAATGTTAGACTATGATCAAAAGTGTTGCAGATAGTTTAAAATGTCATCCATTGATATTTCCAACCAGAAAGAATTACAACAGATAACAATAGGTTTAGTAACAACAAACTCAACCCAAAATGTGAAAATTATAACAAAGACATGATTTTGAAACCATGAAAACAGAGCTAAGCTTAAACAATGTCTTCTTCTTTGTGGGTTTCAATGGTAACATCAGAAGTAGGATAAGCGGCACAAGTGAGAACAAATCCTTCACCAATCTGGTCATCATCAAGGAAACTCTGGTCAGACTGGTCAACAGATCCAGACACAACTTTACCAGCACAGCTCGAACAAGAACCAGCACGGCAAGAGTAAGGCAAATCGATTCCAGCTTCCTCAGCAGCGTCAAGAACGTAAACGTCGTCGTCGCACTCAATCTCTTGCTCTCCTTCAGGAGTGATGAACTTAACCTTGTATGTAGCCATGGCTGTGACACGTCCACCACGAGCGGTGCCTGATTTGAGACCGAAGAGGGATTGTGTGTTGGCTGATGGAAGGGAACGGAGGCTGATGGGAGTCGTTGAACGACGGATGAAGGAAGTTCCAACGATGGCGCTTGAGAGAGCAGTGGAAGCCATTTTTGTGTGTTTTGGGGTTAAAGTTTTTGAGAGTTTTTGGAGATTATGGCTTGTGGAAATGGCGTGGAGGAGAGAAAGATTAAAAGGTGAGGTTTTTGTGAGAATCCTATCTGCCACGTGGCGTTTATTTGGTGGATTGTTGGATTATTATCTTTTGGTGATTTTGTTTCCTTTTTCTGTGTGATTGTGTTTGACACACACTACTATCTTCTTTGGTGAGTATTACGTGGTCTCACTTGGAACAGCTCACACACTATTCAACCTTGTTTGTATCGTCTCAAATAACTCTTCATTTCTTCCACTAAAAGGTATGGAGTGGACTGGTTGCATCATATCTAATTATCTAGGGCGGGTATAAATTCCAAACCGAATCGAACCATTTTAAAAAATAATTTTTTTGGGAAAAATTATATTTTTAGACGTCTAAAAATCACGAAAACATTTTTTTTTTTAAATATAATTAAATTTTATTTATAATAACCCCTTAATGGGCTTGGGCCTGGCCCAGTACAATAGATTTAACGGTTACAAAATGGGTGATCGAAAAAAACGGTCCGTCGCCGGAAAAGGACTCGGAGCTTGGCGATTGACCGGAGGCAGCGGCGGAGAGCACTAGCGCCGGCGAAAACGAAAATCACGAAAACATTTTTAAGAATAAATGACAGCGTTTTTGCTAAAATATACATCGAACCAACAAGCTAATGTGACATAGGTTGAGATCCATCACATTTATGTAAAGTCCACACTCCTACCTGCTTCGAAATTCCAATGGCCTTATAGTACTTTGAATGAGATTCACTCACATGAATAAATTTTGTGAAGAAGAGCTAGGCCATACTTGCTTGAATGATCGGTGGAAGACAGCCTCTCGGCATGATGCGGAAGGAAGAAAAGCCATTGGAAACTTGACAGCACTCATCCGAAGGAGGGGACAAGTTCAAAATTTTCTATATCTAGTAAAAAAAAATGGTAGAAAATTTTGATTTAGATGATATAAAGAAAAGTTGGTAAAATCTCCTAGGAAAACGGGTCTATCTATCAGCTCTAGATAACATACATAATATGTATATCATCAGCAAAATCAAGATCTAACAAAGAATTGATGTAGCATATCACACCAGATAACATCCACAAACCAGTGATTGGAATCAAGCCCATGACATAAGTCAGTAACAATGCAAGTGTTTCTGTACATTAACCAGACCGTTATAAGCACCAACTGGACTTATGCCACTCAAATCATCGAAAATTAGAAACCATAACAAAAGCTAATCCATAGTGCACGAAAACAAGAAACCATAACAAAAGCTAGGAGGGAGATTTGCTAGAAGGATTTATAAGAAAACAAAAATTGCTAGAAGAGTTGTGCATATTGGATAAGCATTCGCTTTAGTCTTTATCACATCAATTGGGCCTTAAAAACCAGAAAGCCCACTACCAGAAATTAGTGCTAATCTGTGTGAAGAAGACTAGAAGAGGCCATACTTGAAAAGCAACAAATCTGCTATCTTATTATATAAAGTTGGGTTTTCAAAGTTAGCAAGTCACGAGATTATGACACGTGTCGATTTCAACGATTCGAGATTTTGACACGTGTCAGAAAATATTTGGTTTGAATAATTTTAATTATGTAAAAAGATAATTATAAGAAATATAAAAGATAATGTTAAGAAAATTTTTAAATATGTAAAAAGATAATTATGAGAAAATATTAAAATTTAAAATATAAAAAGATAATGTTCAGTCTCTCAGTTTCCTATATATATAACTTGATAGGTTTTCGTATCAGCTCAGATAAGTTTATTGCGGTTTATAATTGTTACTATAATTTTATATAAATTTTAATTACGTTTTTTTTTTGTTATGGTTGTAAATTTGTAGGATGTGAAACAAACTATATGTATCGATGCATGAAGATTTGGATGATGTTTCAACTGACTCATCTAGAAACTATCAACGTATTATAAGGTACGTTTTGATTAAAATCTAATTCTTTTTGTATTGGTTTATATGTTTCAATAATTGGTGTCCAACTATTTGTTGATGTTTAGTAAGTAGACACCCTATGATTTATTTCATTGGATGAATAGGTGAATTGCTTTCTAATGTATGACGATATGTTTTTACTTTTGATGTAATTATTTAGGGTTAGTGTATTAATGTTTCTGTGGTTGCGAGGATTTAAAAATGTTTGATATGAGTTTGATTTCTCTGGATGGAAATATTAAATTTTGAAACATGATTGATTATTAAAAATTATATATTTATAACTATATTAAAATAATTAATAAATAAAAAGGAAAGTTAAATTAAGTAATCTATAAATATTTAATTATAACCCGCGTATACGTATGTAATTTTGTTTTTTATACGGGTTATAAAAATTTTAATTATAAACCCGCGTACACAGATCCCAATTTTTTTTTTTTACCCGGGTTATAAATTTTTAATTTTAAACCCGCGTATACGCGGGTCCTTATCTAGTTTATTAGGTTAGACAAAAAAATTTACAACTTAATATCTATCATTCAATGTTACCAAAATTTGTTGCCTTTTTTGAGTTAATACTATATAGGAGAGTTTAAGTAGTTTGCACCTCCCATTATCTCAACAAATCTAACAACTTTATTAATTTTAAAATTTACTATATCTCAAAGACATTCCGAAAGTGTACTTCAAAAGTTCGAAACCTACCATTCTACTAATAATAACAACAACAAGTCAATCTTTAACAACTTTTTCATTTTTATTCAGAATTTGTCCAAATCGAATCTTTCCATATAAGGTAAAACATATCTAGATTGTCCAGCACAAAAGTTATACTCAGGTTAAGTGCAATTACAATCTAGTTTAGATAATTTTCGATGACTGAATTTTTTCAAGGAATAATCTAAACTAATCTCGAGATCTTGTAAAGAGAAGATAAAGAAATATATTTGGAACAAATTCACAAATTAAAAAAGAAAATGAAAATATGGACGCAATTATGTGACATAACTAAAATCCTTTTCACATATAGCGACGTCTCAGTCAGCAAAGGAAGGAAACATTGAATTAATTGAATAGAAATTTGTGGGTCCCGCATTTTTTAATATACCTCTTAAAAAAAAAAAAGCCATCGTGACTTCGTGAGAAGAAGCCAGCAAGGAATTACTGCATCATCATCATCATAATCATCATCATCATAATCAACAACATCATCATCATTGTAATCGTAATCATATCTTCTCCTAAAAATCTCTTCACGGATAAGAAAAGGATATAGACAATTTCGCTTTTGCTTTCAAATCTCGTCCAATTCTGTTCACACTTTGTGCTTTTTAGCAATCACGAAAATCTCTCAATCGCATCTTTTGATTTTGGGGTTTTTTTTTTCGAATTTCACTTGTATTCATCGGTGTGTTATGATGAACTAAACTTGAATTTTACTTGGAGATTTTGGGAAATTAGGGTTGTTTGATTTACGCTGCGAGAACAATGGACAAGTACGAGCTTGTTAAAGACATCGGTGCTGGGAATTTCGGAGTGGCTAGGCTCATGAGAGTCAAAAACTCCAAAGAACTCGTTGCTATGAAGTACATCGAGCGTGGCCCAAAGGTTTTATCTCTGAATCACTTCCTTTTACATGTATCTGTGTGTAATTACGAGTGAGAGTGTTTTTTCTTTTTCTGGGAGATATTGATGTTGCTTTGAGCTGATGAGCTGTGATTTCAGATTCCCAGATGAGAAGAGGATCGATTTTTGTTATCCTCATCTGGGTTTCTAAATTCTCTGATTTTGTTTACTTTCTGTGTGTATTTGCGTACTGTAGATTGTTCAGAGTTGTTATCTTATAGAATTAAAGATTGAGTATGTATTTTGTTTTTGGTGAACAGATTGATGAGAACGTGGCGAGAGAGATTATTAATCACAAATCACTTCGTCATCCAAATATAATCCGGTTTAAGGAGGTAAGTGCATATTTTTCTATAGCTTCATGGTGGCATGTTTTTTCTATGGTGAAAACTGTTGGTATCCTAAGGTCACTATTGTGGTGTTTGCAGTTGGTTTTGACACCAACGCATATCGCCATTGCCATGGAATATGCTGCTGGCGGTGAGCTATTTGAGCGTATATGTAGCGCTGGAAGATTCAGTGAGGATGAGGTGAGCTCTTGGGCATTTAAAGATTTAAAGTCATGATGTAGTAGTATATGATTTGTTTCAGAGTTCTATATGGTATAAAAATAATTTGAGTGGAAAGGAAAGAGGAAAACATGTAGATTTCTATTTTCGTAGCATGGGAAACAAAAGGAATGTGTGTTGTTACATCATTTGGAGCAGCTTCTTTGATTATGATACTCAAGCTTTTTGTGCACATCTTCTTTTTCTTTCAGGCAAGATACTTTTTCCAGCAGCTTATATCAGGAGTCAGCTATTGCCATGCTATGGTAAGGGAAAGAAATGGCTTATGAAGTTTTTGTTTGTTTTTAACTTCTCAGATATACAGAATGTTTTGCTTTATCAGTTCTGTACTCACTTTAGTTCCTTATTGTCATAGCAAATATGTCACAGAGATCTGAAGCTTGAAAATACCCTCTTGGATGGAAGTCCTGCTCCACGTCTGAAGATCTGTGATTTTGGTTATTCCAAGGTGTGGCATATATCCCCACCATGCACATGAATGTGCTAGTGATTTCTTAACTTCTCCTGCCATAACAAGCTCCTTTGTGTTCTTTTTCCCTTCAGTTGTGAGGGCCCTTGTCACTTTCATTTGAGCTGTTTTTTTATCCTTTGTAGTCCTCGCTGTTGCACTCTAGGCCCAAATCAACTGTTGGAACACCAGCATATATTGCACCTGAGGTTCTTTCTCGCAGAGAGTATGATGGCAAGGTAATCTTATTGGTTTGCAAGTATTAGTGTATGAAGTGTGCTTAGCACCTGGATAGAAACATTATGGTTTGAAAAATCGTCCTGTACAGTAATGTAGCTCTTTCAACTTTTTGTTCATGCATAATATTTTGATACATCAAGAAAGCAGAGTTAAGCCTCATTTTGGCAGAAATCTACTGTAGCTTGGTAGATTTGGGCAGTCGTTTATTTAGGGGTTGAGAAAGATTTGTGCTTTTAATTATCCAGGACCCGATGTGTTATTTTCCATTTTTAGCATCTAATCTGCCATCCCTTGTTTGCATTTTCTGACTCTTGTGTGTGTTTGGTCATTGATAATTTTAAACTTTTTAACCTTGAGCCATGCATAAAGAAGTGGACAGCTTTATAGAAACGCAATGGATCCCAAATCCTTATCTCGACCTTTTATGATCTTATTTGTTTGGCTTTGGAAACATTATCTTCACAGAAATCTTTAATGGTCTGTGGCTCTGCGCTTATATTTTCTCTCTCGCAGATGGCTGATGTATGGTCTTGTGGTGTGACTCTTTATGTCATGCTGGTGGGAGCATACCCATTTGAAGACCAAGAGGATCCCAAAAACTTCAAGAAAACAATACAAGTAGGTTTCTTTGTTTTTGCACACTCTTTGCTTTAAGAAATGACACGACCCACAAATCGTTGTGCCACATTGTTACAGAGAATAATGGCTGTCAAGTATAAGATCCCAGACTATGTCCATGTCTCACAAGATTGCAAAAATCTACTTTCTCGTATATTTGTCGCCAACTCAATCAAGGTATCACTCTCTCAAAAAAGGTTAAAAAATCCATCCTTTGTGAGATTATTTTTTTGTATAATTTATCGTTTTTCTTTTGCAGAGGATTACAATAGCTGAAATCAAGAAACATCCATGGTTCCTAAAGAACCTACCAAGGGAGCTTACAGAGACAGCTCAAGCTGCATACTTTAGGAAAGAGAACCCGACATTCTCTCTCCAGAGCGTCCAAGAGATCATGAAGATTGTGCAAGAGGCTAAAACTCCTGCTCCTGTTTCTCGATCCATTGGAACATTTGGATGGGGAGGAGAAGAAGCTGCTGAGGGCAAGGAGGAAGACGCAGAGGAAGATGTTGAGGAAGTAGAAGAAGAAGAAGACGAAGAAGATGAGTATGATAAGACGGTGAAGCAAGTGCACGCTAGTGGAAAAGTCCCTCTGAGTCTCTGAAAGATCATCCGAGATTTGATACTATTCAGAAATCATGAGTTTCATTAATTAGCAATGAGTAGATAGAAACATGCCATTTTCTATACTAATATTAATATAGATCCCATCTCATTCGAAGAAGAGATTCTAACGAAATTTTTTATACATAAAAGCTAGCACAAATCAATTTGAAAACAACATAGTATATAAATCTTTCACGAGCACACCTACAATTTCTTGACAATTTGCACAAAAAGAAAACACTAATTTACATGTGATACGTGTAAAAATTATTCAACAATCTATACATAATATAGAATGAGATTAACTAGTAGAAGCATGGTGAAAATATTGTCCGCATCATTGGTACCGATATCCGCTGCGAGGCAACAATCTTGAGAGGCTTACGTTGATTATCAAGCTGTGAGGCCATAGTGCGTTTATGAACATGATAACTTCTTCTCAAGCACATAGATGTTCTCACTGCCCCGTATTCGTCCTTACTCTTAATTTCAAGAATCTTTGGCGAACTCTTCAATAGCAAAGGGAGAATCATAAATTCATCACCATGTGTCATCAGTGGCATAGGCTCGATCTCTGAGACTTCATAAACATTCAAAGGATCATAGAGAGCCTTCTTAATGTCCTGAAGCATCTCTGTGTCCGAATCATAACGGTTCTTCTTGTTAAAGAACATCTCGAAGACTTTTGTGGAGAAAAGATCCCACATTGGAAAGATGTGAAGGGACTTAGTAATATAAAAAGGGTTAGAGCCAATCCACTCATTGCCAATTGGTTTTGAGTTGGAAGCCCATAACAAGCCCAATTCTACCTTCTATTTCATGGTATCAGAGCCCGAACACACGCTGCCAACCCGAATCGAAATCGATCAGGTCCATCGAAAGAGACCCGATCGATCTTAACTGAAATCGGTCCAACCAAAAATTAGGCGGCCGATCTAACTCGAAATTGATCCTATGATTGGATATTGTCGAGATTAATGGCTAGACGGGCCATTATCTCGAGGGGGCGTGTGGAGAAAAGATCCCACATTAGAAAGATGTGAAGGGACTTAGTAATATATAAAGGGTTAGAGCCAATCCACTCATTGCCAATTGGTTTTGAGTTGGAAGCCCATATTCTACCTTCTATTTCAACTTTACAACAAGACATGTGAATCTCTTTGCACGGTTTTGGTAAATCACTCAGTCCATCAACTAGTACATGCTCCAGAAACTCTTTCTTTTTTAAATCAATTATCTTTTCGATATGAGCGATCGAGTCCTCAAGCTCGAGACCTGGATGGTTCTTCAAGTGGAGCAGCACGGAGTTGATCTTCCCTTGTTCTTGTTCCTTCTGCAAAATAACGTTGCATGACAAGTTTGATCGTTTAAGTACAAGAGTATCTTGTGACAATGAAAAGTTAGAAATTTATTCTTTTGACCTTCCATTTTTCCAAGTCATAGGATTAATGATGGGTGTCAGAGTAGACGATCAATCAGGTTTCACCTAAGTAAACCTAGGTTTTTAAACCTTAATAAAACACACCACTATGCTGCAAGTGCACAGCTAATCGCGTGTAGTATTTAAGGGTCGATCCCACAGAGACTAAGAATGCGCAACGAATTCCTAAGGAAAAGGATAGGCTAAGACTAAATAAAAAGGGGGTTTTTGTGGTTTCCTAAGTGTCACTCTTAGGGTTATCCTAATTCTAAGCTAAACTAAGACTAAACTTACTAAACTAAACTGGAAAGAAAGCTAACTAAAACTAAGGACTACTAACTAGAGAAACTATAACTAAGCCTAGAAAACTAAAGAACTCTAAAGAACTAAAAGCTATTACTAAACGGGTTAACTATCAATATTAAAGGCGTTGGGCTCTTAGGGGAACATCTCCAGGGTCTCACACTCTCAGGGTTTGCTAGGTATTGATCTATTATTTGGTTTATTTGACTCACTAACTCGAACACTAAATTGAACCCTCCTACGTTCGCTTACAGGCTCCTAAACTCCATAGACCCGACAGTGTCCGCGGTCACCCTCCTTTGGGAGGCATGGGGTCAGCTTAAAGAATAAGTTCGATATGTCCTAGAACTTAACACTAGCCCCTGTGCCTTAGTACACCCAGAGACTAGCTCGTTCAGTCTTCCTAGCTGGATCCAATAACTCCTAAAGGTTTTGTCAAATAAAAGCTATCTAAAATAGTCGCTTGTCCACGGATGGCCTATCCGTTTCAATGCGCAGTTAATATAAACTAGAAGATAGAGTCGCGAAATAAACCTTACAGATCTAAAGATCTAGATCTAATAACCTAAGCAAACAACGAAAACATGAGAACCCTTTCGAATCACCCCATCAAACCCAACAAAGAAATTACTCGCTCATGGCGAGTCGAAACATCAAAACAATAAAGATAATAAGCAGATCTATAAAACTAATAACGAAAAGACGAAGACAAAGAAGGTTCAGATTTGATCTCTAAACAACAAGTGTAAAGAAACTAGATCTTCTCCCTAAACAACAAAGTAAAAGCGAAAGAAACTAAAGACAAAGAGAATAGGAAACAGTGCTTGAAGAGACGTCCAAGGAGGCTCCTCAAGACTTCAGATCTTCTTCTCTAGGGCTGCTGCTCGTGAATAGAATGAGGCACACGAATAGCATGTCGAAACCCTAGGGTTAAGACTTGTATTTATAGGCTCACGGCATCGGCGAATTAGGGTTAGGGTTTTCGTCGGTCAAAACACGGTGTCTTGGGGCAAACGAATTGGGATTCTTATGTTGCACTCCAGGGCCTTTAATGAGACTAAAACGTGAGTTTTGGCCGCATGGTCGGGCTCCCTTCGTGCGTTGATGGAGGTCTTGGCCGCATGGTCATCGCGTGGCCGTGCAGCTGGACATGTCGGTCTTAAAACGGTCATAACTTCTGATTGGCAACTCGGATTTGGTCGATTCTACTTGGAGGTGAATCTTGATTCTTTAAGCTTTCCAATGACATCAAAATCTCCCAATTTGGGTCACAAGAACGTCTTTAACGAATGCCAAACTTCTGATGGTCCGAAACTGTCCTGCAAGTCCTTTTTATCCTTTTTCAGCTCCTTTTCCCTAAAAAACCTGTAAAAACTCTTTGTTCTTGCTAATACTTGATTATTGGCTTATTTATATTAGAAATCCATAAAAACCTTTATAAAACGCTTTGAAAACCATAGCTAAATGGGCGAAAAACCGATGTTATCAACTAATATCCCTTAACTTAATTAGGATTTATTAAACCAAAATTAATAAACATAAAAGTTGAATCACCTGATAACTTTGTACATCATTTAAGAATCGAGGTATGATCATGAGCAATGTAGTTATGTTGTCGAAATTTCCGGGTTTGAGTCTGTTTTGTGGAAAACAGGGTTCCATGAGACAGGAGATGGAAAGAGCAAGGGTGTGTGCAGCAATTGAGATCATTCCGTTTCGAATATATTCTTCAATCGATGCTGTGTGTCCCTTTTTACTCCATTCAGCTTCACGTAGCCACGACTCAAATGTTTCAGCCCACTGCATATAATTATAATAAGAAAATATTTGATCAAGAAAAATTGTAAATAATATTTTTTAACTTTCACTCACTGCATATAAAATTTGAACAAGAACTAATTTTCCATGTTAAAAATAAAAATTCTGTGAAGAATCAATGTTTAAAGAAAACTTTGTAATAGAGAGAAAAAACATTGTAAATTACATTTTAATTTTCAGATTTTGAGAAAAGAATTTAAGAAATAAAATTACTCTTTCATTCTTTTGAATAAGTCACCCATGTTAAAATAATGTCGTTGAAAAAAAGTTATAAGTTTACTGTAAAAACAAATTTACAATTCTTTTTTCTTCAAAAGAATCTAAATTTAATAAATCATTTAATTTGGCTTAGACTTGTGTCCATACAGATTCAAAATTCTCTCTGACCCGCTTCCCAAGAAGTCCCCACAAGAGTTATTAACCTCTACTTTCCACCGCAACCACTTTTTTCTACGGAGGCTCCGCCGCATCTACCACCTCGAAAAACGAGAAATCAACCGGAATTTCTCCATTTTGGCTGAAATTTCTTCCTTTCACTCGCTTTGGGTAGAGAACGACTTTGAGGATCATTAACTATGGTCGACGACTCCCAACTGTTAGTTCCTCTCTCTCTCTTCTTTAAACTCGCTTCGCCATGAAGCTCAGACTCCATGTCTGCGTTTAGGGTCCACCTTACCCTCATTTACTGCTCTCTGCAGATCTCTTGAGTGCTTATCACTCCCTTTACCTCGCCACTGAGGTCCCATCCCATCATGCACTTGTTGGGTCCTATCTCGTACATCTCCCGTACGCAACCCTCCTTTTAAAGAATCGTCTCAGACACGCCATCTTTCTTCTCCACTTCAACATGTCGCACCGTTACTCTCGCTTGAAAAAAGGAAAGTGGACAGCTGGATCTAACAAATACATTCGCCGCTCACCGGTTAAAATTCCGGAAGGAGACAACTCTACTCTCATTGAAGCAAACCGGCTAACTCTCATAGGAAGAGTCACAAACCCTATTGTGCAAAGCCCTCGTGCAGTGGTGGAGTTCTTTCCACAACACTGGAACCTCGAAGGTCGAGTAGAAGGCCGAGATCTAGGCCGGGATAAATTTATGTTCAAGTTCACCTCTGAACAAGACCTAGAGACAGTGCTTCAGAAAGGTCCTTACCACTTCAAACAATGGATGCTTATTCTGCAAAAGTGGGAGCCCATTATCTCCGATCTTTTCCCATCAAACATAACTTTCTGGGTTAAAATCATTGGCATACCTCTTCACCATTGGACAGACCAAACTGTTAGGACCATCGGCTTCGAGCTTGGCTTTCTCTCAGCTAGAGTGGTAGACCAGGCCCGAGTTAGGGTTGATGTTAATGGTCTCCAACCCCTACAAATGAGCAGAGATATAAGGCTACCCTCTGGGGAAGTTGCTCCCGTGGACTTTGAGTATGAAAAGTTAGAGAAACACTGCTTTCACTGCTTTTCACTGTCTCACGAGAAGAAGCACTGCCCTACGCTAGCAAGTTCAGACAACAAGTCAGCCAGACCTTTGGGTGCAAACAACCTCAACACTCTCACCTGGATTGAAGACGATAAGAAAAGACAATATGATCGTAAACGATCTCGCACCACCTATGAGGATGGGGGCTCAGCTAGGATGGCACCGCAGGGAGGCAGGATCACAGCCAGAGACCTTCGCGACTTGGCCATAAACAGCAAGGCTTCCTCACCAAGAAGAAACTCCCATCACCGGGATTCTCAGCCTCGACAGTATCGTGAAGTCTCGCACCACAAGAGCAGAGCCTCTGATGCTCCCTCTCGCCAAGATAGAGACTCGTATATGCGACTCCCATATCACTCATCTGCAAGAGCTGATTCACGCAGCAATATCCGGGAACCTCCTCCAAAAAGGCAACAACAGTACTATCGCCCCATCTCTACCAATGAGTCTCAGCGCAAAACAGAGGATAACTTTCCAAAAGAAGCAGGCCCAGTAGCTTCCCGGAGACATGAACAAGAGCAAGAAGCTACCATCCATACGCCACCTCCTCAACCGAGGCGAGAGCCAATTCTCACACATGTACCTCATGGCTCAGTTAGGAGCAATGGTTCTTCTAGGGAACGTAGGCCTGCTCTAGAAAGACTCTCATCCCCATAAGCACCCGAATCATCCTGGCCCAGGAGACATAATGTGGACCCTAATACCCTGCAAGAGGTTAATATACAGTACCTAGAGGAGAATCCCCCTGCTTTTCTCACTCAAAACCTTTTGGCTGGAACTTCAGCATCTGTTTTCAATCGACTGTGACAGAATCTACAAATCTCTGTAACTGGAATCCAGGCAAAGAATCCACAGCCTATAATGGACCCTACTTCTACAAAGAGAAAAGTTGGCAGACCAAAACAGAACAAAAAAGCCCCTGCTGGAAAAAGCTGAGAGTGGAAGCCTCTGCTTCTGAACAGAGACAGGCCACTCTTTCGGGACATGGACAAGGTGAACCAGCTCCACATGAGGGGGGGGGGGATTTTCAATCCCCACTAAACCCTCTTCATTAGTGATTGTGAGTTGGAACTGTCAAGGGCTGGGAAGCACCCTAACAGTTCGACGTCTAAAGGAAATTAATCGCACAATTTCCCCGGACATTTTGTTTCTCATGGAAACCAAAAATGATGATGACACAGTCTCTGATATCCTGCTTGAACTTGGATATACCAATATGAAGACAGTACCTCCCATTGGGTTAAGTGGAGGCTTAGCCCTTCTCTGGCGAGATGGTGTGGAAATAGAGATCTTGTCACTCTCAGCAAATATCATCGATACTCGTACCACCTTTAAGAAGACCTCAACAGACATCTCTTTCATCTATGGGGCTCCCTAGATGGAGAATAGGCCAGCGTTTTGGTCCTCTATGTCTGTCTTAGGAGCTACAAAATCCTCTTCCTGGCTAATCACAGGGGATTTTAATGATATCTTGGACAATAATGAGAAAGAAGGAGGACCTCCAAGATGGGAAGGATCCTTTCTAGCTTTTAGAAGTTTTGTATCTCAACATGGGCTCTGGGCCATCAAGCATTCGGGTAATCCCCTATCTTGGAGAGGTACAAGATACTCTCATTTCATCAAAGCCCAACTTGACCGCTCTCTAGCAAATTGCTCATGGTTTGAGAGCTTTCCAACAGGCCGCTGTCGTTACCTCCGCTTTGAGGGATCCGATCACAGACCTCTTATGACATATTACAACGAATCTAACCGCCGTAGAGAAGGGATGTTCAGATTTGATAGAAGCCTTACTGAAAAGCCAGAGATTGCTGAGCTAATACAATCAACATGGGACACTGGCCATACAACATCCACCATACCGAAGCTTGATCAGTGCCGTCAAAAGATTAGTGAGTGGCTTAAGGAGAATTATGAAAACAGTAACAGAGCAATCAAGCAAAATCAAGCAGATTTGGAGAAAGCTCTTTCGGCACAAATCCCTGATACTCTGTTGATCTCCTCTATCACTGAAAATCTGGAAAAAGCATATAAGGCAGAGGAGAATTTTTGGAGACAAAGAAGTCGTATCAGCTGGCTTCAAAGTGGAGATCGCAATACTGCCTTCTTCCATGCGGTTACAAGAGGACGTAGAACTGTCAACTTGTTTTCTGTTATCGAAGATGAGAATGGTCATGAGTTTGTAGAAGAAGATCAAATAGTGAACACCATCTCACAAGTGTTTCAAGGTATTTTCACCACTAATGGAAACTCAGACTTTCAGCTGGTGCAAGAGGTTCTAGAACCAAAAATCAGTGACAATATGAATGAGGTTCTTATTGCCATACCCTCGGATAAAGAAATCAAGGATGCCACTTTTGCTATCAATCCAAGCAAGGCCTCTGGGCCAGATGGCTTCTCCTCCAAGATTTACCATGCATATTGGCATATTATTGGTGATGATGTTTCCCAGGAAATCCGGTTTTTCTTCGAAACAAGCAGGTTGCACACAAGACATAATGAAACACATGTGAGGTTGATACCCAAAGTCTCTGCCCCTCGCCGAGTTGGAGACTATAGACCCATTGGGCTATGTAACACTCATTACAAAATCATAGCCAAGATCCTTACAAAGAGACTCCAACCATTACTCTCCTCTCTCATATCTCCACACCAATCAGCGTTTGTTCCCAATAGAGCAATCTTGGACAATGTTTTGATAACACATGAGGTCCTTCACTATCTTCGAACTTCAGAAGCAAAAAAGTTTTGTTCAATGGCGGTTAAAACGAATATGAGCAAGGCTTATGATAGAATAGAGTGGGGCTTTCTCCGAGCGGTTCTTGAAAGAATTGGCCTCCATCCTACTTGGATCTCTTGGATAATGGAATGTGTAACTTCTGTCTCCTACAAGTTTCTAATTAATGGGTCACCAAAAGGATTGGTTGTACCGACGAGAGGACTAAGACAAGGAGATTCTCTTTCACCTTACCTCTTCATTCTTTGCACGAAGGTTTTGTCTGGCCTTTGCACTAAAGCTCAAGAGAAAGGAACTTTGCCGGGTATAAGAGTGGCACGAGCCAGCCACCCCATCAACCACTTGCTTTTCGCGGATGATACAATGTTCTTTTGTAAGTCTAGTCCTGCTTGTTGCTTGTCTCTCTCACGCATCCTACATCAGTACGAAGCAGTCTCGGGGCAGAGCATTAATCTCAACAAGTCGGCTATCACTTTCTCTACCAAAACATCTGGGATACAAAGCTGAAAGTGAAACAAGCCCTTAACATCAATCAAGAAGGGGGAATTGGCAAGTATCTAGGCCTTCCCGAACATTTTGGAAGGAAGAAAAGAGACATATTCTCAGGAATTGTGGATAAGATTAGACAAAGAGCTCATAGTTGGTCTTCTCGCTTTCTCTCGGGGGCGGGTAAGCAAGTCTTACTCCAATCGATTCTTCAAGCTATGCCCTCATATGCGATGTCATGCTTCAAATTACCGAACTCATTTTGTAAGCAAATTCATTCGGTTTTAATGAGATTTTGGTAGGATGCAAAACCGGATAAACGAAAAATGAGCTGGGTTGCTTGGGATAAGATTACACGGCCAAAATCTGCTGGTGGACTTGGTTTTAAAGACATTACTGCCTTTAATGATGCTTTCTTGGCAAAAATAGGTTGGAGATTACTCAACCACCCAGACTCTCTTTTGGCAAAAATCTTATTGGGCAAATATTGCCATTCTTCTTCCTTCATGGATTGCTCTGTACCCAGCTCGGCTTCTCATGGCTGGCGAGGGATCCTCATAGGGCGTGATATACTACGACAAGGGCTCGGATGGTCAATTGGAGATGGCGCCAAAGTACGAGTATGGCAGGACCCGTGGCTGTCACTGGATCTCCCTCAGGTACCTATTGGACCTTCCCCTGCTTCCTCTACTACTCTCCTAGTTAAAGACCTGATCTGCCCCATATCCAAAGAATGGAATGTTTCTGCTATTAAGCACCACTTACCTCAATATGAGCATTCAATCCGGTCAATCAACATCAGCAATCGGCCTGTACAGGACTCACTTTTATGGTTACCAGAGAAAAATGGACAATACTCGACAAAAACAGGGTATTACTTAGCAAGACAGCTGCCCCAGTCTCTTGTCGCTAACCCTCAAGATTTCAACTGGAACAAGAATATATGGCAGCTCAAAATTGCTCCAAAGCTGAAGCACTTTCTTTGGAAAGCTTCTAGTGGAGCTCTCTCTCTCGGTAGCAACCTGGCTAAAAGAGGCCTCATGACTTCTATCTCTTGTAAACGTTGTGGAGAGCTTAAAGATGAAATGCATCTCTTTAAAAGTTGCTCTTTCGCCCAAAGGGTCTGGGATCTTGCACCGGTACAAGCAGCTCCTCTCTCTGATTCACATAATTTTCAGTCTGCTCTACCTGTGTTGCTACAAAGGAAAACACTCCCCCCAACTGGTCTAGCTTTCTCCCCACTTACACCTTGGTTAATGTGGAATCTATGGAAAGCTAGAAATTACCTCATCTTTGAGGACCGTCATTTATCAGCAATTGATGTTGTCACAAAGTCCATTACCGAAGCAAAGGAATGGCAATCAGCACAAATGGAGCATACCGGGAAAACTCAACCAGCCCCCAAACGTAAAGATCCCAACGTAAGACCTCCTGTGGCCCTATCTCATAAATGTTATGTTGATGCAGCATGGAGCCCCAGTACAGGCACTTGCGGCCAAGGCTGAATCCTCTATGACCAGAACAAGGCAATCTTGCTCCAATGCGATTCTTCCAAACAGTTTGTGTCCTCTCCTCTTGTTGCAGAGACACTAGCGATGAGGAGTGCTTTAACGCAAATTGCAGGGCATCCGGAGCTCTCCAAGATTGACAACCTGGAGGTGTTCTCAGATTCCCAGGTGCTCATCTCCACTATCAAGTCTAAAGCAAGCTCCAAGGAGCTTAAAGCTATCCTCCATGATATCACTTGTTTAAGTGAATCTTTTTTAGCTATCTCTTTCAAATTTGTCCCTCGTTTGGCAAATCTTGTATCAGATGCAATTGCAAAGTCTGCCCTTGTAGCAGCAACTCTGTCCTCCTGTAATGGAGTGTAACATTCAGCTTTATTAATCTATTCTAGTTTGTTCAAAAAAAAAAAAAATCATTTAATTTCTTTTTTTAATTTAGTTAGGTGATCTGAGTCATTATTGAATTGTGGTCCAGGACTTAAAAGATGCTCTAATTATAGCTCATTTAAATCGTTTTAGCTAATTTTGGTGAACCAATCCCAAAAAAAAACCTTGATCTGTCAGATTTTCAACTGAATTCTGGCACCGGAGTAGAAGATCTATACGATCTTTTCATTAGAATATGCTTAATTTATGGTTTATATTAATCCTTAGTTGCTGTCAAAAAAAAAAAATATTAATCCTTAGTTGACTGACTCTTAAGAAGTTAACATTTTTGTTTCACTGCATTAAATATGTGATCCTAACTTGTTTCAAAATAGATATTCTCTTCAGAAAGTAAATTTATGGACCACAAAAGAAAAAACAAAAAAAACAAATGGTCGAGTAAAAGAGACATACGATGTTGCGAAGGTGGACTGTTATGTCGGTCCCGTGTTGCTTACTTGCTTACGACAAGTATATGCAGTCTCTCTTACAATATCATCAAGTGCTCTAAAAATGATCTTACCATAACCTTTAAGCTCTTCTCCTTCCCAACTATCATATATACGTAAACAATAATTCAATCAAGAATCAATAAAATAATAATATTCTGATGCAACGTACAATTGAGATAATTATCCATTGTTTATTAGGATCTCTAACAAAGCCAGCATAACCGGAATTTTTACCTTGAAACTGCTTTAGTAAGAGCTTTCAAATCATCAAAAGAGCCTTCTTCATCAAAGAAATCATCGGCAATTGTGATAAGAATGCCACTCTTTGCTGCAAGCTTACCAAATTTAATGGCATATTCATAGGGCAACGAAGTCACAGTTGCAAAGTAACAATATGTTGTCTTCTCTCTACCAAAACCAATATCACTAAGTCCCCATTTCTTTACCCACCTGTTTCAAAAATCGCTATTGTTAGACTATATATATATACACTTCATGGATTAGTGTTTCTGTACGAAAAGGCAATTTCGCTATACCGAAAATGGAATAATTCTCACAATTACTAAAGTCTACTTACGGATCAATTCCTCTAGCTCGCGTCGATATCTGGCTTGTTGAAACTCGAAATTTCTTGCAGCAAGATGAGTCAGTTTGTCGCTATACGACCTATGTAGTCTGATACCAGAAATCACAAAAAAAAAAAAAAAAAAAAAACCCTTAAATTAGCTTATTTTTATAGGATCTAAAATCAGATAGATCAATTACATATGTATTATATATACCTAAGAAAGGAGGCTTTTTCGATTGATAGAGCATATGAGTTCTTGTCCTCAATCCACATCCTATGATCAAGGTGTTTGAGTCGAGCTATCCATGGAGTACTTAACTCATTCTTAATCTACAAATCAGTCATTATTTATTTGAATCGTTAAGCCATGCATTTTTAATCAGTTAAAACTCCTCAACTTATTGACACATCTCAGTATACCATTTTTTTATCGATGGACCGACTTTTTCGAGTAAATCCCGAGTATATTCTCTTGCTTCTTCAAGCTCATGCTCTCCCGGAAACATGAGATACGTGGCTCTGTAAACACTTAGGATTACAAAACAAGAAAGAGTCTATGTTTCTTTCTAAATGATATCGAGTTTCTTGATCATTTTCAAGAACCAGCAAAACCTACCTGCAAAGTATTTATACTTAGGCTTTTAAAATCAGTATTGAAAAAAATAAAGAATTAGATTTGACCAATGTAGACAGTATAATTATTTTTGTTAATGGTTAATTTCAAAATTAAACTTTACAGAGGATCGTTTGATTTTTTTTTTGTTTTCATACAAATTAAAGAGAAATTCTTACTAGGTGAAACGTCTCGACCATGCATTCTTAACATCCGAAAAGCAAGATAGTCTTTGTGCAATTGATCTGCTAGGTAACTCATGGGCATTCTCTCGACATCTTCTTCCTCGTAGCGCCTTAAAATTACACAGAAAAAAAGCTTTGTTTACATAATTTATATTTTGAAAGAAAAAAGACAAAGGTGACTACAACCTTTAATCACAATGTCTCCACTTCTTGCTTCTATATAACTCATCTCATATGTCTCTATAAAATCCCACAATTTATGTCTTGCAAAACTTAAGTGTAAGAAAACGAAAAAAAACAAATATGAGCTATAATACAAAGTTAGTAATACTCATTGTTCTTATTTTCACTATCACCTCTACTGATGTTTCAGACGCTACCCCTCGTCATTTTATGATGAATCTCAGATCGGAGAAGGTAATTTTTTGTAATTTACATGATATCATGATTCGCGTACCGCAGTTTATACATTGCTATATATTTTTGATCATATGTGTAAAACTTTTTTTTTTTTTGATAAAACATATATATGTGTAAAACTTAGTTTGAGAGATTAACAATGGATTTACACATATTGGTTCTAAAACTGTATTAGATGATTGTCTGCGGTACAAAAATGGTTATTTAATGGTGTGTCAACGTTGTGTTTCGCTGTGTGAGATAAATTAAACATGAGCCTTATAACTGGGCCTCGTGGTCTGGTGGTAATGGAACCTCGGCTGAGGTGCCCGCCATCACGAGTTCGAGTCCCAGCCACTGCGGAATTCACATGCGGGCTGCAGCGTCCCAGGAGCCGACACGTGGAGTGCCATTTGGCCGCCCACGTGGCTAGTCTGAGCAAACCGATGAGGAAATCAAGGTCGTAATGGGCTAGCTCTATCGGTGCGCGTTGGGAAACCTGGGTTATCAAAAAAAAAAAAAAACATGAGCCTTATTAATTTACCCTACTTTTCATGTTTTCTACACTTTAGTACAATTAGTAGTAAGTTTTAACATCGGACTATATATTAACTTTTTGAATAAAAAGGGTGTTGATATTAAGGAGAGGAGTGAAATAAAGGAGAGAGAGAGCTTGTGGAGTTTCATCTTGACTATGCAAGAACCGGAGCCAATCAAGATCATGAACCCGGGAAAGGAAGACCTTAAACCAACTTAATTATTCATAAGATAGTTAGTGAGTTTCACTAAACGTACTATTTTTACCAATTAATAAGCATTTTTTACGTGTCAAACACATCATACATGCGTACATATATGATGGATGTAATGGGCCAAGCTTTTACGCAAGGTTAAAGTCATAAAAGAAAAAGATACGTATGCATGTATATATGTAGATATAAATTTTCATTATATCGATATATTGGTTAAGTATAAATTTTCATCCTCTATACTATTATTTGAGCAGGTTTGAGAAATCTTTAACCTTTAATTATGTAAGATATTACATTTACTGCCACTGGAGTTTATACATTTACTATGAATCATTAAAAGGCTAATTGTGTAATTAGATACATAATATCCATAATAAAACACGCGGATCTTACTATCCTAACCGGGTAAGTTCAGTTTTTTTTTTCCGTGTAATGAAGCCCAATTCGAATTACAAATTGGCTGAGCTGTTTATGAAGAAGCCCATTTAAACCTGCAAAAAAACAAGTAACGATTTCAAATATACTATCTGCAACACACAATCTTATTTAATTTTCATAATGATACCCGAAAATCACAACCAAATCATAATCACTAATCTTAGATAATTTCAATTTATAGTATCTAACAATTAAATACTGTCAAATATAAACAGAATCTACCAAATATAAACGATTTTTTTTTACTTTCGTGATTGTTTTTGTTGGTTTGCCGTAAATCTATCATAATATCTTACAATATCAAATAACAACCCGAGATGTATGCAAATAACAACCCGAGATGTAAGCTGTATTCTAAATGCAAATCAACTTAATCAAGAACTATCTAGAAGTTCCATAATATCTTCGCAATAATATTTTTCAAACCAGTTTCTACTCATCCAAAAAGAGTATATTCTGCTTATGATTCCTATAATCCATAGCCTCATTTCTACTTCACTCACCATATTATAAATACTACACGATACCAGAGTCACAAAGCATCCAATCTTTTCCACAAAGCATCAAATTCTACATTTTTCTAGCAAATACTCATCTCTCTTAATCTGTTTCAGCATCTTTTCAATACAAACTTCTCTAATTTGGTTACTATTTGTTTCTCATCTCTCTTAATCTCTTTCAGCATCTTTTCAATACAAACTTCTCTAAATTGGTTACTAATTGTTTCTTTTATCTATTTATGTTATCACATATTACCGATTTAGTTAAGTATAATACCTTAGGATCTGTTTGATAAGCATGCCAGACGCGGATGTGTTCACATTTTAGCTTCCTGGAACAAAAACAAACTGTTATATTTGTAATTGTATACTTCAAGCAACAGAGGTTTATGGCTTGCATCAGCCAGAAACTTTGCAGTTGACGACAATACAGCCAATCCTGCAATGATCTTTTCACCAAAACTTCTCTGATTTCTACACAATTTCGTCTTGGATACTTTTTATGTAAGCAGACTTTACATATTTAGTTCATTAGCATACCTGACGATATAATCTGATAGCATGGCAGACGCCTATGGTTTCAAATTTTCATTTCCTGTGACAAAACAATGTGTTAGTAAGGATAATTTGAGTTTTGAATAGCTTATATTTCTTTTTTTTGGCTTTAATAAGATGCATATTTTCTTATTGATGTTTATTGAATCATAATTGTTACCAAAATCCGGAAAATATACATTAGTCATTGTTGATATACTTACATATATTTTCTTATATGTAAGTTTCAAATACGAAGATTTTCTTAAATCAGTATTTGTACTTCAGGAGAGAATCAGGTGACAAATGCATTTGATGTGTCAATTGCTGATAAAGGTTGAGAGCTTTAGGAAAAGGTGATTTAACTACAATTCAATTATGTGTCATTGTTTAAACGTTTTATATTTGTGCTCATATCTTCAATGTTTAATTGGCAGTTTACCCAATGATGGTCTTGGTTTAACCAATTCAGTTTCAAATCTAAGGCAAGAAATTGTTGTGAAAAGTGATGCCTACTTCAATCAGTATCCAAAAAAGACACTTGCATGCTTAGAAGACTTAACTGCGGTATGTCTAGAAACACTAATATCATGCCATTGTAACTAAATGTTATGACATTAGGTTAGTCATTGCAAAGTAGGTATCTACGCGAGAGCATATAACTGCGGTATGTTTAAGCCATATAAAACAGAAATTGTCTCTCAACATTTTCGTTTTGTTTATCATTCACAATGTAATTTTACTATATGGTTCTTCTGATTTCAGGTTAAGTGGAAAACCTTAATAGTAAGAGAAGAGTCGATGGAGAATTTTCAGTGCTATAATTGATTCAGCTTTCAAACCCTTTCACGATTCCTCTCTAAGTTTTTTTACGCAAAGCAGTTCTAAATGTTAAAAATGTAAAAGAGGTACTTTTTCTGTTGTTTCTTCTCATTTTTGCTTATCTTAATGATTTTTCAGATCTTTAATTCACAGAGACCAAATAGCAAATCCGTGTACAAATCTTGAGAATGTGGAAGCAAAATGGAGTTCAGGATGAACCAATCGAGTTATAATTAGCTGATGAGATGATAATTATTATATTAACCTAATAATTGGTTCATGTATTATAGCCTATGTTAATTTATAAAAAGTTAGTCATTGCTTCTTTAAGGTTTTGTTTGTTTCAATGATTTATGGTCTATATTATACAAACAACTAACGAAATTTGTTCTCAGGTATATTTTTCAGAATTTATTAACTACACTACACCTTCTTCAAAACTCTATTATGTTTGCAATCTTTAATATTTCTCACACAACACTTTATGACTATCTATTGGATATATTCCTATATTTGTAATAGAGTTTAAAGTGCATACCTTATATTTTAAATTTAGAAAAATGCATTTCCTCTAGCATGCCCTTCAATTTGTGGTAACCCAAGTGTCATTCTACTTCATGAATCTGCAAGTAATCATAATTATTGATGTGAAGATCAAAAATATACAACCAATATAAATGCATTATACACTAACAGTTGGAAAAGTTAGTGATTTCATCAATGACATTCTTGCATTATAAAAGAGCTTTAAACGTGAGCTCTTACTCATTTTCATAATATATAAGGTGTTTGATTGATTATTCTTTAGCTGAAATTGAGTCATAGAATTTTTCAGTTTCACTACTTGGCAAAGGTGCTTTCACATTCTACTTGGCAAATGATCTTCTGGTTTAATTGTCTTTGGGAACAAATCAAACAACAATTACAATACTAATATTTCTACCTAAAGCAAATATCGCAGAAAACACAGAAGTAGCAAAGAGTTTTAATTACCAAACAGACACGAGACTCAAAAGGGTGAAAATTTTTGTTACTATCCGAAACAATCTTAATCTAAATCGACCATACCAGTGTATCAATCCCACAAAAATCCATAAGAATACAAAACTCCATAAGAACAGAAAACCAATAAACCTCAAAAGAAAACAAAACCCCATAAGAAATAAAAACCCCGTAACAAATCAAAACTCCAAAAGAAATCAATCAAGAAATCAAAACCCCATAAGAAATCAATCGAGAAATCAAAAACCCATAAGAAATCAATCAAGATTTCCGAAAAGACCTAATATCGGGATTTAGGTTTTGGTTTTACAAACGAAAATCAAGTCGAGAATTCGAAGATGTTACCTCATTCGAACGAAATTCAGTCTGGATTCACTCTTCCAAGCTCGATTCGTGACAAATTTGAAGAAATTTTTGGTCAACTCAAGTCTCACGCGAAGAACCCTAAAGGTGAAAAGAATTTTTTTTTTAAAAAAGTTTAGATCGACGATTTCTGATTTTTACAGAGGTGGGTATTTGGAAAAAAATAATCAGGTTTGGTTTTACTCACAGTTTGGGCTCAAACCGGGTCCAATTTGGTCAGGTTTAAATTTTTAATTAATCGGGTCATTAGATGAGTAACATCTCAATTAATCGGATCCGTAATTTTGGGATGGTCATTCGTAATTGATCGGGTCATTATATGAGCAAGAGCAACATTTCAATTAATCGATTAAATTTTTAATTAATCATATCTGTAATTTGTATATAAACATCTATTTTATTTGTGTTAAAAAAAAAACATCTATTTTATTAAATAAGAAAATTACGTAGAAATCTGTCCTGATGGGTTTTCTTTTCAACAATCGGCCTCGATTTCGTACAAGTCAATAACAGTGTTATTATGAGGCCCAAAATATGGGCCCAAACAAAACAATTACCAATTATAAAATTCTGTCTATATGTAATGAAATATGCTTTGTTTTTAATATTTTTTCTCTTCATAAGAGCACATAATACTTTACAATTTCAAAAATATTTTAATCTATTTTTAAAAATCTTACACGACATTTCTATATATGCGCCGCATAAAAAAAAAACTGTATAAACCTTAAAATAAATACAAAATTATATCACTCAATCCTAATACTTGAATCATCTAAGTTACTCAATACACAATATACAAATCATCCAAAACTAACCAAAAGTGAAGCATAAATTATCCCGCGGTGCACCGCGGGTCACTATCTAGTTATATCGATATATTGGTTAAGTGTTTATTATGTGAGATATTGATTTAAGTCTTGACATTATATAAGTGTCTTGTTTTTTTTTTTTTTTTTTTTTGTTAAAAGGGTTTTCTTGGTGGAAGCCCCCTTGGCCCAGTGGTTGATCAAGGGTTCATTAATGCTTCTACATCAAGAGGTCTGGGGTTCGAGTCCCAGATATTGCGATTTATTAACAATTATGCAGATTAATGGAGGCAAGTTTACAGGAGATCTCCAGTGATGCGCAATTAGAACCGTTCGCCGGGATTCAACATGGAGAAGGAAGAAGGAGTACGGTCGTGAATCTGATAGGGTCGGAAGGAATTGCCCATGGTAGAATCGTCTATCTAATATGTTCTCATAATTTGTAATAGTTAATAAATCCAGACGACAAAAAAAGGGTTTTCTTGAATTAATTATTAATTATTGAAATTATAACATTAAATGTTATGTTAAGTATTGTAAATTAATTCATTTGTTGGTTTTCTTAGTTTGTATAATAATTGTCTTTACCCAATTCAAATGTAATCGTTTGTCCTTCTATAAATATAAGGATGGTATTACATTACTAGCCGAAATCTAATCATGTATTTTAATTTTGTGATCCAAAAGAAGTTTCTTTTGTTGTTTGTTGGATATGGGCCATGCCCAAATATGTTAGAAGGCCCAAAATCTTTGTTTATATTCTTAATGGGTTGTGCTTATTAAATAGGCCCGTTAAGACCCGGAGGACGAAACCGTCATTTACGGAAGGAGACAAGTGAGGTTTTTAGGGTTTCTCCCCTCCTATAAATACCAAGAGGAACCAATGTGCAAAGGATCCGATTTCTGCAAGTTATTACCCAGAGAATAAGAGAGAGTTTCGTTCTAGCCAAACACTTAGAAAAATTCTCTCGTTAGTTCTCGTAAACACCCAAAGTTCGGAAGAACCCGTTGTAACTTCCGAACCGGGACTAAATCGCTATTGTATTTCGTTCGTCATCAATAAGAAGTCATTCCGTTCTCCCCGAATCCTTAGAAATATTATTGTTGCTACCCTGGTTACGAACAATTGGCGCCGTCTGTGGGGATCGATTGGAACTGTTCTTCTTTCCGTGACGAACCAAGACTAACTTCAGCGAATATGACTTACCCAAACATGACGTACCCGAGCCGCAACACGGACACGGACACTTCCAGCGAGTTCGGGCTTGACATGAACGGAGCGCCCCTGATGCTTACCGAGCCGCGACCAGCTCCGCATGCCGCAACCGGAACGAGCAACCCTCACGCAGCTGGCACGAGCAACCTAGCCGCAGCCGTGACGAATGATGCCGCATCAGAAGCAATGAACGAGGTCGCCGCAGCCGGAGGAACTCACCTTGACGATCTCTTTCGGACTATCCTCGACCGGCTCGACCGACAGGACGCGCAGACAACCGAGCAACTTGACGCAATCGCCGCCGCTCAGACAGCTTCTCAGAACCAGATCAACCTTCTCCAGGCAATAGGAGGAAACGACGTGCAGCCGCTCGGAGGTGAGAACGCGATCCATCCGCAGCAGACTCCCATTCAAGAGCAACCGAGAGTTCGTCGCGTTCGTCCGACCTCCATCGTTGTTGGAACGATCGACGTGCCGGTTCATGATCACGAAGGAACCGAAGACGCCTCGCCGCACCAAGTCAGAGACGCTTCCCCGCGACAAGCCAGAGACGCCTCACCCCGACGAGCCAAAGATGCTCCTCCGCGTCGAACCAGAGTCGCTTCTCCGCGTGACGCTTCTCCGCGCCGAGCCAGGAGTGCCTCGCCCCGCCGAGCCAAAAGCACTTCTCGCCGAAACAAAGACACTTCTCCCCGACGAGCCAGAGACGCCTCTCCTCGACGATCCAGGGATGCCTCGCCACGGCATCCGAGAAACTCCTCCTCAAGAAGACCTAGCGACGAGGATGAGTTGACGCGCGACGAAGAGCTCGAGCAGCTTCGGACAACCCTCAAAGACATGTCGTCCAAGGTGCACCGCGCCATCACCTCGGCACCCGAACTAGAAAAAGTATTGGAAGAAACTCTGCGGTCACCTTTCACGACTCGTATCTCGAAGGTTCGCGTACGACACACCAAACTCAAGTTGGCAAAGTTTGAGGGCAACTCGGATCCGAAGCAGTTCCTTACGACCATCAGCATCGCCATCGGCCGTGCTCATTTCTCTGCCGAGGAGCGAGACGCAGGAAGCTGCCATATCTTCGTGGAGCACCTCAGCGGAGCGGGCCTCAGGTGGTTCTCCCGACTCGAGGCCAATTCGATTGACAGCTTCCATCAACTCTCAACCGCGTTCCTGAAACATTACTCAATGTACATCGAGAAGGGGGCCTCCAACGCCGAGTTATGGAGTATGACCCAAGGACCGAAAGAATCCCTCCGCAAATTCATCGGACGCTTCAAAACTATCATAACGGCCGTCGATATACCTGATGAAGCCGCAATCCAAGCTCTCAAAAAGGCAGTGTGGCACGAGTCTCAATTTTTCGAGGACTTATCACTTAATCATCCGGTGAGCCTAGAAGACGCACTCCATCGAGCGACACGGTTCGTTGAATTCGAGGAAGAGAAGTCTGTTATCGCAAAACAGCACACCGTGCCCAAGTCGTCAGAAAAGAAGGAAAAACCGAAGGAAGAGTATTACGAGCCGCGTCAGCACTACGATCGTGACTACGTAAAAAGTGATAAAGGAAAAAGGGCCGCAAATTACTACGTCGGCAATTCAGGCGCTCCGCCTCAGAAACCGTGGAACAAATATTACCGAAACGACGAGGTGAAAGACTGCCAGCCGTATTGCGATTACCACAAGCGCCCGGGCCACGCAACTGAAGAATGTCGTCACTTGCAAGCCGAACTATTTGCCCAATTCAAAGAAGGTAAACTCAAACTCGACGAACGTGATCAAGCGTCACGAGGAAATGACAAAACGAATCAACGAACTAAAGAGGCTGATCGAGGTCAGCGAGACGATGAACGCCGAACCAACGAGCCACGACAAGATGGCCGTGCCCGTAACGCCGATCGCAGAGCAGAAACAAAGCGGAATCATGACGCACCGCATCAGGAAGACAACGCTCCTGCTCCAAGACGACGAATCAATATGATCATGGGCGGCCTTACATCATGCCGTGACTCAGTCCGTTCGATTAAGAGCTACCGGCGTCAAGCAGAGATGCACAGAGAATGGGTTAGGAAGAATGTTCCGACGTTCGCCAACACCGACCCAATCACGTTCACCACAGAGGACGCGGCTGATCTCCTTCACCCGCACAACGACCCCCTGGTCGTCGAGCTGCTAATATACGAAAGCGTTGTCACCAAAGTTCTCATCGACACAGGAAGCTCTGTCAACGTAATATTTAAAGGCGTTCTCGAACAGATGGAACTCGACCTCCGCTCGGTCAAAACAGACGTCCAACCGCTAACAGGATTCGACGGTGACACAGTTATGACGGTCGGAACAGCCACTTTCCCAATCTATGTCGGTGGAACCATGACTTGGTTCGACTTCGCAATCATTGATAAGCCGATTGTTTACAATGTAATTCTTGGCACGCCATGGATACATAGGATGAAGGCGGTCGCGTCGACATATCACCAATGTGTCAAGTTCCCAACGCCAACAGGAATCTTCACTCTTCGAGGCGACCCGATGGTGGCTCGTACGTGTTTCTTGATCGAGCGAAAACAAAGATACAATAAGCCTCGCGCGGGTCTAACGGCGGCTGAACCCATTGCGAATTCAAATGAACAGGCCGCAGCGATAGACGTAGCAGAGCCGTTATAGCAATCAAAGAAGGAGGATACCGAGCCCAGCCAGCCGTGCGCTCGCCTCGAACCACTCAAGGACAACTCCGTCCAAATAAATATCGACCCATCCGACCCCTCTCGCTGCGTTGGAATTGGAAACGATCTTCCTCAGGAGCAAAAAGATGAGCTCGTCAATTTCCTCCGTCAGAATGTCGCAACCTTCGCTTGGTCCATTGCAGATATGACCGGAATAGACCCAGCCATCACGTCTCACGAACTCAATGTTGATCCGACCCACAAGCCAGTCAAGCAGAAGCGACGTAAACTCGGTCCTGACCGCGCCGCCGCAGTTAACAACGAGGTTACCAAGTTACTGAACGCCGGTTCCATCATTGAAGTTAAATACCCAGAATGGTTAAGTAATCCGGTCATCGTAAAGAAGAAGAACGGCAGCTGGCGGACCTGTGTCGACTTCACGGATCTTAACAAGGCATGTCCCAAAGATAGCTTTCCGCTCCCGCGAATCGACCAAGTGGTCGAATCAACAGCTGGAAACGAAAGAATTTCACTAATGGACGCTTTCTCCGGATACCACCAAATCCAAATGCACCCAAATGATCGAGAGAAAACCGCCTTTGTTACAGACCGAGGAACGTACTGCTATAGAGTGATGCCATTCGGCCTCAAAAATGCAGGAGCAACTTACCAGCGTCTGGTAAATCGAATGTTTGCCGACCAGCTCGGCAACACTATGGAGGCTTACATCGACGACATGTTGGTCAAATCATTCCGAGGCGAGGATCACGCCACACACTTACGGCAGTGCTTCGAAACCTTGAACGCTTACAACATGAAGCTCAATCCCGCTAAGTGTACCTTTGGCGTCACCGCAGGCGAGTTCTTCGGCTACATCGTCACAAAACGAGGCATCGAGGCGAATCCGAAGCAGATCACCGCGATCATCGACCTCCCATCTCCAAGAAATACCCGCGAAGTACAACGACTCACCGGTCGCATCGCCGCCCTCAATCGTTTCATCTCTCGATCCACGGACAAGTGTCTTCCGTTCTATCAGCTGTTACGAGGCAATAAACGTTTCCAATGGGACGATAAATGCGA
The DNA here is from genome assembly GCA_011420285.2 of Erysimum cheiranthoides. NCBI lineage: Eukaryota > Viridiplantae > Streptophyta > Magnoliopsida > Brassicales > Brassicaceae > Erysimum > Erysimum cheiranthoides. Next base: position 19,131,871 of record CM022179.2, on the reverse strand, counting down.
AGAAGCCTTTAAACAACTCAAGGAGTACCTATCGATACCCCCGGTCCTAGCCAAACCCGAACAGGGTGAGACTTTGTATCTCTACATCTCTATCTCAAGTTCGGCAGTCAGCGGAGTGCTCGTCCGAGACGATCGCGGGGAACAACACCCAGTCTTTTATGTCAGTAAAACGCTCGATGGTGCCGAGCTGAGGTATCCAACTTTGGAGAAACTTGCATTCGCAGTAGTCATCTCGGCGCGTAAGCTGCGACCATACTTCCAGTCCCATACGATCGAAGTTCTGACGAACCAACCTCTCCGCACGATCCTCCATAGCCCAAGCCAATCGGGACGTCTAGCGAAATGGGCTGTTGAATTGAGCGAATACGACATCGAGTACAAAAATCGAACGTGTGCCAAATCGCAAGTGCTCGCCGACTTCCTCATCGAACTTCCGCCTGAACTCGTTCCAGGCGCTCCGCCAAACGAAAAATGGATCTTGCACGTCGATGGCGCCTCATCTCGGCATGGCTCTGGCGTAGGAATAAGGCTGGAGTCACCAACAGGAGAAATCCTAGAACAATCGTTCCGCCTCGGCTTTCCCGCAACAAACAACGAGGCCGAATACGAAGCACTCATAGCCGGACTGCGCCTAGCCCGTGGCATCGACGTCAAACAAATACAAGCACATTGCGATTCTCAACTGGTCGCTAATCAATTCAGCGGTGACTACGAGGCGAAAAACGAACGCATGGATGCTTATCTCAAGATCGTCCGGGATCTGTCGCTGACCTTCGAAGTATTCGAGCTAGTTAAGGTCCCTCGAAGCGACAACGCACCAGCCGACGCGTTAGCAGTTCTAGCATCAACATTCGACCCGGACCTCCGTCGCGTCATTCCCGTCGAGAGCATCAATACCCCAAGCATCGACCTGCCCGGACCCCCACCGGGAGAACCGCCATCAGCACTCGTCGCAACCATCAATCAACCCGAAGGAGGCAGCTCGTCTCAGAACGAAATTGAAGACACCGATTGGAGAGACGAAATCCGCGCTTACATCGCTGACGGAATTGTACCTGCTGACAAATGGGCCGCTCGGCGGCTACGAGCTCGTAGCGCACAATACACGCTCCACAAAGAACATCTCTTCCGATGGAGCGCTTCAGGCATCCTCCTTGCATGTCTTCACGGGGACGAAACAGTACAAGTCATGCGCGAAATACATGAAGGCGCTGGCGGTAACCACTCTGGAGGCCGCTCTCTAGCGTTAAAGATTCGGAAGCACGGACATTACTGGCCTACCATGATCGCCGACTGCGAAAAGTTTGTCGCCCGCTGCGAGAAGTGCCAACGCCACGCTCCACTCATCCATGCGCCAACCGAGCTCCTTGCAACTGTGGCACCTCCGTACCCGTTTATGCGTTAGGCCATGGACATCGTCGGTCCACTCCCAAGATCTCGCCAGAAGAGGTACATTCTCATCATGACGGATTACTTCACCAAGTGGGTCGAGGCCGATTCGTACGCCAACATCAAGTGCAAAGACGTGCAGAACTTCGTCTGGAAGAACATAATCTGCCGACATGGGCTTCCATACGAGATCGTCATGGACAACGGCACCCAATTCACGTCAATCCACTTTGAAGGTTTCTGCGCCAGATGGAAGATCAGATTAAGCAAATCCACACCGCGATATCCGCAGGGGAACGGCCAAGCCGAAGTAACCAACAAAACTATTTTCGACGGATTGAAGAAGCGTTTAGACGCCAAGAAAGGAGCCTGGGCAAACGAACTCGACGGTGTACTCTGGTCTCACCGAACAACCCCGCGAAGTGCAACAGGCCGAACACCCTTCTCCCTCGCCTACGGCATGGAGGCCATGGCTCCATCTGAAGTTGGTCTTTCCACTATCCGCCGATCCATGCTCGTCCAGAATCCCGAACTCAACCGGCAAATGCTTTCTTGACAACCTCGACACCATCGAAGAACAGCGCGACGAAGCGCTGCGCCGCATTCAAAACTATCAACAAAGCGCTGCCAAGTTCTATAACCGCAAAGTCAAGAATAGGCACTTTGCCGAAGGCGATCTCGTCCTCCACAAACTCTTCGAAAACACCGCCGAACGCAACGCAGGAAAGATGGGCGCAAACTGGGAAGGCCCATACCTTATCTCTAAAATCGTGAAGCCCGGAGTCTACGAGTTGCTCACCATGGATGGCACACCGATTCCCCACTCGTGGAACTCCGCCAACCTTAAGCGCTACTACTACTGAACGACGCGCCGCAAAAAAAAAAAAAAAAAAAAAAAAAAAAAAAAAAAAAAAAACGCTCGCCCACCGAGCTAATCTCATGTAATTCGAACTACGGATGGCTTGATCCCTTTGCAAAAAGGGTACGTAGGCAGCCTCGTTTGGGGCACAACTATAATTATAAAAAATATTTATAAGATCACTCTTATTTCAGCCCTCGCAGAAACCAAGCGCATTTCTCGCGAAAGCCAAGCTAGACTTCCGCAAAAAGCCGAACGCAGTTTTCGCAAAAGCCGACCGCGGTCGCCAAGAAACTCAAAGCCAAAGATCGTGATAGCAAAAACGAACGGTTATCAAACTTCAAATACTTTATTTGATTAAGTTGAACACAACTACAAGTCAACGGCGTTACATGGGAAAGATAAAGACAGACGCAACCATCTACTTATTCTACACGCACAATCCTCACTCGCTGAGGCTCTCGACGAACAAGAAAACACAGCTCGGCATGGGGAAGAAGCTGTCGAAATCCATCTTGACCCAGTCCGCCGGAAGTGCCTCAAGGATCAACAACTTTTGGATCGTCTCGACGAGGCGGAGATCATTCTTCGCATGCTTCCTCGCGTGCGTGAACACATCGTCATGGTACAAGCGATCAATCTCCTCTCTGCGATTGAGGAGGGAAACACGATCCCGGTAAAAGCGAAGATAAACCTCATCAATTCCCCGGATGAATTGGCGAGTCAAGCGTCTGTCAATCGAAGAAAACGAGTCAAGCGGGAATACGGGAATCTCCATTCCACTCGGCTCGAATTCATCGATAAGCCCAATCCGACCGCCATGGTAGGCCCACGAATTGCCAGCGACCGGGTGCTTCGGGAGAGCTCTGAAGTTTGGTTTCCTAACAGGGAGAGTATTTGAAGACATGTTCACAACGAGGAAGTGAAGAATGAGATTGAAGAGGAGCAAATGATTATTTATAACCAAACGAAACAGTGGGGGCCCAGCATCAACTGGCACAAATCCCGATGAACACGGGAAGTATACATAAATTAGCAAACATGCTGTACTAACATCGTCTTCTTGGCCAGTTGAACGATCTTAAAACGCGTTCCCCATGGATGCAGTGGTGCTCGTTGAACGGACTTAAAACACCCGCTTCGATTGAAATAATCCACGACTTTACTTAAGTAAGCCAAAACTTACACTTAAAGTCTGAAAGCCGAGCCAGACTCGCAATAGCCGACAGGCGGCCGAACCAAAATAAGCCGAGCGCCAGCACTCGCACGTTCGCGCCAATCTAAGGCTTTTTCACAGGATAAGCCGGGCACCAGTACCCGCACCTACACAACGAACGTTTCAATTCAAACACAAAGGATAAGTCAAGAGACGTCTTGCCCCAACGTGTGTTTCGAAACCAAAGATAGCTCGCAGAAAGTAAGTTGGGAACAACTCACATAAAGTAAGCCGGAAATAACCAGCGAATGACTAAGACCCGACAACCTACGAAAGTAAGCCGAGCCCAGCCTCGTAATCGGGAACGAACCCGACAAACTCACAAGCATAAAAAAAAAAAACAATAAACGAAAGCACAAAGCGCAACTGGATAACCATCGCAAGGTTTGCAAAATAGAGAAAAGGTTCACAGGGCCCAACAGAGGGCCATACACACCTACCGATCCGACAAGCCACAAACGGCTAAAACGCCGGACGAATCACAAGTTCCGAAAAAAGAAAGAAAGGCAAACAAACAAATAACCGATCATTAGTCGACCAAGGCGCGATCACCGTCTTCAGCCGCGACTCGGCTCGTCCCGGCAGCCGCGGGCTCCTCAAGATCACCATCAAGAAGATCGGATATATCGAACTCACCCACTATGGCTTTCCATTTCGCCTCGTCGGCAGCCAACTGCTTCATCTTCTCTTCCCGAACCACCGTACCCTCTCGAATCAATCCCTCAAGACAATCTTTCGTCCCTGAAATTTGGATAAGCAACTCCCGATCCTCCTTCGCAGCTTGCTCGGACAAGATGCGCCTCCGCAGCCTATCAGCAAGGGCTCGATACTTGTCGACCTTCTCCTGAAGTGCCTTCTCGCAGGAATCCCGAGAAGACCTTAGTCTCGCAGTCTCCGAGTCATACTTGACCTTAAGGGATTTATGGTCCTCCCTCTCCTTGTCCAAGTCCTTGCGATAGGAGAGCACATTCTTTCGCTCCCTCGCAAGCAAATCCCGAGCCTCACGTTCACCCTTCTCGGCTTTCTTCGCTCTGCGCTCGTAGGCTTCAATCACCCGATTCCCCGCTCCGATTGCCTGAAAAAGAACGGAATTAGCAAACACAGAAAACCGACGGCAGGTTCATCGAAGCAGGTGACGAACCTTAAACGACTCTTGCGCCCAACCAGAATACAACGCTGCCTCAGAAAGGGAATCCGCCGAAGGAAACTTAGAAAAACCACAGGGAATATTGCTGGCAAGATCGGCGCAAGCAACGTTATCGAGCGTGAACGCAACATCCTTATGCGGATAGTTGTAGACAAATCGAAAGTCAACCCCCGCGGGACCAAGACCGAGCCCCTCCGGAGGGTCGCCACCAGAATTATCACGAGACGTTCGCTTCCTTGAAGCATCGGAGCCGCCCCTTGCCGAGCTAGCAACCGGAGGAGTCCCTCTCCTTCCTTCATTCGGTCCAGTCGAAGCAGACGCCTTCGCGGCACGAGCAGCGGCAACGTCAGCAGCATGAGCGGCAGCGTTCTCCGCAGCTTTCGCCACAGTCTGAGTAACCCGAACGCCTTTCCGCACACCCACGACGAGATCATCTAGGCTAGGCCCGCCAGCACCCTCGGGAGGCGGAGCTGTCCCGGAAGGCGCGCCAGAATTCACGAATTGATCAGCGTACTTCTTAAATGAGCAGTTAGCCTTCCCCATAATCGGACACAGTGGGTGACCTGCAAAACGCGCAAAACGTCAAAAAAAAAAGAAATGGGCGCAGCAACTCAAAACGAAAAGACAAGCCTAGAATCTCACAGGACGCGAAGTGTTCAACAACGACAGGCCAATTCAAAGAACCCAACTCTCGGATCTTAACGAGCTTCTTCTGAACCTCCTTATCGCGCCGCACCTTCGGGTCGGGATATACTGCATACGAAGGAAATAAGAGTTAGAAAAAATAAAGCAAAAGGAAGCTACGTGGTCAAGACCGCACAAACTACCAGGACTATAGTTCCACTCGTTAAGGAAGGACCAATCGGGGTCCTCAAACGAATGTTCATCAACTCTAACGAAGAAGTATTGCTGACGCCAGTCGGTAACTTTGCTCTTCGCGGATTCGCAGATCTTGTGACGAGCCACGGAATGAGCATTGCATAGCCCTGGGTTGTCTTTCGCAGACGAAAAGACAGTGGCAGCTTCTAGGAGTCTAACGTCAAACTCCACGCCACATTCGGCTCCTAAGATCTGGAGACCAACCATGTTACGGATTGCGGCGATAGAGAGTTGAGACAAGGCGATCGCGCGTCTGGAACAATACTCGGTCACAAAGCGTGGAATGGGAAACCGAAGCCCGCATTCAGTGAAGAAGGGTGCGTAAAGGCAAACGCAGCCATCGCGAGGAGTTTCGACGCGTTCGTCCGACTTGGGATTGAAAACGGCGATTGATTCGTCCTCGGCTAAGGAACCCATCATGCTCACCAACGCTTCCCTTCGGCAACAGGACGGGCCATGATCCGACCCCAACGGCTCCTTGGGCGCGCCATAGGTCGCTACCTCCGGAGAAAAAAGTCCCGATACAAGCGACCGGTTCGAAGCATCTCCATCTTCCTCATCATCGTCATCGTCATCGAAAACTTGTAGCTCACGCCCCATTCCGTTAAGACAGATCATCGACTTGCCGATTCCACGGTTACCGGAGCCGAGATTCGTGGCACCCAAGTCATTCCCAAAAAGAGAATCTAGCGATTCGGTCGCCTCATCAAGATTCATAGGACTTCCTTCTACGTCGTCAGCCCAAGCCATTGACCCGAGGTCCTCGCGAGATAAAGAATACACACCCTCATAAACATTCTCGGAATCGCCTGCAACGTTATTCTCGGAGCTGGCCGCGACATCATCCTCATAACTGTTCTCGGAACCACTCAAGGAGTAAAACTCGCGATCACTCATAGCACTCTTCGAACTCGTGAAACGCCAACAACTAGCAAACACCAACAAGAGAAAATTCGTCAGGCACCAACAGAAGGAAACGCGCTAACTTCAACGAACAACTAAAATTTCCTAAGTATAATCTCAACGCCGAGCCGCGTCCGGATCTTTGGTTCGATTGGTCTACGTTTCGTCACGATGTCCCCGAACCGTGGCTGTCCCCGAACCAAGATTTCGCCGCGCCATAGCTCGCCGCGTCAAGAGGAGCCTCGCACCGAGAAAGGCACGGGCACGCCGTGCCGAAGCCTTCAGACCGAACCGTGACGCGGAATCACTCGTTTACGCCGAACCGAGCCACACAAGCCGAACCGTGGGCACCGCCGAGCCAAAGTTTCTTCACCACCGAGTCAAAGTCTCGCGCGCCGCGCCAAATCGATTTCACCGAGTCACGCGTGCCGCACCAAATCGATTTCACCAAATCGGTCCGAACCAACACCTCTTCCTTCGGACAAACCGAGCCGTGGGCACCACCGAGCCAAAGTTTCTTCACCACCGAGTCAAAATCTCGCGTGCCGCGCCAAATCGATTTCACCGAGTCACGCGTGCCGCACCAAATCGATTTCACCAAATCGGTCCGAACCAACGCCTCTTCCGAGTCAGATCTAGCTCCCGCTAAAGCCACTTCACCAAAACCAATCCAGATCCACTTCACCAAAACACTCGCGCCGAACCAAAGACTCCCGATCCACGCAAGCTGAGCCGAACAAAACCGTCGGTTCGGAATCCTTTGAGCCGAACCAATCTCGCCGAACCAAAGGCGCGGCCGAGCCAACAGCACCAAGCCGAACCAACACCCCCTCGGACCGAACCAACTATTGCCGAGCCAAGCCTTCACGCGAGCCGAATCGAAGCTCCCTCCACCAAACCAAGTCACCGACCGAGCAGACCTCTCTCTGCCGCCAAACGAGAGCGCCGAGCCGAACCACCGAGTTGAAGAGCTCTTAGCCGAACCAACTCCTCACCACCGAACCAAGTTCATTCGCCGAACCACGGGCCGAACCGGAGAGAACCGACACCCAATCGGCCTACCAAAACTAAAGCATCTCCACCAGTCCACCTTACGAGTCAAACGCCAACTCTTGGACGAGTCGTTTCACGAATCACGGTCGTGGCCGTGAGATCGAAATATCAAACAAGTAACAACAAAAAAAAAACAAAGGAGAAGGGAGTAAGAGAAGTAGCTTTACCTTTGGCAAAGGAAGAGAGAGAAGCAAGTGGATTAAAAGGATTAAAGTAAAAAAAAGAGGAGACATATATATAGTGGGAGACTTGGGCACATTTACCGAGGTAAAAACCTAAACCCTAATTTTCTGGTCAAAAAGGGTCAAGTGTTTGCTGAGGAGTGAGCCGAAGACGCAATCCGTCCCGGGAACCTTGAAAAACGTGCCCGACACTATTTCATCCCGAGAACCTCGAAAAACGCGCCCGACACTATCCGTCCTGGGAACCTCGGAAAAACGTGCCCGACACTATTTCATCCCGGGAACCTCGAAAAACGCGCCCGACACTATTCGTCCCGGGAACCTCGAAAGATATGTCAGAAATACCAGCGGATCGTTTTGGGCCGTACTAACAAATCTCGACTCAAGGACCATGCCACCGAGCTCGGAAAACCTTCACGCGCTGGACTGAAGGGGGGACTATTGTTGGATATGGGCCATGCCCAAATATGTTAGAAGGCCCAAAATCTTTGTTTATATTCTTAATGGGTTGTGCTTATTAAATAGGCCCGTTAAGACCCGGAGGGCGAAACCGTCATTTACGGAAGGAGACAAGTGAGGTTTTTAGGGTTTCTCCCCTCCTATAAATACCAAGAGGAACCAATGTGCAAAGGATCCGATTTCTGCAAGTTATTACCCAGAGAATAAGAGAGAGTTTCGTTCTAGCCAAACACTTAGAAAAATTCTCTCGTTAGTTCTCGTAAACACCCAAAGTTCGGAAGAACCCGTTGTAACTTCCGAACCGGGACTAAATCGCTATTGTATTTCTTTCGTCATCAATAAGAAGTCATTCCGTTCTCCCCGAATCCTTAGAAATATTATTGTTGCTACCCTGGTTACGAACATTGTTGTAATTCTATATATATTCAGTAGATATCGTAATTAAATATATTCAGTCATATTAGTTTTGCATTGATGAAAGTGACTTCGAATAGGGTGTTGTACAGAGCAATTGCAAATGCAAATGTCGTGTATTTCATCCCCAGAAAGAATAAGTAATCTCATTAATCACTGGTTATAACTTGTAACAAACCAAGGGGCGTTATCTTGGAGAATATCATTGGTGTCATCTCCGGTCTCAACATCTTGTCGAAATATATAGAAGGGTCGTGATGGCAGACGGCAATGACGTGATTGCTCATGCTTTCGTTTAGGACAATCTTTGTGAGAATGTTGTCCATCCTTGCTAAGATGAATTACCATCCTTTTAATTACTTCCTCCACTAAGCCAAACAAAGGCTTGAAACGTCCAGAGAAATTATACTATACAAATTTTTAAGCCATAAATACTCACCAAATAAGAAAGGGTTGGGGATTCTTAACCCATCAACCTGATTTACTCACAAATATAGCCATTTTTTTTTTAACGCTGAGTAATTCATTGATAAGTTTAACGAGGAACCATACAAGTTCAAAGAGAGGACTAAAAAGGAGAAACAAAAAAATATCAGTAGGTGCCACAAAAGAGAAAGAGAAGAGAGCAACTGCGGGACTAGTGTCGTCAACAGTAAGTAACGCCTTTATGAAGAAGAGGCTTCTGATAGGGCAAGATGATGAAGCCAAGCAGGGCTGCCTTTGGCAATGTACGATTGAAATCGATGGTCTCTTGTAACACTTATCGCCATTGCCAGCTGATTACCAGCAATGTTGGTATGTTCAAGCGACCATTCTGCAAACCCATTTAGCAGACTCAAAAGGTTGGAGATTAAAGGTGAAAAATCTACCCTAACTTTTTAAACGCGTAGCTTCCACGCGGGGGGCGATTTTCTCTCTCTCTCGCGAACTAGGGTTTCACCGCCAAAAGATTTTGCTCGGGCGGCTGTCTCCGGCAACGGCCATGCGCCGGAGTCACGGGACAGCCTCCCCCTCCCTTTTTCTCGCTTTCTGTTTTAATTTCGGGATGGCTTTGGCCGGTTCTATTCGGCCCCAGAAGTGAGGCTTTCTCGTGAGTCGGCGGAGGCACCGATTTCGGAGATGCAGATGCGGCGCCGCTTCTAGTCAGGACGAGGAGACTCAATCCGAGCCCGGTTGAAGACGTCGGACCACTCCAACCGAGTCTCTCTCTCGGGTCACCAGTCTAGAGCGGTGGTTTTCACTGCTACAGAAGTCTCCGGTGGTCGCGCCGCCTCCGTCGTGAGTCCAGGTGATAGCGGATCTGGGAGATCCGTCAGATCCCGTCACCGATCTGTGAAGATCAAGGACCTACGATGATTTGACTCAAGTTGACCGGAGAACGCCGGCAGAAGAGGAGGAGGGGATAGATCTGACGAGCCGAGTCGCTAACATAGGATTTGGCTCTGGAGAACCGCCTGTCGGAGCACCAGGTGTGATGGAAGGCTTGTAGCGGATCAGCTCGTCGCCGGTGGAGTCTAACGCCGGGATCCGTTTACTCACGGCGCCAACCTCCACTACGCGGCCTCGCAGAGAAGCCGTGCGCCTTGTAAACGCCATTGTTGGCACCACGGAGCTCTGCTCGCCGGGATTCACCGAGATCCGAGCCACCGCTTCCGACGCCGGACTTGTTTTTGCCGTTCAGCTTTTTTGTAACTGGGTAGTTGAATAGAACTGGGCCACGACCCATTCCCCTCTTTGAGGGAGGCCCATTTAATTTTCTGTTGCTTAGTTTTTTTGGGTCAATCTGCTTTCTTTGTTTCCCCTGTATTTCTGTCAAAAACTAAAATGGTATAAATTAACCTTTTACCAAAAAAAAAAAGGTTGGAGATTAAAGGCAATAGCGATGGGAAATAGTGAGGGCTAAGTAGAGCTGATCGAACTTCCACAGAGGAGGCTTGAAAGATTACTCTAGAGACTCGCATATTCCTAAGAGATTCAACAGCCCAAATAAAACTCATTATATCATTTTCCAGAGAGGATGAGAGTAATGAGTATGACCTTAGGCTATGAAACATTGTGGTGCCAAGATGATCTCGTGCAATCCAAGCAACTCCACTATTTTGCTGCGCATTTATCCATGAGGAGCCAATATTACACTTAACCACACCAAAAGGGGGTTTGGACCATCTCGTGGTGTGTTGCCCATATTCTGGAGGATTAGCAGGCATATCTCGAGAGGGTGTATGCATCGCCGACCAAGTAGTGTAATCATCCAAGGCTTTCGAAAACACTATTGATGTTTCAAGGCGACACTGATCAGAACAGAGTATGTTCCGCGCTTTCCAAATCTGCCAAAGAATCCAGGGGAAAGATTTCATGTTGTTCTTCTGTTCCTTAGTATTCAGCCTCTTCGTAACCAGATAATGTAAGTTGAGTAGAACAGAGGTCTACAAGAAGCCTGAGGGAGGGATCTGAATCATAGACTTTTGCCAAATTTCACGAGCAACGTCACAGGTGAAGAGCAAGTGGCAAATTGATTCTGGAGCTGCATTACACATGGGGCAGGTAACATCCACCGGATGTTTCTTGAGCGTAGCCTCTCCTTTATTGCTAAGGCGTCGGATACAGCTCTCTAGAGAAAATGCTTCAGTTTTGGAGACGTTTTCGCTTTCTAGAGCTTTGACCACACAAGTCTCTCTAGAGTAGGGAGAGATGGTGACAGCAAGGAGTGGTTGTGGATGGTGTCAAGCGCTTGGTAGCCACTCCAAGAAGTATAGACACCATTCTTCGAGAAACCCCAAACCTGAGAGTCTGCAACTCTGCTTTTAATTTTGGTATTCAGAACTAGAGCGGCATCCTCATCCGTAAAAAGCGCTCTAACTTTTTGAACATTCCAGCCATTTTGAATTGGATCCAGTAGTTGGTCAACTCTGAGAGTGAGATCAACAACCGCATATTGCCGATAGGCTGGAGGACGTGGGAGAGTATCAAAAATCCAATTTAAAAATCAATTCACGCTAAGTACTATAAGCCAATAATAGTAATAATTAATTATTATTATTCCAATTAACATCTATTGATGTGGAGAAATGTTCTTTTATACATCTTAAAAAATTGAACAATAAAACTCTTCTAAGAAAAAAGAAGACAATACATTTCCCATAAAAAATAAACAAAACTCTCAGATCCATACAAGAAACTTGTATACAAGTGAAGCATTGTCACAAGCACATCATAGTTTCCTCGGAGCTTTCGCATGAGCTCCCAAAGTTAAGTGTCACGTCATGTTCTTAGAGCCTCAGTGCGTTCGCTTTCGTTGCTACATCACATTCCTATATACACAAACTAATAACATTGCAAAACTTAACAATTATTTTTTAAAATCAATATTTTTTTATTATTATTATTATTATTTTTAAAAAAATCATTTAAAATAAATAAAATATACTTTTAAGTATATAAATGTCCAATAAATGTATTAATTTATATACAATACCTTTATTTTTTAAATAAAAAGTTTAATTTGGAGGTTGAAACATTAGTTTGTGGAAGCCCCTTGGCCCAGTGGTTGATCAAGGGTTCATTAATGCTTCTACACCAAGAGGTCTGGGGTTCGAATCCCAGAGATTGCGATTTATTAACAATTATCCAGATTAATGGAGGCAAGTTTACAGGAGATCTCCAGTGATGCGCAATTAGAGCCATTCGCCGGGATTCAGCATGGAGAAGGAAGAAGGAGTACGGTCGTGAATCTGATAGGGTCGGAAAGAATTGCTCATGGTAGAATCGTCTATGTAATAGTGTCTTCATAATTTGTAATATTTCATAAATCCAGACGACAAAAAAAAAAAAAAACATTAGTTTCATTTTTATTTACAATGTATATTTAATATTTAATTAAAGACGCGTAGCACGTGCGAGTGCGAAAACTCTCTCCACAAAGTAGATCTAGGGTTTCCAATCTTTCGCCGCTTTCGATCTGGAGACTGTCTCCGTCGCCGGTCTCACAGCCGGTGACGAGAGATGGTCTCCCCCACCCCCCCCCCCTCGTCGCTCTTAATCGCCGGCCTTAGGTTCGCAAGAAGGGCCATCGGGAGTGAGCAGCTTCAAAGGATTCGACAGCGACGGCCTCACCCAAACCGATGCAACGGCGGCTCTGCTAAGGCGGAGAGAAGCACTACCGTTGGACCACGGACAGAAGACGCCGAAGCGTCCTCGGAAAGCTCTCGGCTCACCACTGAAGCAGAAGGTAGCGTTGTGACGGAAGTCGGTAGCGGTGCTGGATATTGCTGTTAGTCCGGCGGAGTCGGTTTCAAGGGACGGCGTGCCACCAGATCTTGCAACTGCAGCCTAGGTGCCTCCACTGGACCGGATCTGGAGAGGCTGCTCGGGAAATCGGGATTCACCGGAGCAAGGAGAAAGGGGTTAGAGTTCGGAGCGCATCGAGTTGCTAGTACAGGACTCGATGCCGGAGAACCGGTCGTCGGAGGATGAAGCGCGCCCGGGAGATCTGTAGCGGGCTGGTGGACCACCGGATCTGCTCCGGCGACGGAAACTGGAAGCTTCCGTCAAAAGAGTGGATTCCTCGGTCCGGCCGCAAAGCCGCCGATCTTGCTTCCGCCGGCACTGGTGCTCGCCTCTGCTTCCGGAAAACCACCACGATCAGAGCCTTTTTCCGGCGACGGAACTATGTTTTCCGGTTTGCCATTTTGTATCCGATTGGACCTTCTTGTAAATGGGCCTTGGGCCCAAGCCCATTTAATTGGGATGTTTTATATAAAGTTTATATTTCAAGAAAAATATATATATTTAATTAAAGTCTTATTTTGGTTAAAGTTTTGTGTGGCAGACAGAAACTTTTATCTCTTATTAGGGAAAAACGACCGTATCATATCGAGTCAGTTCCCCACTGATCTATGACCTCGATCTATTTATCCCCGAATTGAAAGTTTTATTAGATCTAAATCTTTGAGATCTCGGTACAATCGGTTTGCGAACCAAATTCGAGGGAAAACAACTCAAATCCGATAATCTCGTTAGGAAAACCAATTCGAACCGCTTAACCACTCAACCCAGACCCGACTTCATCACCTTCTTCATTAGATCAAAAATCCCAAATTTAAAATTAAAACCTAAGAACCCTAACATCAAAATTCTTTAATTCTTTAATAAACCATTGCCAAAGAGCTTCTTGTGTTCTGAAACGCTTCTTGTTTCAGAAAACCATTGCCAAAGAGCATTACACTTAATCGATTACATTAATAGAATTATATATATCCCAATGCACTATAAATTTCAGAGCAAGTACAGATCTAATCTTAATAAGAAACAAGTACAGAGCAAGTACAACGGCATAAGATCAACCGTTTAGGTGCAGTCCGATGGGCTGGAAAGCTAGCCCAATAAGATTTTTTCTTTTTTGTTGGGTCGGCAGCCCAATATATTCCGTATCTGTAACAGCTCTTCATCGGCTTACCAAAAAAAAAACAGCTCTTCATCGCCTCTTGGATCTTCGATGGTGGGGAATAATATTCTGGTGACCGGTGGTGCTGGTTACATCGGAAGTCACACGGTGCTTCAGCTTCTTCTCGGCGGCTACAACACCGTCGTCATCGACAACCTCGACATGTCCTCTCTCAACCGCGTCAAGGATCTCGCCGGATATCATGGGCAATATCTCATCTTCCGCCAGGTTTGGCCCTTTCTTCATCTTCTCTTTAAATTTTGGTAATCATGACCTGAATTGAAAGTTGTTTGTATCTCGATTTGTTTACAATGCTTGATTCCGTTTTGGGAGACCAAATGTCTTATAGTCTTACTCGATTGCTGGATCGATGTGTGCTCTAGATATTACCGGTAATCTTAGATTTTTCTTTTGCAAATCTTGTTAGATGGCTCATGTATCTTTTACCTGCAGGTGGACCTTCTCAATAGACCCGCACTTGAGAAGGTTTTCTCTGAATCAAAGTGAGCCTCCTTTACTGATATACGCATTTCCAGGGAAACACATGTTCAAGTCTTAAATCTCACGGAATTTTTTTGTAGCTTTCGTGCTAAGCTCTCTTTCTGTCTCTCAGGTTTGATGCAGTAATACATTTTGCTGGACAGAAAGCAGTCGGCGAGTGCGTGGCACATAACTTGATTAGGACTATTACACTTTTGGACGTAATGGCTGCACACGGATGTAAAAAGGTAATCCCCTCTTTAATTACAAATTTTTGGTATTCCTTATATATGTGAAACATGATTTAACTTTCTGTCATTGATCTCAATCAGCTTGTAGTTTCTTCTTCCGCTACTCCAAAGGAGCTTCCTTGTACAGAAGAGTCTCCCCTGTCTGAACCAATACCGGTAGCTTTTTAAAGCAGAGCGGAAGCTTTTTTTTTTTGTGGGGATTTGATTGGTATTTATCCTGAAATGTTTCTCATTTTGTAGTTTTTCACCAAGGACATCTGCCGTGATTTTCATCGTGGTGATCCTGAATGGAGAATCATAATGCTCATGTACTTTAACCCTGTGGCAGCTCACCCTAGCGGTCGCATTGGTGAGGATCCTTATCATAAACTCATCATGCCTTATCTCAAGCAAGTCGTCTCTCTAAGGCTGCATAACCCGAAAATTTGTGGAGCCGACTATACCACTAAAGATGGCACCGGTGTAAGACTTTCACATCCTAATACAAGGATTATGCATTTTTACTGTCCCTTAAATCCCTGCATCACTCTCACATAGACCACCTGCTTCTTGTCGCTCTTCCTTATAAATCATGTAAATCTTGACTTGTGGTCCATGGGTTGGCAATCCAAGGAATTGTTTGCTCCAACTCCCTAGATGAGAAGCACTAGAAGGATTTGAGTCATCACTAGAACTCTTTAAGTATTATGATCATTTGATAGGTTCACTTTTCTTACTTCAATAGTAAGTAATAACATGAGAATTAATTTTCTTCCTCAAAATCGTCGACTTCAACTTGACCTGATACTTTGTGATGTAATAATCTTGCTTTTATCCTCGGTATGATGAGTTATATTGATCTGATTGGTCTTTTTCTACTTCAGGTACGAGACTATTTACAAGTTGTTGATCTAGCAGATGGCCATATATGTGCGCTTCAAAAGCTAGACGATACTGAAATAGGTAGGCTTTTCTTCTTTTCTTAAATACCTCATGGTATCGACAATACATATCTGCTTATGTATACAAACAAGCTCAGCTGTTTGATGTGGCTGTTGTGCTAGGTTGTGAGGTATATAACCTGGGAACCGGAAAAGGAACAACGGTGTTGGAGATGGTTGGTGCATCTGAAAAAGCTTATGGAATGGTAAGAAGTTCATTTCCCTCCTTCTCTCTAGCTATAAACACAAAATCATAAGAGTTTATGCACGCATATATATGTGTTTACTTTTACATCACACTGACTTTATAGTTTGAAATAATGTGTACAGAAAAACCCACTGGTGAGTGTTGGAAGGAGACCAGGTGATCCGATAGAGGTTGATGGTGTGTGTGAGAAGAGTGTTGTTTCTGGGATCCAATGTACTGATCTCCCTATTGAGGCTGATGATGTGTCTGAAAAGAGTGAAGGTATATAAGTTACCTATATATGATGGGATTTTGGACTCCAAAAGCTCCAAAATCATGGTGACATATCATGATTAATACATTTTTCTTCCTTCCACAGGTGCTTTACATAAGTTGTCTGCTTACCTATTCAAACAGACAGAGTTGGAGGACTTGGAGTTTATGCAAAAAGTGGTGGACATACAAGAAAGCCATGTGTTGTTCCGAGAACGTCATGGGACTGAGGTGAAGGAAAAACTGTTGGAAGCAAAGAATCTAATCTCTGATGCCAAGGATGATCTTAAAAAAGCTAAGAAGAAGCTGAAGGAAGACAAGAAGGAACAAGAAATGAATTAATAAAGACGTTTCTTTTAGATGGACTCTGTGTTCGAATTGGGTCTATTCTATAGATCGTTTAATTTTCATAGATTCAAAGTCTCTTTCTTTTTGTGCTGCTTTGGTTTTCTTTTCTTTTTTTTGAACGAAGTCCTCTTAATATTGAAGACAAAATTTTTTTATTCTCTAGCCAGAATCAATTCTCATAAAAAATTGTGTACGTAGTGTCTGGTTCTTAACAAAATACTCAATTCCGGTTTATCATTCATTTTAGTATTTTACTTATATCTAACACTAGGTTAAAACCCGCGGCATCTGCGGGATATTTTTCTTCAATTGTTTTTTTTTTTTTTGGTGGAGGACGGGAGACTAGTCTCCCATATTATTACTAAAAGAAAAAATTACAAATGAACTCGTCTTGGTCGCGTAGACCCAATGACATCATCCCTCAAAACTGACTCAACTTCCGAAGGAGAAACAACAAAAGAATGAAAATAAAGCGGTAAAGAAAAAGCATAGTTAGCTAACCCATCTGCGAGATAGTTAGCCTCCCTATACACGTGACTTATCCGGACTATCCCGTCCCTTGAGAGAAAGCCATGGCACAGACGTACCAGGAAGGACAGGGGATGTGAATCACTAATCCCTACCACTAGCTTGGAATCGATCTCGAGCTCAAGACGTGTAACTCGCTGCTCCCAAGCAATATACAAACCGTAGTACACCCCCCACAACTCCGCCAAAGGCGCTGTGCACGCCCAATATTTAGTGCAAAGCCACCCCTCCAATCGCCATATTCGACTCTAAGTACGCCACCAGCTGTTGCCCTCCCCGGGTTACCATGAGATGCCCCGTCCGTGTTAAGTTTGGTCCATCCGGTCGGAGGTGCTTTCCAACCCACCATAGCCTCAACCCTCGGTATGTTCTCCCTCAATGATGAACTATGCGCATTCACCGTCGTTACTTCAAGTGCCAAATCCTTAAGAAACTTAATACGATCTCGGCATTTACCATGATACTCGAACACATTGTCACAACGCCACTTCCAAGCCCACCACACAGCTATTGCAAAGACCGTTGACCATGTGCTACCATATATTACAGCATCATCTCGAAAATTACCATACAACCAGCCAAGAAGAGATTCAGTAAAGAACTCACTCCTCTTGCGCGGCGGTACAATACGGTCCCAAACCCCTGACATAGCCGGGCAATCCCGGAGAATGTGCAAGATAGTCTCCACTCCACTTTTACACACTTGACACAAATCCGTACTACACAAATGCCTCCTGTGGCGTTCTGAGTTCGTCATCAGAACTTGGTGCCCCACCGACCAAATAAACAGCCGAACTCTTTCCGGTGCTACCACTGCCCACACACGGTTGAAGAAATTCCCAATATTCACTCTTGGCTCATTATTTTTAGTCAGCGTCCCATATTCAGATTTCCCCGAGAAAGCCCCATTGTCACTTGCTCCCCAAGACAATCGATCCCGCGCTCCAGTCACATTGTCCAACACCACCGTTCGCAATTCCAACCCAAGTCCGTAACAAAAGGTAGGATACGACTCAAGTCCCAGCCTTGTCCATCCCTCCACATATTACGAACTAAGACTGTTTCATAGCCCATTGGTAATGCAACCGTAGTCCCATCAATTAGTCGTTTATTGAATAACCATTTATCCAACCAAAAGCGAATTCTCCTACCATCACCGAGGACCCAGCTCAGACCTGGCCCTACAACCTCACACAAACCAGTCGTGATACTCTGCCAAGTCGCAGACCAATTACTCTTCTTCACCAGCCATGTCGTATCTTGAGGGTCACCGACTCTATATTTCTTCCGCAATAACTTCGCCCATAAACTCTCTGAATCATTCAGTAACCGCCAACCCAACTTGGAAATCAATGCTTTGTTCATATCTCGTGCTCTTCGGATCCCCAAGCCGCCTTCTGATTTCGAAACCGTGACCTTATTCGAGGAAACAACATGTTGTTTAGTTCCCCAAAGGAAATTGCGAGCTACTTGATCGAATCTATCCAAAATCGACTGGGGCAAACAAATGGTACTCATCACATGAACAGGGATAGAGGTCAAAACAGCCTTTGTCAACATCAACCGCCCAGCAAAACTTAAACATTGGCTCTTCCAGCCTGCTAATCTCGATTGCATCCTCTCAAGAATCTCTCCAAAGGTATCTTTATTCATTCTCTTCTGCAAGATCGGCATACCAAGGTATTTCCCTAGCTCTCGCGTTGCCGAAATTCCACTGGCCTCACTAATTAACTTTGCATGTTCCCTTGACACATTCTCTGAGAAGAAAATCTTGGATTTCTCTAAACTCACTTTCTGGCCAGAGGCATTACAAAATTTCTCCAAGACTTGGCGAATAACCCCAATCTGCGCAACAGATGCTTCGGCAAAGAGAATTAGATCATCGGCAAAGCAAATGTGTGACAGCTTGGGCCCTCCTCTAGAGAGGTTGATCGGCTTCCACCGCTTATTACTAGTCTCTATGTCAATCATATGACATAATCTCTCCATACATAAGACAAATAAATAGGGAGACAACAGATCCCCTTGACGGAGACCTCTCATGGGCTGGAAAGGTGTTGTTTTCTCCCCATTCCACAGTAGATTCATCGACGGACCCGAGACGCAACTCATAATCCAACCTATCCACTTCGTCGACAGACCAGCTGCTACGAGTGTGTCTTCTAAGAAGTCACATCTAATTCGATCATAAGCTTTCTCTAGATCAAGTTTCAGTAACATCCAGCCTTTACGTCCCTTCTTACGTCTCATAGAGTGAAGTGCCTCCTGCACCACTACTATATTATCTGCGCTCAGTCTCCCAGGGATGAAACTTGATTGTGCTGGCCCAATCAACTTCCTCATCACACTTTTCAGCCTCCCTACCAATGTTTTTGTAATGACTTTGAACAGCACATTACACAAACTAATTGGCCGAAATTATGTAATCTTCTCTGGCTTTGATACTTTGGCGATGAGAACTAACAATGCATCATTCGTCGACTGCGGTAGTTCTCCTGTTGTAAAAAAATCAAGCACAAATTACACCACCGAATCACCCACAACATCCCAACATTCTTGATAGAAAACAGGTTGGAAACCATCCGGTCCCGGTGCCTTGAACTTCCCCATCTTCTGTATAGACATCACCACTTCCGATTCTATGAACGGCTTCTCCAGCTCCCGTTTTTCTTCATACGAAATCGGATCAAACCCTAGACATGGTAGCTTCTCCGCAACCGGATCCACATCAGACAAAGAATAGAGCTTCTGGTAATAAGCCACTGCAAGTTTCTCCAACTCCTCACTATTCGATATCCACCTACCATCATCATCCTTTAACAAATCGATTATGTTTCTTCTTCTTCTTATAACAGTCAAAGTATGAAAAAAAGATGTATTGCGATCCCCATGGACAATCCATCTTTCACGAGATTTTTGAAACCATACAATTTCTTCTTGCTCAAGAACAGTTTCAAACTCCCGAAGAAGCTCGGCTTTCTTCCGTAGCAAGTCATCTGTTTGGCTCTGTTCTAACAAGTCTTGGGTTGCCTTTATCTCCTCCATCAACTTCTCCTTACGAGCCCGTATATCACCAAATACTTCCTTATTCCATTTCTTAAGTTTTGTTTGCAACAACTTAAGCGCTTCTGGTGTAGAGATCTCACTCCTCCAAGCCGATACCATCAACTCCTTGAAACCCAAGTGATTTAGCCAAGCCGCCTCAAACCTGAAAGGCCTCCTCGATGGGTTACCCTTACATTCTGGCGAGAGCTGCACATACAATGGTGCATGATCTGATGACAAGAACGGTAAATGCATTACCTTGGCTTCTTGCCACTTCAATCTAGTATGCGCACAGCAAAGAACTCTATCCAGTCGTTTTGCCATAAAAGTATTTGCCACTCGACCTCTCTTCCACGTGAACCGATTACCATTGAGTCCCCATATCAATGAGTTGCTGGTCGTTTAACCAATTACCAAAGGCCAGCGAGTCCAAAGACAGATTACCACTCCCCCCTGTCCTCTCATCCGTTCGCACAATCGTATTAAAGTCTCCTCCGATCACCAGTGGACCTACTACTCCACTCATCACTTCACTCAGCTCACTCCATAAGCCACTTCTTCTACTTGCAGATGGAGCCGCATACACAACTATCAGGTTCAACTCCTCCTGACCATTCACAATCTTGGCTTGGATATACTGCTCCGAAAACTTCAGTATTTCCACTTCTCCTGCATCCGACCTCCAAAGAAGCCACAAACCACCGCTTTGACCAACTGCGTCCACCCGAAACGATTTATCAAATCCCAAACTTTGGCAGATTCGACTCGCTCTATTCCCCCCTGCATGAGTCTCAAATATTGCGAGTACGTCTGTCTTGAATTTTTTCAATATATAGCGGATTGAACATCGAAAGTTGGGTTTATTCGCCCTCCGGCAATTCCAAAAAATGCAATTTATCATTGATCGATTAACAAACGTGCGAACTATCGGGGCGTACCATCAAGTAGTCGTCAACTCCGTTTCCGGAGCCAACGCTTCCCTTTGTATCCCCACCATCTCATCTGTATCTTTCTCGACAATTACCAACTGTAAATTATCACTAACTTCCTGGCTACCCGTTGTGATATTCTACAGTTCCTCTTGTCTCTCTGCCACAAACACTCCCCCTGGGCGACCAACCATATGTTCACCTCCACGCTGACGTTTACCTGAGGAAAGTAAATCTGTCTCTTTGCGTGAAAACTCAGCCCCTCTTCCACGATTGGGCCTCTGACTCTTGTTCTTCGATTTAGAACCATTTGGCCCATTTGATTTCACACCCACAGCCCGCCAATCATTCACACCATCCCGCGGCCCATTTCGATTATCACCCATGACAAAAGGCCCAACATGCCTTACTTGAGTAGCACTCTTCTCTTGCCCAGCTGGATTTTGAAAAATCCTATTTTTTTTATTTTGTCCCGAAGATATCTCTCCCTCCTGTAAATCCGTTGATTCCATATCTTCTCCCAACGTAGCAAATCTGTTTGACATCTCAACGGTTTCCAAATTAGATTTTCCCGAGATATCCCGGAGATTTCTTCCCAAACCAGTCTCGGAGCCACATGCCTCAAACACCACCGTCTTCGCCGGTGGTTGAGACCTCCGCCCTCCTCTTCGCACTTCCGTGAACCCATCATTCGCCGGTGGCAGAAACGCTGCAACTTTTTCCGGCACACTTGCTATCTGTTTCCCACTCGCTAGATCAATAGTCTTTAAAGGGCACTGATGAATCAAGTGTCCATAGACACCACAGTGCGAACAAACGTTAGGCAGACCCTCATACACTACAAAGTAGCGTTCGCCATTAACCATCACAGACTTCTTCAGTGGTTTCGAGAGATTCACCTCCACACACACCCTAGCAAAGCGAGCTCTCTCGAACCGAAGTGTAGCTGAGTCCACCCGAACTGGATTCCCAAGCCCACTAGCAATACCCAACAAGATCTCTTGATGATAGAAATTCAGTGGGAGCTGAGACAAACGCACCCACACCGGCGTTGTCGTAATTTCATCCGTTAAAGGATTGAATTCCGGGCTCCAGGCTTGTACCATGAGATGGCTACCAAAAGCTCTCCATGGCCCTCCTGTTAAAGCTGCCAAATACTCTTCATTCTTCTCAAAACGGACCATGAAGAATTGATGTGGGAGATCCATAGCATTCATACCCCCCGTAGGCTTCCATATCTCTCTCAGCTTCCTTGTCAATACCGAGATATTGATGTTTCAGCCAAGCACCTTCACTATCATGCAATTCTTCCACAACTCATTCATGGCTTTCAAGACAGTCGCCCCAATAGTGATCACCGGCTCACCATTCTCGCCCTCCAGGAACTCCACTTGCATCCTGGCCTTCACAAACTCACCCTCAATTACCCGGTCCGGTCTTGGTACTCCGCCACCACCGCTCCCAACGACTTTTCCCACCCACACCTTCGATGCATCCGGAGGATCACCCGGCGGCCTCCCCCGATCATCGATGTCACTCATCATTGCATCTTGCTCCCCTGGAGTTAAAACCCTAGCATTGCTCTCTTCGCCCATCACATTTTTCTTCAATTGTTTTTTTCCAATTCAAATCAAACAAAATTGTTTTAAGAAACTAAGAAGGGGTTATTGGCAAGTTGATTTGTGTAGAGTTTGGAGATTTTAAAAGTTTATAGATACGATTTTATTAGAAGCCAAAGCACGACGTTTACAATCTTATGGATGGTCTTCTCTATTGTCCACTGTCCGCCTAAGTCATGACAATGTTCTCCCTACCCACCCTCCTCGTCCAATTACGGTTCTGGAATCTCTTTCTGGTCATAATCTTCATTCACTAATTTCTTCCCATGGCTCATCTCAATTTTGAAATACGGAAACGCTAGCCACTGCTTTATTACCCCAAGATCGCTATTTGGTCGAACAAATACACCTATGAAGGTGTGTTTCTCCTGACAAATTAGTCTGGCACTACACAAAGTCAGGTGTATATATTGTACGATCGGGTTATTGGTTTCTTACCCATGATCCGACTAGTACAATTCCCCCAATACCAGTGCCGCATGGTTCTCTTGAATTAAAGAATAAAGTTTGACAGCTTTCTACCCTACCGAAGAGCAAACACTTTCTTTGGCGTGCTCTTTCACGGTATTTGGTGACTCTGGCCCGTTTAGCAACATGAGGGTTGTCCTTAGCATCTCTTTGTGCTCGTTGTGGTAGAGAGGATGAAACGATTAATCATGTCTTATTCACATGCCCCTTTGCACAGATCGTTTGGCGTTCGTCCCATACTCCTTTTCTAGATTTAAATTGGCTATCCGACGATTTTGAGACAAACTTCTCTGTATTCTTTGATCCTGCTCTTCTGCAGAACCTCCCTATGGAAGAACAATTGCTATCATTGTAGCTATTATGGCGAATTTGGAATGCTCGTACCAATTTTGTTTTTAACAATATACGTGAAAATGCTTCTTCACTGGTGCTAAAGGCAAGAGCTGAAACTAGAGATTGGGTATTGATGACGTAGAGGCATCAAAACCACTGTCCTTCTACTCCACCGCCTCTTATTCTCCACCCGTTGGAAACGTCCCCCTGTTTCAATGGTAAAGTGTAATTATGATGCTGCTTTCAATATACATACCTCTCAATCTGTTGGAGGCTGGGTTATCCGGGATCATGAGGGTCTCCCTAAGTGTTGGGGAGCGATTAATCTACAGAGAGTTGCTTCTCCTTTAGAAGCTGAGACAAAAGCCCTCCTTGTGGCTTTACAAACAGTCATGGATTTGCGGCTATACTTCGATTTTGTTTGAAGGTGATTGCATAAATCTTGTCCATATTCTCAATGGTGAATCTGTGGACATCTCGATTTTGAACCTGTTTACTTTTGGGCATCAAAATTTTCTAATTTACATTTCGTATTTGCAAAGCGTGAATGTAATATGGTGGCTCACACAATCGCACAGAAGAGTTGTCTAATTTTTCCTTTTTATTCGAATTTTGTAACTCCGCCAATATGACTTGAACAACAACTTTGTATTGATCTTTTGAATTCAATATAAATCAAGTTTGACGGAAAAAAAATCAATTTAATTTATAATTTAACATTTTACATTAACAAACTAAATTGGCTATAACCAATTATTCTTGGACTTTGAAGTCCATTTTCTCAAAAATACCTGGTTCAGAAAACAACGTGGGCCACTAGCCCTGGGTTTTCGGTAAAAACCGAAACCCCCAAACCGAATAAACCGAAAGAATCGGTTATTGGGGCTTAGGTGAGAAGGGATTGTAAACCGAACGGCGAAATTGAAATTGGGATTCGGTTTCGGGGAATTTTGGGTTTGGGGGACGATTCCGATCGGTTTTTACTAAACCGAGGTATAAATACTTAATATCACTAAACCTAATCATTTTGCTCACCACTCAACCCAGACCCGACTTCATCACCTTCTTCATTAGATCAAAAATCCCAAATTTAAAATTAAAACCTAAGAACCCTAACATCAAAATTCTTTAATTCTTTAATAAACCACTAGATTAATAACCCGTGCTGCGCCCGGGTGCTATTTTTTTTTAGTTTTGTATGCGTTTTTGTATCACAAATTTTATTTTAGGATCAAATCAGTATGAGAGTATTAGGTTCTTGTACAGTTTGTTTCATTATAAGTTTACCGTTGTTAAATAGTTTCAGATTATATAACATGTGTTGTGTCCGGGTGCAAAATTTATCAACATAATAATTGTTAGAGTATGGAAAATTAAAATAATATAAATATTTTTTTAGGTCCATGATTATAATACATGCAAATTAGGGAGTGTTCAAAATTATTAATCTATAAATATTAAGTAAAAAAGAATTTCTTATATTTGTTTATCGGTTAATTTTTATTTTTGGAAATTTCCGGTCCTATCCCATTTCCGTCCCGGATTTTAATTGAGACATATAAATAGAACCTCTTTTCCGATTTCTAAATTTTCGTCTCGTTTCCGTAAAATCTCATCCTAAATTCTCGGTCTCATCCCATCTCGTTTCCATCTTGGATTTTAACTGCGGCACAAATGGAACCTCTTTTATGATTTCTAAATTTATGTTCCGTTCCCTAAAAATTCCATCCCAAATTTCCGTCATGTTTCCGTTATCGTAAAATCAACAATAATTTATTATTATAATTTTACCATTTAAATGGAAAGATTTTAATTTATTTTTATTCTATTATGACTATATATTTTATATTTAATGAATTATATATACTGGCGCATAAATGGAACCTCTTTTTTGAATTCCAAATTTATGACCCTTTTCCGTTCCTGTAAAATCCCGTTCTAAATTCTTGGTCCCGTCCCATCTCGTTCCCGTTTCGGATTCTTTAACTTGGGCATAAATGGAACCTCTTTTTGGATTTCTAAATTTATGACCTGTTTTCGTTCCCGTAAAATCCCGTCCAAAATTTTTGGTCTCGGCCCGTCCGTCTCGTTCTCATCCCAGATTTTAACTAAGACATAAATGGAACCTCTTTTACGATTTCCAAATTTCCGTCATGTTTCCGTTCTCGTAAAATCAACAATAATTTATTATTATAATTTTACCATTTAAATGGAAAAATTTTAATTTATTTTTATTCTATTATGACTATATATTTTATATTTAATGAATTATATATACTGGGGCATAAATGGAACCTCTTTTTGTATCACAAATTTTATTTTAGGATCAAATCAGTATGAGAGTATTAGGTTCTTGTACAGTTTGTTTCATTATAAGTTTACCGTTGTTAAATAGTTTCAGATTATATAACATGTGTTGTGTCCGGGTGCAAAATTTATCAACATAATAATTGTTAGAGTATGGAAAATTAAAATAATATAAATATTTTTTTAGGTCCATGATTATAATACATGCAAATTAGGGAGTGTTCAAAATTATTAATCTATAAATATTAAGTAAAAAAGAATTTCTTATATTTGTTTATCGGTTAATTTTTATTTTTGGAAATTTCCGGTCCTATCCCATTTCCGTCCCGGATTTTAATTGAGACATATAAATAGAACCTCTTTTCCGATTTCTAAATTTTCGTCTCGTTTCCGTAAAATCTCATCCTAAATTCTCGGTCTCATCCCATCTCGTTTCCATCTTGGATTTTAACTGCGGCACAAATGGAACCTCTTTTATGATTTCTAAATTTATGTTCCGTTCCCTAAAAATTCCATCCCAAATTTCCGTCATGTTTCCGTTATCGTAAAATCAACAATAATTTATTATTATAATTTTACCATTTAAATGGAAAGATTTTAATTTATTTTTATTCTATTATGACTATATATTTTATATTTAATGAATTATATATACTGGCGCATAAATGGAACTTCTTTTTTGAATTCCAAATTTATGACCCTTTTCCGTTCCTGTAAAATCCCGTTCTAAATTCTTGGTCCCGTCCCATCTCGTTCCCGTTTCGGATTCTTTAACTTGGGCATAAATGGAACCTCTTTTTGGATTTCTAAATTTATGACCTGTTTTCGTTCCCGTAAAATCCCGTCCAAAATTTTTGGTCTCGGCCCGTCCGTCTCGTTCTCATCCCAGATTTTAACTAAGACATAAATGGAACCTCTTTTACGATTTCCAAATTTCCGTCATGTTTCCGTTCTCGTAAAATCAACAATAATTTATTATTATAATTTTACCATTTAAATGGAAAAATTTTAATTTATTTTTATTCTATTATGACTATATATTTTATATTTAATGAATTATATATACTGGGGCATAAATGGAACCTCTTTTTCGAATTCCAAATTTCTGACCATTTTTCGTTACCGTAAAATCCCGTTCTAAATTCTTGGTCCCGTCCCATCCCGTTCCCGTTTCAGATTTTTTAACTTGGGCATAAATGGAACCTCTTTTTCGATTTCCGAATTTCTGACCCGTTTTCGTTCTCTTAAAATCTCGTCCTAAATTTTTGGTCCCGTCCCGTCCGTCTCGTTCTCATCCCAAATTTTAACGAAGACATAAATAGAATCTCTTTTACGTTTTCCAAATTTCCGTCATGTTTCCGTTCTCGTAAAATCAACAATAATTTATTATTATAATTTTATCATTTAAATGGAAAGATTTTAATTTATTTTTATTCTTTTATGACTATATATTTTATATTTAATGAATTATATATACTGGGGCATAAATGGAACCTCTTTTTCGATTTTCAAATTTCTGACCCGTTTCCGTTCTCGTAAATTCCCGTCCTAAATTTTTGGTCCCGTCCCATCCGTCTCGTTCTCATCCCAAATTTTAATTAAGACATAAATGGAACCTCTTTTACGATTTCCAAATTTCTGACCTTTTTCCGTTCCCGTAAAATCCCGTTCTAAATTTTTGGTCCCGTCCCATCCCGGTCGTTCCCATTTCAGATTTTTTAACTTGGGCAGTAAACAGAACCTCTTTTTCAATTTCCAAATTTCTGACTTGTTTCCGTTCTCGTAAAATCATGTCCTAAATTTTTGGTCCCGTTTCGTCCGTCTCGTTCTCATCCCAGATTTTAACTAAGACATAAATGGAATTTCTGGTATAATAACCACATAAATCTATATAAAGATATCATAATTTGTTAAAAAAAAATATTTAACAACATCTTAAATTTGTTATGATATTAACATTGTTGGTATTAATCATTTAAAACTATCTTTATCTTTTGTATTTTAATTGATTTTGATAATTAAGATTATATATTAAAATTAATGTGTAGATTTTATATTCATATCGAAACTGATGTTGGTTCTAATTTTGAATGTATGTTACCTTTTTTATATATTTCAAATATATCGGTTTGAATTAGATGAAAATATTTGAGCAAATTTGAAATTAGTGTTAATTCCAATATATAGATTTGAATTAGATGGGCCGGAAAAAAAAAAGATTTGAATTAGATGGAGATATTTTAGGAAGTTCGTAATTAGTGTTAATTTTCGTACCATTAATTTACAATCTTAGATAAGGCAATTATCATGTAGGGAAATAGTTAGAGGATTTTTTGGGTACATGAATAGCATGATTAATTTTATGAATTATGATAATTGTTAATCTAATATAAAGATTAGACTGATTGTATTATAGTCACGAATAATATAATTTGTTTTGAAATATTATGAATGATCTTGTGTTTATATTTAAATTTTAAATGTAATGGAAAATTGGAGATATACGAAATTACGAAGGGATTAGAGAGTGACTATACTCTTATCTCCCTGTATCATCGTTTCGTGAAATCCACAAGTACGCATGACCAATCGCAAAGCTCTTATTTAAAGATCAACCAAAACAGTTGAAGAATTATCATATGACTTCATCGAAGTGAGCAAACAACTGAACAATAGCTTACCATTTACTACTTAACCGAAGTGCTCTAAAGAATCCCCTCAAGGACTGATAATCAATTTCCCTCTTTAAATATGAAACTAAAATCAAGAATCTGTTGTCCAAAAAAAAAAAAAAAAAACCAAGAATCTATCCTAG
This sequence comes from Erysimum cheiranthoides, assembly GCA_011420285.2. Taxonomy (NCBI): domain Eukaryota; kingdom Viridiplantae; phylum Streptophyta; class Magnoliopsida; order Brassicales; family Brassicaceae; genus Erysimum; species Erysimum cheiranthoides. The sequence goes on along the minus strand of CM022179.2, from coordinate 19,103,424 downwards.
CCTATGTTATAACGAAGAACAACTTATATAATTCTGTGATATAGATCAGGCTTTATAATCTTTGGGAAAAAAAATTTACATAACAAAAGTGTCTATTTTAAACCCATTTTAAACCTCACAAATTACAATAAAAAAAGTGATTACAATAGATCACAAACAATAAAAGAAGAAGAAAAAAACGTCACTTCTTGAATCTTTGCATCAATGGAAGAATCAAAAGCGCATCACGTAGCGATCATACCGTTTCCCATAATGGTTAATCTCATCCCACTTGTCGAGTTAGCTAAACGACTTGTTAATCGACACGGCTTCAACGTCAATAAAGAATGATAAATAATAACCTGAACTTATTCAACATTGATCGAAGTCAAAAACTAAATTATGGGATTTGTATTAAAGAATAAAACCTACATCACATACATCTCATACCTTCCAAAATCTAACACGTTCAACAAAAAAACGAAAGAAAAGAGCAACAATCTTTTTTGGCTTGACATTCCCTTGTACAGTTTTTATTCGTTTGATGCACTTTGTATCATCTCGTCCATATGTCTGCATCAATAAACACATAAAATAAAACTCAAATGAATATTTTCATAAACATTGTACTAAAATCTTGTTGATCTTACAATATGATAAGATTAAATTAAACCCAACATAAAAAGTGCATAGGAAGCGAAACCTTACTTAAAACTTGTTCTTATCTCTTCTTATGTCCAAGTGGGTGTGTTGGTGTGAACCGTCAACCTATTCCTCAATAATGCTTTCATTTTTGTGATCCATTACAATAACTTTATTATCCTTTGCCACGATCTCCATCGCAGGTTGAGCCCCAACAACGCTATATCGACCCTATTGAGATCAATAACATCAAAAGGAACAATTAGGAACTTAGACAAACTGATAAAAAGAATACAAAGCTATGTACTCACGGTCATCTTCTTTGACCAAACAACGGTAAGCAAGAACAGGAGTAAGCTTACCATTGGATCTTCGACGCAGGTTGCCAACACAAATCTCCGAGAAATGGTGAATCTATGACTCATGAATGTTGTCAATACCACAACCTGACATATACGTAAAGGTATTTTCAGAAATCTTAACACTTACATAACCATATCAACCTTCATGTCTTTTTTAAAGATGGAAATCTAAAATAGAAATTGGAGGATTTCGAGTGTACTTCCTCAACAAATGGCAATATTAAGTAAAGAAAAAAAATGACTTGGAAGTTAAGGAATGAACCTTGCCACCAAGATAGATCGTTCCAACATCGATGGAGACGGCGCAGTATGATTCCGCCATTGGCAACAAAAAGCTCTACCGCCATTGCTTCCCGGAGAAGTTGGAGGTCTTCACCGATCTTCTCTAAATCCTTCGTAAGACTATAATCTGAAACCCATGAAAAAATAAACTCATCAGAAATTTTTTTAAAAAAAAAACAACGAAGGAGAAAAAGAGAATGTTTTGTACCCTTCATAAAGGGAGGGTCATCATGTTTTGTAAGCAGCCAAATTCACAGAGAATGAGCTGCAAAAACAGAAAGAGAATGTTTGTTAAAAGCATACGACACAACAAATCTTTGAAAGAAAAGAGCAAATGCTAGTAGAATGCACACGAACTAAATGGAAACTATACTCAAAACTCATCACCGTTTGTTTTTCTTTAGCACACGAACTAAATTTATAGGGAGAGATATAAGGTAGCGAATTAGGTTTCGGCGGATGAAAATCTTAACAAAATATATATATATTCATATACATTAATTGTATATAAAATATTTTTAATGAGTTAATTGCGGAACAAACAAAGATCGTTTCAAAAACATATGTAATTAATAATATCCTATATAGTAAGATTCTACAGAAATTTTAGGAAGATTATGAGAATTTTATATGGTAAGCTAATTATTTTTTTTAAAACACATTAAAAACGAAAATTACGAAATTAATGGTAAGATTCGTTTGATTCTTTTCGGGTAAATAGTAATTAATTGTTTCCTAAGATTTGGCTAAATATTCGGGATAATATACCCGAATTAAAGATCCGATTTTTTAAAAGGATTTGACACGGCTCGAAAACGGCTTAAACGGCTTCGACCACTCTTTTCTTCCGATTTTACCCCTCTTCCAAAGAACAAAATTCTGAAAATGGCTTATATGGCTCTACCCCTCTTCCTCGTTTAATAATATAGATTGCCAAAGAGCTTCTTGTGTTCTGAAACGCTTCTTGTTTCAGAAAACCATTGCCAAAGAGCATTACACTTAATCGATTACATTAATAGAATTATATATATCCCAATGCACTATAAATTTCAGAGCAAGTACAGATCTAATCTTAATAAGAAACAAGTACAGAGCAAGTACAACGGCATAAGATCAACCGTTTAGGTGCAGTCCGATGGGCTGGAAAGCTAGCCCAATAAGATTTTTTCTTTTTTGTTGGGTCGGCAGCCCAATATATTCCGTATCTGTAACAGCTCTTCATCGGCTTACCAAAAAAAAAACAGCTCTTCATCGCCTCTTGGATCTTCGATGGTGGGGAATAATATTCTGGTGACCGGTGGTGCTGGTTACATCGGAAGTCACACGGTGCTTCAGCTTCTTCTCGGCGGCTACAACACCGTCGTCATCGACAACCTCGACATGTCCTCTCTCAACCGCGTCAAGGATCTCGCCGGATATCATGGGCAATATCTCATCTTCCGCCAGGTTTGGCCCTTTCTTCATCTTCTCTTTAAATTTTGGTAATCATGACCTGAATTGAAAGTTGTTTGTATCTCGATTTGTTTACAATGCTTGATTCCGTTTTGGGAGACCAAATGTCTTATAGTCTTACTCGATTGCTGGATCGATGTGTGCTCTAGATATTACCGGTAATCTTAGATTTTTCTTTTGCAAATCTTGTTAGATGGCTCATGTATCAAAGTGAAGGTTTTCTCTGAATCAAAGTGAGCCTCCTTTTACTCACATGTTCAAGTAATCTCACGGAATTTTTTTGTAGCTTTCGTGCTAAGCTCTCTTTCTCTCTGTCAGATTTGAGGCAGTAATACATTTTCCTGGACAGAAAGCAGCCGTGGCAGAACCGCTTCTTCATTATACCAATAATTTGATTGAGACTACTACACTTTTGGAAGTGATGGCTGCACACAGATGTAAAAAGGTAATCTCTTTTGTTCTGTAAAAAGTGATGGCTACACTTTTGGTATTCCTTATATATGTGAAACATGATTTAACTTTCTGTCATTGATCTCAATCAGCTTGTAGTTTCTTCCTCCGCTACTGTGCCTGGCTCTACAGAAGAGTCTCCCCTGTCTAGGATGAGTCTTTATGGACGGACACAGGTACTCGGTAGTTTTTTTATAGCAAAGCAGAAGTTTTTTTTGTGGATTTGATTGGTATTTATCCTGAAATGTTTCTCATTTTGTAGCTGTGCATCGACTACATCTGCCGGGATGTAGAACTTTCTGATCCTGAATGGAGAATCATAGTGCTGAGGTACTTTAACCCTGTGGGAGCTCACATTGGTGAGACTCCAAATCAACTCATCATGCCTTCTGTCCAGCAAGTCGTCTCTCTAAGGCTGCATAACCCGAAAAATTTTGGAATCGACTATACCACTAAAGATCTCGGTGTAAGACTTTCACATCCTAATACAAGGATTATGCATTTTTATTGTCCCTTAAATCCCTGCATCACTCTCACATAGACCACCTGCTTCTTATCGCTTTGCCTTATAAATCATGTAAATCTTGATCCATGGGTTGGCAATCCAAGGAATTGTTTGCTCCAACTCCCTAGATGAGAGGCACTAGAAGGATTTGAGTCATCACTAGAACTCTTAAGTATTATGATCATTGATAGGTTTACTTTTCTTACTTCAATAGTAAAGTAATAACATGAGAATTAATTTTCTTCCTCAAAATCGTCGACTTCAACTTGACCATATACTTTGTGATGTAATAATCTTGCTTTTATCCTCGGTAGGATGAGTTATATTGATCTGATTGGTCTTTTTCTATTTCAGGTACGAGATGATATACAAGTTGTTAATCTAGCAGATGGCCATATATGTGCGCTTCAAAAGCTAGACAATACTGAAATAGGTAGGCTTTTCTTTTCTTAAATACCTCATGGTCTTGACAATACATATCCGCTTATGTATACAAACAAGCTCAGCTGTTTGATGTGGCTGTTGTGCTAGGTTGTGAGGTATATAACCTGGGAACCGGAAAAGGAACAACGGTGTTGGAGATGGTTGATGCATCTGAAAAAGCTTCTGAAAAGGCCGACGTTAAAAAAGTGGAATCTACATCCAAATCTCCATCAGCACGAACCTATGCCTCTGTTGTCAAGAAATCACCTCCACGACCACCCAAATTTGAAAGGGAATCAGCTCCACCGCCGCCACCGCCGCCACCGCCACCACCACCACCACCAGCAGCCAAGACGATAACATCCAAACAGATGCAAATTGAGGTTGCTGCATGGCAGCAGAGGACTGCGTCTTATAAAACCAGTACAGAGTCTATGGAGGATGATCTCACAGATCGTGAGCTTTACAAAAAAGAAAAAGGAACGAAGAAGAAGACACATCGGCCAAAAGATCCCAAGAATCCAGTGGCATCAGTGGCATCAAAGGCGGCAGAGGCAGAAGCACCACTGGAATATGATAATATCAAGCTAGTTGACGCTCCTGTTACTCCGTTCATTACCTCTGGCCAAAGAAAGTCTAAGTCTGCTTCTCCGTTCATTACCTCTGGCCAAAGAAAGTCTAAGTCTGCTTCTGCGTCTGCATCTGCTTCTGCGTCTGCGTCCTCGTCTGGGTCCTCGTCTGCGTCTGCGTCCTCGTCTGTGTCTGCGTCTGCGTCCTCAGCACTGTTCTCATCTGCATCAGTGATATCCTCATCTGCATCAGCATCAGTGTCAGTGTCTTCATCACAGATAATTGAAAGGCTAGATGTACTCGAAGACTTCCTCTACATTTTTTTCGAGCTTAGATCAGAACAAATTTTGTTGCTGGAGGATCCTCGCACACAACAGGAGCTGATGGTTAAGGAGCTTAGAGCTTTTACGATTGTGAGTGACTTAGCAAAATCTATCAGGGAAGATGTTGAAATTGGAAGAGAGGATGTATTTGAGTCAGTCGCGAGGGTGAGGCGTTTGACTAAAAGCTTGGAGAACCGTTATCAGAATGAGATTTCCTGTACTTCTGAATGGGAATGCAAACGGGAATGGCCCTAATAAAACTCTTATCACCACTTTGGTGTATTTTTGTGCAGCTAACTATCGGTAGTTATATGGAAGAGGAAGACCAAGGAGAAGCAAAAAAGTTGCTATAGTTGTATGGATACTCTTCTGCAAGTGTTTTCTTTCTTTCTCCCTTTTGGAATCTGTCCTGCAGAGACTGTTAGAAAAAAAAAAATGGATTTAAAAACAAAAAATGTTTTTTTAACCATGGTACTATCTTATTTCATAAGTCTCATTGTTGTATCCATTTGGAAAACACAAAATTGGAAAAACAACTATGGGTCAGGTTACAAGCAGCTAGTGTATATTACATTATGAAAACCAACTAAGGATACATAATACCGATTACTTGCACAAACCCCTACTAAGGATACATAATACTGATTTCTTACACAAACACCTATTAAAGAAGTCATAGCAGACACCAAAATGGTTAAACAGAGATAACTTCTATATGAACAAATCATCTGTTGCTGCCAACCTTTCCATTTATTGAAGTCCCTACTAACTGAGAAGACTGACCTGCTAATATACCACAAACACAATTCTGAGAGTCATAGTACCTTCATGAACTGTGTTGCCAAAAAATGTTGAACCTGACAGATTTAAATCGAGTGTCTTGAGTCAATTTGCCCCTCTTCTTGTTCCTTTTCATGTGATCTTGATCTTTTCTTAAAGGGCTTGCTTTAAACTCTGATATATGAGACCTGACTTGTGGTTTCTTCATTAAAATCAACTTCCACTATTTCCCTTGTATATTCCATTGGTCATAGCCTATGATCAGATCCCAAAAAAAAAAAACAAAAAAAACAATTTCTTGTATATTATTAATCTCAATTCCCATACAAAATAAAGAGATACATTTTTTGCAAATTTTATTTCAAAAATGTACATTTCAGGTTTTAAGGAAAAATTTAAGATCTGAAACTCCAATTTATATAAATTTATTCAAAAGCATTAATCCTTCCTGCATTGATCAAACTACTTAAGAACCAAAAATCTTTTTTTTTTTAACAAACCAAATATCGTTTAAGTTTCTTGTATCGATTTTCAAACTATTCAGAGGTTTTCTGAAAATTTTATATCAAAAGTATATTTGATGTTAATGATAAGTTCACAGAAGACAGACACCATCACACCAGGGATCGAGTACCCGACTCTACAATTTATTTGTAGAAATTAGGCTAATGGGCCGGCCAGTTGTGGCCCAAATGTTGACAAAAAAAAAAGTATATTTGATGTTTTGTAAAATGAAATTAAGGGAATTTTGGGAGTCCATGGCCAATTTTTAAACGTGGTCGTTTCTGACAATTGTTCCTGATCCATGCATGGATCTTAAACGAAAAAATGAAAGTTAGTTACCATTAAAGTGTCGCCAATGTTGACCAAGGCCAACTTTTAAACGTTTCTGAAAATTGTTCCTGATGTTGTATTGATTCGCAAACTATTCAGATGTTTTCTGAAAATTTTATATCAAAAGTATATATTTGATGTTTTGAAAAATAAAATTAAGGGAAATTTGGGAGTCCAAGGCCAACTTTTAAACGTGTTTTCTGAAAATTGTTCCTGATCCATGCATGGTCTTAAACGAAAAAACAAAAAAGTTAGTTACCATTAAAGTGTCGCCAATGTTGACCAGTGACCACCAATGCTTGAGGTATATAGGAGGGATTGATTGCCACTGGTTGTCCACGAAAACTTGAAGACCACTGACTTGGTCTTGTTGAAGTATGGTTAGAGAGGTTGGGTCGCAGTGAGGCCCCGACGCCCCGTCCCTAGTACAACATCCGGTTGCTTGCATATCGGGTAATAATTCAGTCTAAAAATCGATTCATTGTCTTCGAAAAACTCTCTAAAATGCCTCCTTTTGATACCAAGACTCATTCCAAGAAGCTCCATGATAATTAGAGAGAGATTGCTCATGGCTTCCGCGTATTCTTGATAAACCCTCCTGCATAAATGCATGGACAAAATTAACCAATTTAGATTTCTTGCATTTACGTATATCAATAACATAAACGCAAAAGTAAAGGCGAAGAAACAATGGATGTCTCAAAAAAAACACTTTATATATACCCGAAATCATCGTATCCGCATCCCATTGTCTTAATAATGTAATCTTTAACGGTTTGGGAGTGGTTTAGGTTCTTGTCCTTCGGGGCCGGATAAGGAAAACGACAGTGTTTCCTTCCAGGGGAGATTCTCCTTGAATCTTCCGACAAAACTACTAGCGTAACCTGTGGTTTCACCCCACTTCCTCTGAGCCTGTAGTTTCTCACAAGTAGGTGACTTAAAGAATGTGTCCATTAGCTTACGGGCATTAGACAAGAGCCTCTCGTCAATTCCGTGGTTGGTGACTAAAAAGAAACCATGTTGCTTTGCTGCTTCCGAGACGAGTCTTGTAGCCTTAGAGACCAAGGAAGGGTCGCCATGAGAGGAAGCCGGCAAGGTCGATGAGAGGGACTTGGAGGATTGGAACATTTGTGGAAGGTTTCTCATGGTCAGGCCATACAAACTCTTGAGGTATTTGGTCTGGTTGATGATTTAGGACTGTTGGATCGAAGATCTTCAAAGGGTTCTTTTTGGATTTGTTTTTGTTGAATCTTTGAGGGAGCTTAGTGGTGATGCATTAATTCCATTTTGTTGAATCTTTACTTTTGTAAATGTTGTTGTGGAAATGGACAGGTGAAGAGCTAGTCATATTTATAAGAGCTAGACTAGAAATCTAGAATCATCCAATTCAAAAAGGATAAAGTTTAAAGGATGGTGATGTATTTTACTACGGATAGATTTTTTTAGATCTTACAAAGACTTTTAGATTCTTTGCCTCTAAATTACTGTATTTTTCTAATAAATATTTCTTGGTTTTAGGATGAGAACTATAAGTACCAATATTATGATATATGTTTCTATAAATCTCTTACAAAACTTAATGATTGAGGTTAGACTTCTTTTTTGTATATATGTAAGAGATTTATAGAAACATATATCAGAGTATTGGTACTGAGTAGATCTTGTAATGGAAAAAGACAAAAAAGAAAGTCTAACCTCAATCTGCAGCATTGGTCGCCACTTGCTCCTCCCTGCATAAAGCAACGTGTATAAATCAAACTCAACACAAAAGATAACTGAAAAGTCAAATCTAACCATCATCAAAGACCGAATCACATAGTAATCAAAGGTTTTCCCTAAAAGTCACTCGATCGAGACATTAGCTAAAATACAAGCCTAGTCAAATTCTGAATTGTTCTAGCGAATTGCTTCAAATCGAGGTTATGTAGAAGCTAAGAATTTCTTACCTCTCAATGTCTAGTTCACTAAAACGTCTGAGATAAAAAAAATCATGGGGTGGAAATCAATATCATCCACATAATTCTTCATCTTTCGGGAACTTTTGTACCTCTTTATGCTTATATAACAAGTTACATATATAATGTGCTTATATAACAACTTACATATAATGAAATGACGGCTTCACAAAGCTTGATAGCATTAATATTCTGGAGGCAATCCTCATAGCTGTCGCGTCCTCGATAACGTAAACCAAAATGTACGGCGAGTTTTGGCAAGCTGCATGCATGCATTGGCTAAAAAGAATTTTTTTTTTTTTGGTTTTAATTGGCTAAAAAGAACTTATTAGATGTTACAAAATCACAAAATCAAGAAATCACAAGTTAACAAAAGGACAAGACAAAAACAGAGCATTACAGTTAGATGAAGCTTTGATATTTTACCCTTAGATGAAGATGTTGCGGGACATCTAATAAGTTCATTATGCTTGATATATACCTTCGTGTCGGACAACAAGAAGTCACGTGTATCTATTATAAATTTGGCCTTAGGAGGGTCTTTGCCGATTTTTGCAAAAGCTTTCTTCAATTAATCTTGGAACGTCGAATCCGATTATGCCATGGCCAATCCAAATTTTTTCGTTGAGCAAGTCATCATTGGAGATTTTAAGGAATGTAGGTTTGGATGTGGCGGAGAAGAAGTTCCAATATACTCATTCGTACGTGAATAAATCAAGTTGACTAAGTTAGATTTCGTTGTGTACGTCCAAAAAAACCGAGTGTTTAGTAAAATAAATCAAGGAACATTAGTGTCCAAAAAAAGAATAAATCAAGTTGACTAAGTTGACCAGAAGAAGAAAAATTAAATAATTAATTAAGAGAGAAAAAAACCGTGTGTTTAGTAAAATAAATTTGATATTCCTGGAAATATAAATTGTCTATTTTGTATTTTGTAACGTTTCAGAGCTCTTTCTCTTGTAATTCTAGGGCATTCTGATAGAATGATGAGAGATAGAGATTGGAAGAATTGTGTTATTGCTCTCATAGTATTCATCTTAACCTTACATATACTTATATAGTAGAGATATTTCCTAAACTATAGATACAAATCATTGTGATATTAATAACAAATATTTACCATATCTTTATAATATAATTGTGATTATTCTAGATCCTTCTATACATTCTCTGCAGATTTCTTCTCCTTAACTAAGCCATGGTATAATTCTATTTCGTCTTCTTTTCCCTGAGATTTCTTCATTGTTTATCTTGTACCGATTGGGTTCCTATGGATTTATGAATTTTCTTAACAATAGTTTGAAGTAATTGACCATACATACGATCATCTAAGATCTTTCCAAAACTTGTCATAGAAAATATGTTACTGAAGTAATTTTGTTTAGCGAAAATTCAGGTTTGCTTTAATTTGAAGGCAGAGGAGTCAACATATGTAATGGTATTTCCTTCATTTTGTGTCTATGGCATGTCGAATTTTTAGATAAGTTTGGAATAGAAGCAAGAATAGAGAAGGTGGTGTTCAGCACTTTAGCTTCCTGAGACCTTGTATAGATGTTTCTGAGATACATATGACACATTTGATCAATGTTTCAGGCTTATGACTATTATGTAGTTTGATTCGATGCCATTAACTTCGGTTACTTCCATATACTTGTCTTGATATTTGATTAAAGTTAGGCTTGCTTTTCGGATATTCACTCATTAGGTGTTTTATTTCTAACATAGGAATTACCTCCCAAAAGTGAAAAACATCTTGCTTTTAGATTCTGAAGGAAAGCGTGTAGCGGTTAAGTATTACTCAGATGACTGGCCAACGAATTCAGCAAAAGAAGCATTTGAAAAGGTTGTGTTCACAAAGACTCAAAAAATGAATGCCCGAACCGAAGGTAGATTTCGTCGTGATTCATGTTTAAAATACTCATTGTCTTGTTGAGTTATCTTTCATCCAATCTTTTCAAGCCTGATTACGCATTCCATCGTTACAATTGCTACTTCTTGATATGCATTGGAAGTAACGGCACTGGAGAACAACATTATTGTGTACAAATTTGTGCAAGATCTCCATTTCTTTGTAACGAGCGGTGAAGAGGAAAACGAGCTTATCTTAGCCAGTGTGCTGCAGGGACTCTTTGATGCAGTGACCTTTCTCCTTAGGTTTGATTACAGATTTTGTTCTATTTATTTCTACATCTTCAAATTAGCTCAACTTTTCGACTTTCCATTCTCTTAAACCTCAATTACAGAGGCACTGTTGATAAGAGAGAAGCACTAGACAATCTTGATCTCATAATTCTATGCTTTGATGAAATTATCGATGGCGGGTATGAAACTTTCTCCTCCTTTCGCCATTCCTAGAACCATTAGATCAAATGTACTGTTTCATAGGTTATATAGTCTTATACTATTTTATATCTCAGTATTGTTCTGGAGACCGACGCAAATGTGATTGCAAGTAAAGCAGGGATCAATAGCACTGACCCTAACACTCCTTTATCCGAGCAGGTATCGTGTTTTTTAAAATGTGATCAACATTTTTGTCTTGATATTTTAAATCTTCTTGATACAAAACTTGAAAAAAAAAAGTCATTAATCCGACATCTCAAGAACTTCTTACATTTTCTCTACGGTTTTTCCTTCAGACGATAAGCCAGGCACTCGCGACAGCAAGAGAGCATTTGACAAGGTCACTTTTGAAATGATGTGCGTGTAGGTTGTATTGGTTGTTTCCGTTGTCGTCGACGTCGTGGTGGTGAATGTGTGTCTTGTCTCGTGTGGTTGAGTGATCAGACTCTTAAAAATAAAAGTTACTTTGGACTCTGTGGAATGGTAATAAAATACAATACTCAAACATCTACATGTTAGAGATGCTCATAAGTTAAAACTAGTATTATTGCAGCCGGCCAAATTGGTTATAGGTAAGGGATACTATATCAAATTTTGTCAACTCAGATACTAATTTTGCTTTTAATCCAATAAATTGGTGTATTTGTTTTTTGTCTCTCAAGTCCAAATATAATTGATTAGGGGCAACGTTGTACTTAAAAAAAATTACAAAGAAAAAAAAAATAAGAATTGTAATTACGTCAAAATGTCGACATTAGTTGTATTCGGCGAATATTCGATACAATAAATTGGTGTTGCATACAATATTCGGCGAATTGTATTCGATAGTCTCTTGTTTATGGCCAAGGCTCAAAAAGTCTAAACCCGTTGCTCAACTGCAACCTCCATCACAATGTCGACATTACTTGTATCTTTCTCCAACTTGGTTTCCTCTCGATACATTTATTATTCGGGCTGTTGGATTCTCTCATATATACTTAATTCCGATTTTATGTTTTTTTGGGTTTGCGAGAATTCTACGCAATTTCTTCTTCACTTTTTTCATGATCCCGAGACAATCTTAGACCTTCAATGTTCTTCTTCGATGTTTGTCAATCATTAACCCCTTTTAATTGTGATTTTTTTTCAATTTGAAGTGTTGAAACTGATTCTGGGTTTTCAAATTTAGGTTCTTTGGAAATTGGTTCCTCTATACTTGTTTGGATCAGACAAAGACTCTCTCTCAGGTATTTCATCGAACACTACATCAACTATTTCATTTGAAATTTAAAGATTCTTACTTTTTTTTCTACTCAATTTAAAGTCTTTCGATGTGATTTGATTCAAAGTCTTGTAGTTTCTCATAGATTGCTAAAATTGTTCAAGAATATGATTCAGTTATTCTTGTATTTGCTCTGATATGGTTGATTTTGTTGTAATGGTCCTCTGTGCAGAAACAGAGTCCATTTTGCAGATAGTTCCTGAGACAATGGCTGCTACATCATCTATCCTTTGTAATGCTAGCGAATCAGATGGTTGTCGTGATGATTCGGCTGCGTTCCTACTTAAATTAGTAGCCATTGCTTCGATTCTATTAGCTGGAGCTGCAGGTGTAGCTATGCCACTCATTGGCAGGCTTCATACCGATGGTAATCTCTTTGTGACTGCTAAAGCCTTTGCAGCTGGTGTGATCCTTGCCACGGGTTTTGTTCATATGTTGGCGGGTGGCACGGAGGCGTTGAGCAACCCGTGTTTACCGGATTTCCCTTGGTCTAAATTTCCTTTCCCGGGTTTCTTTGCAATGTTTGCTGCTTTAATCACTCTGTTTGTGGATTTCATGGGGACACAGTACTATGAAAGGAAGCAAGAGAGGGAAGCTAGTGAGTCTGTTTAGCCGCATGGCCGTGAACAATCACCGAGTATTGTTGTTCCTGTGGCTGCTGAAGGAACGAATGATGAGAAAGTGTTTGGAGAAGAAGATAGTGGTGGGATTCACATTGTTGGCATTCATGCTCATGCTGCTCACCATACACATAGTCACTCTCATGGTCGTGGTTCATGTGATGGACATCGTAAAATTGACATTGGTCATGGGCACGGACATGGACACGGACATGGACACGGACATGGACACGGACATGGACATGTACACGGGGGTTTGGAGCTCGGAAGTGGAGCTAGGCATGTCGTTGTTTCTCAGGTACAAATCTCTGTTCACTCTTTCCTGTTTCTTACAGAGTTGCAAATGAGGCAAGCTAAATATCCGAAAATCACATTTTTGCGATTATCATTCGAAACAACTTCCTATCAGAGTTAGCACTTGTTCACACACATATATCATTGGTTTATACATCTTATTTGGGTTTCTACTATCTTTAACAACTCCAAAATTTGTCTATCCCTAGGAGTATCTCAGTCTCCTTGCACAATCCGGCCTCTAATTGCAGCACTATCGTTCCACCAATTCTTTGAAGGATTTGCGCTCGGTGGATGCATCTCCCAAGCACAATTCAGGAACAAATCAGCAACCATAATGGCATGTTTTTTCGCCCTCACAACACCGATAGGAATCGCTATTGGAATTGCAGTGGCGTCCTCATTCAATTCTCACAGCATCGGAGCACTAGTCACCGAAGGTATCTTGGATTCTCTCTCGGCCGGGATTCTTGTGTACATGGCTTTAGTGGATCTCATAGCTGCTGATTTCTTGAGTACAAAAATGAGCTGTAACTTTAGGCTTCAGATTGTATCTTACTTGATGTTGTTCCTCGGAGCTGGACTCATGTCTTCTCTTGCCATTTGGGCTTAATTAGATTGTAAGATTCCATAGTTTCCACTATAGCTATAAACAATATGTATAGAGTTCTTTCTAAAGATTATCAATCTCAGAATTCAAAATTGCTCTGATTGGTGTTGAGGATAACTACAAAACTCATAGCTAAACTGTGTACTTCAAGAAATTGTATTTTCCAGTGTTCAAAGACAATGGACTCAAAAGCTAAATAGCCTTTTAAAACAGTATTTTCCAGTGAATGAAGATAATGTTAGACTATCATCAAAAGTGTTGCAGATAGTTTAAAATGTCATCCATTGATATTTCCAACCAGGAAGAATTACAACAGATAACAACAATAGGTTTAGTAACAACAAACTCAACCCAAAATGTGAAAATTATAACAAAGACATGATTTTGAAACCATCAAAAGCAGAGGTAAGCTTAAACAATGTCTTCTTCTTTGTGGGTTTCAATGGTAACATCAGAAGTAGGATAAGCGGCACAAGTGAGAACAAACCCTTCACCAATCTGGTCATCATCAAGGAAACTCTGGTCAGACTGGTCAACAGATCCAGACACAACTTTACCAGCACAGCTCGAACAAGAACCAGCACGGCAAGAGTAAGGCAAATCGATTCCAGCTTCCTCAGCAGCGTCAAGAACGTAAACGTCGTCGTCGCACTCAACCTCTTGCTCTCCTTCAGGAGTGATGAACTTAACCTTGTATGTAGCCATGGCTGTGACACGTCCACCACGAGCGGTGCCTGATTTGAGACCGAAGAGGGATTGTGTGTTGGCTGATGGGAGGGAACGGAGGCTGATGGGAGTCGTTGAACGACGGATGAAGGAAGTTCCGACGATGGCGCTTGAGAGAGCAGTGGAAGCCATTTTTGTGTGTTTTGGGGATAAAGCTTTTGAGAGTTTTTGGAGATTATGGCTTGTGGAAATGGCGTGGAGAGTGTGAAGGGGAGAAAGATTAAAGAGTTTTTTAACGAAAACGCCATGTACAGTGAAAAACTTTTCGCTCACTGCCACTTTCACCGCGTCTTTCGACCAATGCCACAGACCAAACATGAAGTGACGCTTTTGCCATGCGTTTTGCGAAAGACGCATCCACGCGCGCCGTACCAACGCGCCTGGTGGAGTATTACAAAATCAATTGGAAATCAAAAATCGTCACTTCCCGCAGTTACATGTCAGACGAAAGTTAAAGAGAAGGTCTTTGATATTTCAATTTATTTTCTGCGTCAATTTCTCAGTTTTTTTCGGTAATTTCGTGAGAGAAGATGATTGGAGACGATTCAAGCACAAATGATGCAATCGAGAAGATTCCTACTTCATCTTCTGCAGTTAACCCCAGTAGTGATGGATCTGGGGCCGGCGCTTCGGAGCTCTCGGTAGGGCATAGTAAGACGAGAAAACCAAAGGACACGGCTCTGCGCAACAGGTTGGAAAAAAAGTAAGAGGAAAGAGAATTTACCCAAAATTAGAAGTGTAATAACTGAAATGTGAATTGATTCCCTGTAGAGCGAGGGAGAGAGAAGCAGCGAAGGAGGAGTACAGAGCGAAGAAGAAAGCCAAACTTGGTGAAAACCGGAGTGTTGGTGCGTCATCTGGACAGTGTGATGGCAGCAAAGGAGAGGAGAAATCAACATCAGAGGCAAATCAAACAATTCCGCCCGTTAGCAATTCGTGAGTTCTATTGTCTTTGTCACTGTTATAAGGGTTTTCTGTACAATTGTTAGGAGCGAAATAGAAAGAATTTTGGTATTGTCCATCGTCTTTGACTTACTGACTTGGGAATGAATGGTAGTTCGTGAGTGTTATTGTCCATTTCGCTGTTCTTAGGGTTTTGTCTACAATTGCTAGGAGCCAAAATAGACAGAATAACCCTCTTGTCCATCTTCTTTTACTTACTGAGTCGGGTATGAATGGTAGACAGGCACAGAATGTAATTTCGGTCCATTGATATGGGATACTCAGTATCATATTCATTGGAAGTGTAAAGAGGAATAACAATACGATTGGCAATGTCAAATATATCGTAAAATATGGTTACCATGACTGAAAAGTGGTATAAATGTACAGGTCCGAGAGGAGAAAACAGCCTACCAGACAAGCAAAAGAAGTGTTCAATGCTGCTCTCCTACCTCCGCGTCTATTTTGCACAGATCGTTATCCAAAATTAGGCCGTATTAACAGCTACTCCAGACCTCAGTATCTCGTTAATCTTGTACAAGTGTTAGATGGGTCTAGGGAGTTAGCGTGGCTTAAACAATCATGCTTTCGGCGTTTGTTTGACCTACCAGCCCGAAAAAGTTTATTTTCTGGGAAACTTGTGCATCAGTTTCTATGTAGGTCACTAGTTAGTCAGAAAAAAGAAGAGCTGTGGTTTGTTTTTGGGGGGCATCCCATACGCTTTTCTTTGAGAGAGTTTGGACTGATTACAGGACTCAACTGTGGACCATATCCATGTGAAGAAACACTTGATTATATGGAGAATCCTCCTGATCCTGAAGGTACGAGTCAACCTGTTGATGAAGGTGAAAATAATCCTGATGCTGAGGCTGAAAAGTCTCCACCACCGTACTTTAAGACTCTGATAGGACCCAAGAAGGCATACACTATTAAATCTATTGTAGATATGTTAAAGCTGGACAAGAAGATGCCTGAGGAAGAAAGGATGGGTTATGAGCGCAGGCTGAGACTGGCTCTCATAGTAATTGTGGATGGAATTTTGGTGTGTGACACTTCGACTGTTAGAGCAACTTATAAAGTTGTCGGCATGCTTAAAAATTTAGATACATTTGTCAAATATCCATGGGGCCGTAAGTCATTTTGTAAGACCTTGGAGATGGTAAAAGTTGGTGTAGGGCAAGTAGAAAGTGCAGAAAAGCTTGTGGAAAGGCTAAGCCAATCTCATGCAGCAACTCATGGGTTCACTCTTGCCATCCAACTGTTTATCCTGGAAGCTGTCCCTCTGCTAGAAAAATACCTGCCTGACCCTAAAGATGAGCGTACTCTTAGTGACCGCAGTGTGCTAGAATTGACTTACCTGAAGTGTTATCACAATTCCAACATCTTTGAAACAGAGCAATATCCAAGGGTAACTAAATACTCATAACATGAGGGTAAGTTGTTAGTTATGTTGCTTCCCCTAACTTGCTAACACTCATTTTATTTATGTTTTAGCTTAAGGTGGAGAGCATTATAAATGGTGATGAAGATGGAGTACTGGTAGACTATTCATGGGGTGAAGATGAGACGCGAGATGTTGGAGTGGAGTATATTTCTAGAATGATTAAAAAAGGATACAAATTTAAGAAAGAAGACTGGCACGGTGGTGTGGGTAATCTACCATTGATAACAGCGTCCTTGAGGACTAAAGCTGAAAAACTCACTGCAAAACAGAAAGGGAAAGCAAAATGTAAACCAAAGATGAAAACAAAGCCGCAATGGGAACCTGAAAATGATGGTGGTGGTTGTAGTAAGATTCATGTGGACAATCTGACTGCAAAATATATTTTTAGGGAGGTAGAGCGTAGGAATAATGAGCACAGTTTGAAGGTACAGCAAATGATCTTCTTGGATAGGAAAACAATGAGAGATGAAGTTGTGGATGCTGTTGTTGATGTTGTTTTCAAATGTTTGAGGGAGAAAGGTGTGTTTGGTAGCAATGTTAACTACACAGATTTGCTGAATGAGGTGAAAAGGTCAGCTTGGTATGCTGATGGCGGTGCTGGCTAGGCACCAAACTTTGGTGCTGGCTCTTCTAGCCAGATACCAACCTATGGACAGGTGCCAAACTTTGCTTCTGGATTTTCTAACTTTGTTGGTGACGGTTCTACTCAGGTACCAAACTTTGGTGTTGCCGGTCCTACCAAGGTACCATATTATTTTTACAAACTTTGTATGAACTTTAAAACATTTAAGATACTGTTTGATACAATGTGTTAAATTTTGCAGGAATGGAAAGACCTTGGTATTCAGCATATTATAAACGACATTAACTCCACATTGAGTGAGAAGGTTTGTGTTGGATAATTAGTAATTTTGTGTCCATACAGTAGTTATGTATAACTTCTCGTTTTACTCATCCAGGATGGTGGAGAAAAAGTTGAAGTGGATAGAGTTGTTGAAGATCTTAGTAGTGCTAGTGAATCAGAAAATGGCACAGAATCTGGTGAAGAGGAAGATTTCCAGAAGGAACCAGTTGATGTGGATAGTGATGACAGTGAGGAGAAGGAGGAGGATGATGAAGATGGGGATGATGAAGATGGGGATGATGATGATGGAGAGGAAGATGGGGATGAGGATGATGATGATGATGAGGATGGGGATGATGATGATGGTCTGCAGGAGAACTTGGAAGGTGTAGCTGATGCTGTTGATGAAGATGTTGAAAAAGCTGAAAAGAAAGGCGATGGAGCAGACGAAGCCCAAGACGATGAGGGTGCTAAGGGAGAAGAACCTAAAGATATGGTGGATGAGGCAGAGGGTCCAAAAGTCATCGAAGTCGAGAAAGAGGGATCCAAACAAATGGAGGAAGATGTAGTGGACAAGACTGACAGCGGTGGTCGACATAGTTCTCATAATAGTGGACAAGCTAAGGATGTGGATGGTGGTGGACAGGAAAAGAGTGGAAGTCCACAAAAACATATTGATGGACAAAACGCAGAAGTACTTATTTCGTCCACTGAGGAGGTAAATCTTCCATTAATTAAATTTGATGAAATTGTCATATCATTGACTGAAAAATCTTCTTGTCTTTATTATTTATCATGGCTCAGTCTACACATGAAGCATCGCTGAAGAAAGACAAGAGGGTTAGATTTGCTGTGGAAGATGTGACTCCCATTCCTGATATTCCAGCCAAGAGGGTGAGGAAGAAGCCTAAAAGATATGAACAAGGTTCATCTTCTGTGAAAGGAAAGGCACCACCAGAAGTAGTGGCATCCGATGCCGAACAATACATCCCTTTCCGTCCAGTTACTGCACTGTTGGAGACAAAATTCATACGCAAACTATCATCGAATAAGAGAAGGTAACATATAAAACATAATTAATATGATCGATAGTAGATGACTAATTGACTTCTCATAATTGTGTTGGCAGAGCGTATGTAATCGAGGGCCACCGTATGAAGACTGATTTCTTTGAGAAAATCTATGAACCGAAGAAATGGGTTGACTCTCCGGTAAGATCCTTAAGGATTTTTCAAGTAAATCCATGTTTTCTGTGTCATATTTGATTCAAACAATGTTCATGACTGACATATACAGCATATGGAAGCAATGTTGAGTTTACTTTGGAGGAGATTTGGTGAGTACTTCATAAATTCAAGAGTGTGTGTACTGGATACTTGGTTCTCTCAGGCACTTGTTGAAGACTTCGCTCTTTTCCAAAAGATGATGAAGAAGAAGAAAACAAAGGTAGCGAAAAACAAGGTGGGCCTGTTTCAATGGAACAAGCTGATAAAGAACTACGTGAGAGGAGTAGTCCCAAGCAGATCGGGCAAACTGGCCTGGTATACTGATGTGGACACTGTATACGTCCCTTTGAATTGGGGAAAGTGGCACTGGGTTGGTGCTGCTATACAGCTCAAGCTGGGGAAAGTAATTATACTGGATCCGCTAATCAGCAAGACTGATGAGAAAAAGCTACCCAGGCTTTTGAAACCTCTGGTCGTATTGCTACCAATCATTATCAGGGAATTTGCTGAGACAGAGGGTATTGATTTCGCTATCCCTGCTGCATTCACGTATGAGAGGCTTGTAAACGTGCACCAGAATGAATGCACCGGAGACTGTGGACCCTTAACCGTGAAGTTCATTGAATTACACAGTCAAGGAATGGGGTTGGATGACATAACAGATGCAATGGTTGACGAGATGAGGATGCGATATGCTATTGATATCTATGAAGAATTTGTTGGTTCTGTTTAAAAGGTGATTGTGGTTTGTTCGTTTTAGTACTCCTGTTAAACTTATGTAGACAATTTCCGTGTTTGTATCTTAGAACGAAAATGCTATTTATTCTGTTTGAGTTTGTTTAGTTCTCTTAAGTGATACTTTGTTTTTTAGAGGACAACAAACTTTGCAGAGGACAATACTAAGTATCAGTAGACAAATCAACATGACAATATCAATACTCGTCCATTAAAATTTAACATTTTGATTTCACAGTCTCCTAAATTTGGTACCTAAAAACCTTCGTACAGTCGTTTGGAATTATCAAGCATGATCATCACAACTTCATCATCAAGGTCAGTGTCTTTATCTGGCTCTTCGCCTTTGTAACTTCTTCCATGAGTGTGTCGTTAACGCAGCTTAAATCCCCTTTCGTTTTCATCAGATCTGATTCTATACTCGCGACCTTAACCACCACATACGTCTTGTCTATCAAAGGTAATAAGCATTTATATTTTCAACTTCCAACCACACGTAACACCAAACTATTAACTTAATTATATTTAATCGCCTTTACTAGAAGATATGCCTATATATTGTGGTTATCACGTACGCAACATGGTATGAGTGTACACCCAAAACATGACTAATCTACTTGATCTCCCAGAACATATTACACTATACATTGTAAGTCTCCTTGCTAAATCTGGCATTGACTATCTCGGGCCGCTCCTGGCTTCTGGTCCTGATGGGTTTCGTCAATGTACAAACGAGTATGTATTAAGGGAATCATCACTTGGTTTCATGGAGTCTACCCCAGTCCTTGTTAACCGGAGAACAGTATTTCGTCCTATTTTTGAGCGTACTCTTTTCGCTCAAAACCCGGTTGCTAAGTATCTGGAGGCTTTGCGAGAAGTTGTTAGAGATGGCCCAGATTCGACCCGAGATGCCATTGTCACGCTATCAAATCTGTGGGACTTACTATTTGGTAAACACCACCCATCATCCTCGAAAACGTTTATACTAACGATTTTAGTGCTATGCGAAGGAGAGACGGAAATGGGTATTGACCTGATGATGAAGTTCAGAGATGCGTTCAATGACTTCACCGAAATTGAAGATGTGGCTCAAAGGGTATACAATGATATGTGCAGCATTGCTGGGCAAGCATACGGTCGTCGTCGTCCTAGGTCATTGTCTTTGTTTCTTAACAAGCGTCCCTCATGGGTGGAGAGCAAATTGCGAGAGATGTGGCGTGGAACAACTGTGCCCTCCATGATATACATGGTGGCGAATTCAGAAGTTTAAAAACATGTTTCATGACCCTTAATCAAGTGGATAAACCGATTCAAACCGGAAATCCATTTTTTTTCGAAATACCTGAGTCGGGATCGATCGATCCCTGGTGTAGATCGGTCGATCCCGAGGCTTCTGCTCCTCGGTTCAATTTCCAGGTGAGACCGATCGATCCTTCGAGGGGATCGATCGATCCTAAGTGTCTGAACGCCAAAATTTCGCATCTTAATGCGTTTAAAACCTATTCCTGAAACACTTAGGAATCCTCATTGATCCACTGATTAAATATCCTCAAATATAAATAGTCTTAAACTTAAAAGCAAAAGAAACAAAAACCAAAAGCTCAAAACTTAATAGTTAGTACAAAATCATCGGGTTGCCTCCCGGAAGCGCTTGTTTTAAGTCTATAGCTTGACTTTCTTCTCTTCTAGGCTTGCGTTTGGGGGCGAGCAATTGGTACTAGCTCTCCTGAGATGCGTACGATGCGTTCTTCCTCTTGGATACGAATGGCCCTAAACGCGTTTTCTCTTGGCTTTATACGATAGAAAACCCTTTCGTCGACATTGGCAAAGCACACGCGGTGATTGGGAACGTCTATTACAGCTCCAACAGTGTTCAAGAAAGCACGTCCCAAGATAAGGGGAGTTTCGGATCCTCCACTCATTTCCACAACATGGAAGTCGGTGGGCACTAGATGGTTGCCTACACGTACTTCCACGTCACCTATGAAACCTTGAGGAGTTGTCGTGGATGCATTCGCAAACTTCAATGAGCATCGAGAAGTTTCCATCCCTTGGAGATCAAGCCTACGAACGGTTGCCATCGACATGACATTCACGCTTGATCCCGAATCACACAGGGAATTAGCAAAAACTTCTCCATCAATCGAACATGGCACCACAAACTTGCCCGGATCTTCAAGTTTCTCCATTTTGACAAGCTTAGGATTTGCAGCTTCCTTTCGCTTAGCCAAATAAGCATCTACCTCTGCAGCATTTTCAGTACCGTCAATGACATCCTTGCAGATCTTTTTCAAGAATGGGAGATCTCCTAAAGCTTCGGAGAATGTAGCTTCCTTAATCAACTCGCCAATGATGCTCTTAAACCGTATGTACCTTGTCTCATCGATTTTGGTCTTAGGCACCACTGGATAAGGGCTCTGAGGTTTGTAGAGAAGTACATCAGCCTTAGCAACAAAGTTTGCATCACTCTCTTTTAGGAACGAATCAAGATGGTCAGGAATATCAGTACAGATCGATCGATCCAGATGGGGATCGGTCGATCTGACCTCTCGAGTCAGCAGAGTAAAACCGGCAGGCAGATCGGTCGATCTGGGTCTGAGATCGGTCGATCCTGGCTTCTGAAAACTCGATACTTCTCCAATTTCATCCGCCTTGAAGCTTGCTTTGACTCCAGAATGAGCCATAAAAGCATTGCAAGCTTCTTTTCCTTTGGAGCTGGAAGCCATAGACGAAACTCTCTTGTCTAGAGAATCAACCCTAATTGCCAAAGTAGTGAATTTCCCATTGAGATCGCCATACATCCCATCAATCTTAGCATTGATCTCTGATGCACTCTTCTTATGACTCTCAATCAGTGATTGCATCATCCCCTCCAGCTTGTTCTCTTGAGGACCAGCTGGTTTGTTGAAAGCTCCTTGTTGGCGTGGGGGATACACCACATCTTAGGGATTTTCCACGTTGTTGCTTCGATAGGAGAGATTGGGATGGTTTCGATAGTTGGGATTGAAACCACCATGGTAACCTCCCACGTAGTTAAGATCTTCCAAGTCTTCATCGTCTTCTCCACAAGCTTGCACCGGTTGTTGCTCACGCGCAAGAAAAGGTTCACCTTCTGCGTGAGGTCCTTGAGTGCTTCCGTCTCCACAGCCTTCACCTTCACTGATCGGTCATACTCAGGGGCATGATCGCTATTACTCCTTGCCAAATTCTCGATGAGAGCCATCGCTTGTGCCATCGTGTTGGTCGAGAAATCTCCCTTGCTAGCAGTGTCAAGGGCCATCTGATATTGAGTGTCAATCCCGCCATAGAAAGTGGTCATGAGGCTTTCTTGAGTGTAGCCGTGATGGGGGCAGTCCTTCACGTACTCCTTGAATCTTTCCCAAGCCTCATTGAATGTCTCGGTACTCTTTTGCTTAAAGGCAACGATTTGGTTCCTCATGCGTGCTGATCTCGCCTTCGTGTAGAAGTGGTTTAGGAATTTAGCACGACATGCTTCCCAAGTGGTAATGGAACCGGGCTCTAACATCTTGAGCCATCGTTGCGCCTTGCCTCCAAGTGAGAACTCAAACAAGGTTAGTCTCAAGTAATCATAAGGCACACCATTAGCCTTAGTGGTTCTGCACAGCGCTTCAAATGCCTCGATGTGATCCATCGGGTTCTCCGTAGGCAAGCCGTTAAAGCAACGGTTTTGGACGAGGTTGATCAAGCTGTACTTGATCTCATAGTCCTGACGAGTGGGGTTCGGAGGACGAAGCGCAGATCGGTTAGCATAGAAGCGGTCCGGTGTGTCTTGCTCTCCAAGAGTACGAGCTCGTTGGTCAGCGTTGATGGGATCGATCGGTCCAGGTGGTAGATCGATCGGTCTGGCAGCTGCGGGCAGGACAGGTGGAGGATTGTTCCCTCCTTCGGGCAAGGCTGGTGGTAGCACGCCTTGGGGATTGACATCTTGGGGATTCATCTCAGCTGACTTGGTAGTTTTCCCTTTGCTTCGTTCCAAACGACCTAGTTCCTTGTTAGAAAGTGCAACCAAATTAGTAGCCTTGTGGCTTCTTGTTTGCATGCACCTATAAGCAAAAACAGAAATAAAATAATTAGTATAATGCAGAAAATAAAATTTTAGACTAAATTCAATTCTAAATCTCTAAAGGTATCTATTGATCCCCGGCAACGGCGCCAATTTGATCTCTTCCTAAACGGATAAACAAATAAAAACCTTTCATACACTATACCGGATCAAACGGTAATCATAGTAGTACTTCAGGGTCGAATCCACAGAGACCAGAGATACACTTTAAATTAATAGATTAAATTAAGATAAGACAAAATAAAATAAGGATTTGTTTTCTAACAACCTAGCGATAAAATAAATAAGCAATAAAAGAATATTAGGCATAGGGAAACCATCCAGGATGTGACAAAACAATTAAATCAATTAGCAAGAAATATTAAGATACGTTCTAGAACTCAATCCACAATTATGTTGGCAAGTCACTAACGCACAAATGCCTTCTTAGCAATACTAAATTAAAGAACCGCTCCCGCGTGATCCTAACAAAGTAAAACTAGCCTTAATAACAAGATTGATATGTTCACAAGGTGCCATGGTTATGACTCTCGCCGCCATGGAATCACACCTTGCTCTCCTAATGTTGATTCAGGTAATTAACCGCACTCCCGTGTCTAAACTAACCACCTATGATCTTAGAACAAGTTAGCTACTCAAGTCCTAAGCATTAAGAGCAACATAGAAGAAGAACTATAAAATAAATTCCAAACTAACAACCTAATAATTGGTCACATCCCTTCAGAGTAACCCTAGCCTAATAAGAAAACTACTCAAACATAAAAAAGGAAACAAAGATGAAACTAAAAAGAGACATCTTTATAAAATAAAACTAAGAGTGTATTGAGATGGGAATCTCTTACAAACTCTAAAGAGGAGAGAATGAATTGTGTGTTGATACAAGGGACGAGCCCCTCTTTATATAGTAAAGGGGAGGGGCCGAAAATTGGAAAACAAGAGAGAAAATGGAAACTAGAAAAATGGAAATCCTTGGAGAAGAGGCAAGCGGGGATCGATCGATCCTTGGGCCAAAGCCTTTGATCGGATCGCTCGGTCCATGGGCCTGGTTGGTCGGTCCAGCCGCCTCTTGTCCGTGGGTCGCAATTCTTCAGGGATCGATCGATACTTGCTGTGGATCGGTCGATCCTTCTTCATTTCTTCACGATTGGCCCATTTCTTCAAGCTTGGTCCATTTGTACTCTTATTTGATCCAAAATCCTTCCTTTTCCAATATTCTCTTTGTAGTCCTGAAAATCCCTAAGTAAAGCAAATAGTACTATATTCTATCAAATATAAGTTAGTTGACTCAAAATACAATCCTAAATCAAAGACTAAAAAATGATAAAATCTAGACTCATCATTAACTGACGTGATTCACTTCTCCCTTTGATGGAATACGCTTTTTCCTAGGCCTTCCACCACCACGAGCTGTTTTTGGAGGGTCTACAGCACCGTCGGTCACTACAGCAGGAATGTAGGAGTCTTTCACGTTCGGGACAGGCATAATGAGGCTTTCATACATTTTCTTCCATGGACCAACAAAGTAACACTGATCAACAAGAGTATATATGTCTACATGTCTCACTCTGCATGCGGACAATGCATGACAGCATGGAATTTTTAGGATGTCAAACACCCTACAAGTGCATGTTTTTTTCTCCAGATCAACCGTAAACACACAGCCATTACCATCATTAACTTGGTAAACCCAGTTACTTACTGATAAGACACCACAGTCTGTCGACTCGCTTAGATGGGCAAGTAACATCTCCTCTATTTCGGGAGTACACTTACTCCTTGTTTTATCAGCTAAAGTCCTCCTACACCAAAACCATCTCATCATCATCGTCCTTATGAATTCAACCATGAACACTATTGGGTAGTCAACCGCCTGTTGTAGTGCTGCGTTGAGGGACTCGGAGATGTTGCTGCTCATAAGATTGTAACGATTTCCAGGGAAGTGTGAAAGTGTCCAGTGCGGTAATCCAATTTCCAGCAGATAGTCAGCATATTTTTGGTTCCTTCGCTCTATTTCTTTCCACCAATATCGGAAATCACCAATAGTAAATGCTTTCCCAACTTTCGAAACAATCCCTGACAGACTTTCGCAATGAAATCTACCCCTCACGTTTCTACATATATGGACTAAACAAGTCGCATGGTAAGCCAGTGGATAAACTTTAGCAAGGGCTGAGTATATAGATGTATGTCTGTCTGAGACAAAGACAAGGTCTTTCTCGTCTGGTACAAATTTCTGGAGATTTTTGAAAAACCATGACCAACCAGCATCATTCTCTTTCTCAACAACACCAAAGCCAAGTGGATAGATCTGTAGATTCCCGTGTTGTCCACTCGCCGCTACCAAATAGCCTTTATACTTCCCTTTCAAAGTCGTCCCATCGATCACTATAACTTTGCGCAAGTTTTTATATCCGGTGATGGAAGCCCCAAAAGCAAAGAATAGATATTTAAACAACGTTTTACCGGACTTCTTTTCCACGGAGGTGTACATATCGCTGATTGTTCCCGGATTGGTTTCTTTGACCAAGTGAAAATATGTAGACAAAAATCTGTAATTTTCTTCCTCATTCCCACGTGCAGCTTGGATTGCAAGTTTCTTCAAGTTCCATGCTTTCATGTTTGATATAGTAACGTTTAGCTCTTGCAACACCATGCTTGGCAATTCACACGCTCTGGGACCTTTTCTCCCATTTGCAAATTTAGCTTGCAACAGTTCCGCTAAGATTTTTGCGGATGCCTTCTCCCCATATCTACTCCTTGTAGAGATATCACAATTATGTGTCAAGGTAACAGTTTTAATTTCCACATTTACCGAATTTGGATGTGTTGTTGCATATATTCGCCACCCGCTGTTTTTGTCAACGCATGTCACAATAACTCTGCTTTTGTCTGACTTACCTATTATGTATGTGAAAAGCCTTTTCATCGCATATACAGACAATGTCTTGCGCAGCTCTGCCTTATTAGCAAAAACTCGACCAACAAAATTCGAGTCACTAGCTCTTTTTAAGTCCATGTTTCGCTCCTCGCTTGGTGCACCTCGTATATTATCGTGAAAAGGTGGTGCATCTTCCAACAGTAATGGGTCTGATTCATTTATTAAAGCAGACCCAACTACCATAAAATCGTCTTCATCATTGTTACATATAGGTTCCACTCCACCTATATGTTCACTTACCGGTATATCATCCCCTGACGACTCTCCAGGATCGCGGAGACTGCCACCACTACCATGCATATTCCTCTCCGGGTAAGGATCCCAGTCTAGAGGATAGTCATCGTTTATTCTTTCACTCCACTCATCGAAATCATAATCTTCCTCATCCTCTTCGCTCATCATTGAATCGTCCTGAACATGTGCCTTCTCTATAACCTGTGAAATGTCTACCACCAGTGAGTTGTCCAACACATCAGAATTTTTCACGAAAGCTGACTTGTCAGCAACCTGTGAATTGTCAACAAAACGTGACTTGTCCACAACCTGTGAATTATCCACAATCTCTGACTTGTCCACATTGTCAGTATTAATGTCCATGGACATTAATTGTTCGTCCACCACGCTCTGAGTTATATTGTCCATCACAGATGACTGACTAAACGTGTCCACGACGTTATTTGTGTTGTCCGTCAAATTCGTAGCACCTAACTTGTCCACTTGGTTTGACCACTGTCCCATGCCAATTCTCTTCCCAATGGAAGTTGTCCTCCAAACCACTTATGTTCTACTGTTGTCCACACCATCTGCAGTATCCTTTCTCTTCTTCCCTATCCGTCTTTCACCACTTCCATCAATTTCGAGTCGTTTCTCCATTCTGTTTCTATGAAAACCTTCTACTTCGTCAACCTTCGCCAACAACTCGGGGTCATCCCACTCATCTTCGCTGTTACCGTTACGACCCATCACCTCTCCATGAATGCAAGAAAGTTTTGTAAGAGTAACGTACAAATATCTGCCTCCTCCCACATTCCTTTTCTTTTTAAACTGGGCAAACTCCACATCACTACTGATTGACAGCGGCGGCGTTTTGCCTGTCGTGAATACCGAGTTTTCATCTGGGTACCAAGAACTTATCCCAATACCAATTTCGCTCCGCTTCACACTGTATAAATTTCCGATTGAAGTTATTAGATCCTTCACACATGATACTGTTTCTATTGATACACATCTCGCCATTTCTCCCTGCGTAGCTACAAATTTCCAAGACCCATTCTCAGAACATTTCCATTCACCACGATACACACACAAAGTGTCATCCATTACCTGCGCGAGAGAAGTTAAAACACATGAGAACTTTGAATTTTACACCTTTTATATGAAATGAAATCATATTGCAGATTCTCCAACCACCAATATTAATGGCGGGCATACCTCTTTTCCACTCCCAACCACCATGATAAATTTGTCCACCAACCTCAAAAAACCATAAATATCTACCCAAGCAGACAACAATTTCTCAAAATAACATTAACTCAAAACAATTTTAACATTTTGTCTGTCCTTCGAGATTTTTGTCTGCAGATATATTGTTGTTCTCAGATCTTCAGAAGACAAATTCTCCAGTATAAGCTGTCTCTTTCTTCCCAACACCCACCCTTTTGTCCACAATTAATGCTTTTGTCCGCAATTAATTTTCTGACACAACGAGACAAACGCCACAAAACACATTCGCCGAACCACATGCGCGTGTGTTCGTTTCCTTATTTCTCAGAGGGGCAAATCGGTCTTTTTATGCTATGCCATAAAGTGGAAATGTGGCATTGTGTATAAGGTTAAAACTTTGTGGCATTGGGTAAAAGAATTTGGGAAAAAGTGGCATTTTTGGCAAAAATCCCTTGTTAGATTATCCTTCTTTTGGTGATTTTGTTTCCTTTTTGTGTGTGATTGTGTTTGACACACACTATCTTGTTGTGGTGAGTATTTACGTGGTCTCACTTGGGACAGCTCACACACTATTCGACCTTGTTTGTATCGTCTAAAAGAACTCTTCATTTCTTCCACTAAAAGGTGTGGAGTGGACTGGTTGCATCATATCTAATTATCTAGGGCGGGTATAAATTCCAAACCGAATTAACCTAACCGAATCGAACCATTTTGAAGATAATGTTTTGGGAAAAGTTATATATTTAGACGTCTAAAATCACGAAAACATTTTTAAGAAGAAATGGTTGCGTTTGTGCTAAAATATTTATTCATGTACATTGGATAGCTAGTTTTACATGAAATATACATCGAACCAACAAACTAATCTGACATAGGTTGATATCCATCACATTTATGTAAAGTCCACACTCCTACCTGCTTCCAAATTCCAATGGCCTTATAGTAAACTTTGAATGAGATTCACATGAAGAAATTCTGCGAAGAAGAGGTCATACTTGCTTGAATGAGGTGGAGACAGCCTCTCGACATGATGCGGAAGGAAGAAAAGTGGTAGAAAATTTTGATTTACATAAAGAAAAGTAGGTGAGATTTCCTAAGAAAACGGATCTCTATCAGCTCTAGATAACATACATAATATGTATATCATCAGCAAAATCTAGATCTAACAAAGAATTGAGGTAGCATATTCCAGTCCCATTGCTCTCTACTACATGTCACAAATTAACGAACAAATAAATAAAAATAATCACAGCAGATAACATTCACAACCAAGGATTGGAATCAAACCCATGACATGTCAGTACGATGCTAGTGTTTTTGTACATTAAAACAGACCGTTACAAGCAACAACTGGACTTACGTCACTCAAATCATCGAAAATTAGAAACCTTAACAAAAGCTAATTCCTAGTGCCACGAAAACAAGAAACCATAGTGGAGAAACATTTGCTAGAAGGATGATTTATAAGAGAAAAAAATTGCTAGAAGAGTTGTGCATATTGGATAAACATTCGCTTTACTACATCAATTGGGCCTTAAAAATCAGAAAGCCCACTACCAGAAATTAGTGGTAATTTGTGTGAAGAAGAGGCCATACTTGAAAAGCAACCAATCCGCTATTTGGTAGGTCAAACAAAAAAATTTACAACTTAATATCTATCATTCAATGTTACCAAAATTTGTTGCCTTTTTTGAGTTAATACTATATAGGAGAGTTTAAGTAGTTTGCACCTCCCATTATCTCAACAAATCTAACAACTTTATTAATTTTAAAATTTACTATATCTCAAAGACATTCCGAAAGTGTACTTCAAAAGTTCGAAACCTACCATTCTACTAATAATAACAACAACAAGTCAATCTTTAACAACTTTTTCATTTTTATTCAGAATTTGTCCAAATCGAATCTTTCCATATAAGGTAAAACATATCTAGATTGTCCAGCACAAAAGTTATACTCAGGTTAAGTGCAATTACAATCTAGTTTAGATAATTTTCGATGACTGAATTTTTTCAAGGAATAATCTAAACTAATCTCGAGATCTTGTAAAGAGAAGATAAAGAAATATATTTGGAACAAATTCACAAATTAAAAAAGAAAATGAAAATATGGACGCAATTATGTGACATAACTAAAATCCTTTTCACATATAGCGACGTCTCAGTCAGCAAAGGAAGGAAACATTGAATTAATTGAATAGAAATTTGTGGGTCCCGCATTTTTTAATATACCTCTTAAAAAAAAAAAAGCCATCGTGACTTCGTGAGAAGAAGCCAGCAAGGAATTACTGCATCATCATCATCATAATCATCATCATCATAATCAACAACATCATCATCATTGTAATCGTAATCATATCTTCTCCTAAAAATCTCTTCACGGATAAGAAAAGGATATAGACAATTTCGCTTTTGCTTTCAAATCTCGTCCAATTCTGTTCACACTTTGTGCTTTTTAGCAATCACGAAAATCTCTCAATCGCATCTTTTGATTTTGGGGTTTTTTTTTTCGAATTTCACTTGTATTCATCGGTGTGTTATGATGAACTAAACTTGAATTTTACTTGGAGATTTTGGGAAATTAGGGTTGTTTGATTTACGCTGCGAGAACAATGGACAAGTACGAGCTTGTTAAAGACATCGGTGCTGGGAATTTCGGAGTGGCTAGGCTCATGAGAGTCAAAAACTCCAAAGAACTCGTTGCTATGAAGTACATCGAGCGTGGCCCAAAGGTTTTATCTCTGAATCACTTCCTTTTACATGTATCTGTGTGTAATTACGAGTGAGAGTGTTTTTTCTTTTTCTGGGAGATATTGATGTTGCTTTGAGCTGATGAGCTGTGATTTCAGATTCCCAGATGAGAAGAGGATCGATTTTTGTTATCCTCATCTGGGTTTCTAAATTCTCTGATTTTGTTTACTTTCTGTGTGTATTTGCGTACTGTAGATTGTTCAGAGTTGTTATCTTATAGAATTAAAGATTGAGTATGTATTTTGTTTTTGGTGAACAGATTGATGAGAACGTGGCGAGAGAGATTATTAATCACAAATCACTTCGTCATCCAAATATAATCCGGTTTAAGGAGGTAAGTGCATATTTTTCTATAGCTTCATGGTGGCATGTTTTTTCTATGGTGAAAACTGTTGGTATCCTAAGGTCACTATTGTGGTGTTTGCAGTTGGTTTTGACACCAACGCATATCGCCATTGCCATGGAATATGCTGCTGGCGGTGAGCTATTTGAGCGTATATGTAGCGCTGGAAGATTCAGTGAGGATGAGGTGAGCTCTTGGGCATTTAAAGATTTAAAGATTTAAAGTCATGATGTAGTAGTATATGATTTGTTTCAGAGTTCTATATGGTATAAAAATAATTTGAGTGGAAAGGAAAGAGGAAAACATGTAGATTTCTATTTTCGTAGCATGGGAAACAAAAGGAATGTGTGTTGTTACATCATTTGGAGCAGCTTCTTTGATTATGATACTCAAGCTTTTTGTGCACATCTTCTTTTTCTTTCAGGCAAGATACTTTTTCCAGCAGCTTATATCAGGAGTCAGCTATTGCCATGCTATGGTAAGGGAAAGAAATGGCTTATGAAGTTTTTGTTTGTTTTTAACTTCTCAGATATACAGAATGTTTTGCTTTATCAGTTCTGTACTCACTTTAGTTCCTTATTGTCATAGCAAATATGTCACAGAGATCTGAAGCTTGAAAATACCCTCTTGGATGGAAGTCCTGCTCCACGTCTGAAAATCTGTGATTTTGGTTATTCCAAGGTGTGGCATATATCCCCACCATGCACATGAATGTGCTAGTGATTTCTTAACTTCTCCTGCCACAACAAGCTCCTTTTCCCTCCATTTGCAAGGGCCTTTGTCACTTTCATTTGAGCTGTTTTTCTTCTTTTGTAGTCCTCACTGTTGCACTCGAGGCCCAAATCAACTGTTGGAACTCCAGCATATATTGCACCTGAGGTTCTTTCTCGCAGAGAGTATGATGGCAAGGTAATCTTATTGGTTTGCAAGTATTAGTGTATCAAGTGTGCTTAGCACCTTGATAGATACATTATGGTTTGAAAAATCGTCCTGTATAGTAATGTAGCTCTTTCAACTTTTTGTTCATGCATAATATTTTGATACATCAAGAAGGCAGAGTTAAGCCTCATTTTGGCAGAAATCTACTGTAGCTGTGGTAGATTTGGGCAGTCGTTTATTTAGGGGTTGAGAAAGTTTTGTGCTTTTAATTATCCAGGACCCGATGTGTTATTTTCCATTTTTAGCATCTAATCTGCCATCCCTTGTTTGCATTTTCTGACTCTTGTGTGTTTTTGGTCATTCATTGATAGTTATAAGCTTTCTAATCTTGAGCCATGCATGTAGAAGTGGACTCGTTATAGAAACGCAAAGGATCCCAAATGTTATCTTGGCCCATAGGCTCTATGAAAATTGTTATGATCTTATTTGTTTGGATTTGGAAACATCATCTTCACAGAAATTTTCAATGGTCTGTGGTTATGTGTTTTCTCTCACGCAGATGGCTGATGTATGGTCTTGTGGTGTGACTCTTTATGTCATGTTGGTGGGAGCATACCCATTTGAAGACCAAGAGGATCCCAAAAACTTCAAAAAAACAATACAAGTAGGTTTCTTTGTTTTTGCATTCTTTGCTTTAAGAAATGACTCGAGTCACTAATCGTTGTGCCACATTGTTACAGAGAATAATGGCTGTCAAGTATAAGATCCCAGACTATGTCCATGTCTCACAAGATTGCAAAAATCTACTTTCTCGTATATTTGTCGCCAACTCAATCAAGGTATCACTCTCTCAAAAAGGTTAAATCCATCCTTTGTGAGATTATTTTTTGTATAATTTATCGTTTTTCTTTTGCAGAGGATTACAATAGCTGAAATCAAGAAACATCCATGGTTCCTAAAGAACCTGCCAAGGGAACTTACAGAGACAGCTCAAGCTGCATACTTTAGGAAAGAGAACCCGACATTCTCTCTCCAGAGCGTCGAAGAGATCATGAAGATTGTGGAAGAGGCAAAAACTCCTGCTCCTGTTTCTCGATCCATTGGAACATTTGGATGGGGAGGAGAAGAAGATGCTGAGGGCAAGGAGGAAGATGCAGAGGAAGATGTTGAGGAAGTAGAAGAAGAAGAAGACGATGAAGATGAGTATGATAAGACGGTGAAGCAAGTGCATGCTAGTGGAGAAGTCCGAGTCAGTTAGAAAAACAAAAAAAAAAAAGATTGGTTTTCTTTTGAACAAAGTTTTCTAAACCCAAAAAAAAAAAAAAGTTTTCGTTGGTCTTTCGAATTGGTTCTTGCTTTCAGTTGAGTTTTTTTTTGGTCAGTAATTTTTAAGGTTCGTCTTATAAATGCTTTGGGATTTTGCTTTTGAAAATCTTGTAAAATCTGCAGTAGAAGAAAGACAGATTAGTTGATGATAAGTTCGGTTTGGGCATTGTGACCTTAAATAAAATATTCTGTATATTATTTCATTTTTTTTTTGTATGGTTTGAAAATTTCAGAATTCACTTATTTATCTCAACCAGATCTCATTTTGTGTTAATTCCCAAAATGACAGTAGTTTGGAGTCAAATTAGCAACAATGAGGATGCAACAAGTTCTTAGATGGTTTAACAAAAAAAAAAAAAAGAAACTAGTTCTTAGATGATTTACTTCTCATTTGGTATAATTATTTTTTTCGTTTGTTAATTTTTCGCTCTGTAACACGTGATTTATTTCCGTATATATGAATGTTTAAGTTATCAAATAAACACAAAAAAAATCTTAATTTTTAACTTTTATTTAATAAACTAGACATACATAAACAACAACAACTTAAAAAAAAAATCTCATCAAATTTATGGTAAATTTTTTGCCATTTTACTAAGTAATTTTCATTTTTAAAATTTAATATTGCTCGATTACTAGAATTCTTTACAGTAATATATATTGTTGTTTTTAAAAAAAAAAAAAAATCGAAAACCGATAAAGAATAATTTTCCTTCAAATTCAAAATATATTTGTTTTTGATGTCTGTGACTGTGGAGGAGAGTGAACCTTTTAACTATCCCGCCATACGGGAAATCGCAGAATGCTGTAATTGGAGAAGCGCTCTTTCTTCTCTCTCGCCTCTAGAGCTTACCGGAAAAGTTTCGCCACCCGAGTTGATTCCGCTGCAGAAGCAAGAGAGTTTCATCGATTTGAAAATGTAATCTCGATCTTCCCGTTTCCCAGCCATTTATAGGGTTTTTTGTTCGCTTTTTCTCACACCGATGCGTTTCTTCCCCCCCCCTTCAAATATGATTACTGCTCCTAAGTTTTTGAGTTTTTTGTTCGGTGTTCTGTTTGTAAAGAGGAATCTTCGTTACTCATAGCAGATCTCTTCATCTCTAAGTTGGAAAACTTTTTTAGCTTCTGGATTAGTTAGTTCTTCGTTGTTTTCCTGAAGAGGCGAAAACACGCAGATTATGAAATTAATCGTGAAATTCGTTATGGAATAGAATTGTAGTTGTCATAGCGATAGCGATCATAGATCACAGCTAAAATTTGGTATAATCGTATCTTCAGTTGGTGATAATATGCAATTTCTGCAGTTTTTGTTACAATTTCATCAGCTTCCACTATTAACAACGCCACTTCTTTTCTTTGTTTTTTCTCTTAATTACCTACACAGTGGTGTCTAGGAAAGATATAAATTGTTGGAAGCTCTTTGTCATGGTTATACTATGATCGTTGCTACCAAAATGAGGCAAGCTTGATCTTCATCTCTGTACAATTTGGTTTACTAATAATTTTTCCCAAGTCTCTTCTCTTAATTTGCCTAATTGTCTTATTGCCGACTGTTAAAATGCAGTGGGACTCAGCTCCCTGAAGTTAAAAAATCCAGTGGTCACTTTCCACAAACAAATTGGTCGGCACATGCCAAGGCTTTTGAGAGTATACCATCCTTGAATAAGTATTTGGGCTCCAATTTCCTTTACTCTCTAGAAAGTCAAAAGCCAAGGTATTGCAATATTTCTTTGAGGAACAAGCAGCTCTTTCTATCTTTTGTTGTTGTTCCTTCGTTTTCATATCCCTGGGGGTCCAGTTCTGTTCAGCTGTTTGGTTACTACTGAAGATTACTTATAAATAATTCTACTGAGTTCAAGGATAGTGTTCCACTACGTTGTATCATCTAGCTTTTGCAGCATCCTTTGAATCTGTGTCATTGCTTGT
The DNA here is from genome assembly GCA_011420285.2 of Erysimum cheiranthoides. NCBI lineage: Eukaryota > Viridiplantae > Streptophyta > Magnoliopsida > Brassicales > Brassicaceae > Erysimum > Erysimum cheiranthoides. Next base: position 19,068,133 of record CM022179.2, on the reverse strand, counting down.
TCTGATGCTGGACATAGGTAAGCCTGAGCTAGAATAAGGCTATTACTATCTAAGTGAAGATCCCCTGGTCAAATGTATAGATTCATTCTTCAGTTACTTCTAACACCTCCTAAAGAGAGATAGATTTCATGATATCGTTCTTTGATCTTTCTAGTAAATAATGTCAATGATGGAAACTCTAGTAAGGTTTTCTCAGTTGTCTTCAGGTATCAGTCTTTTAGTTGAAGTGGTCTACGGCTATCTGAAAAACTTGTTTCACTCTATGTCTAGGTCAATTGATAACATCTCTCCTGTAACTGTGCAAACTTTGGCACGACCAGAAATTGAAAAGGTAATCAGAGTTGAAGGAGAACCTTTGATGGTAACTGAATTTTGACTTATCTAATCCTTTCAGCTTTTTTGTCGTGGAGGATCTTCTGTCCATAGTTTACTTTCTTCCATTCCCTGTCTCTAAGTAAATAATTTAGTAGTGATTGCATTCTGGTTTTTGTCGGATTGATTTTCCTCTGGCAGAGAAGCCTTATTTCAATCATTGGGCATATATAACTTGAGCTGTTATCCAATGTTTTCAGGCTTGGTGTGCTCTTATAAATCTCTCAATAAATAATACCTACCTGAGGCCTGGCATTACTCCTGCAATTGATGATGGCAGCACTAATTGTTCATCTTCTACGAGAGGATCCACTGTTAAAGTTACATCCAATGTTGATGGATCTTTCTACGCACACAATCATCAACAGCATAGTCAAAGGAGTGTAAGAGGAACTGCAATATCTTTTGACCGTTTCTCCTCCTCTTCCCAAGGTGATGCTGAAAAAACTACTGGCAAGGTTCCACGGGTTAATGATGAGGTTAGAGGTTCAGTAACTGGTTGTAAATATACAAATGGTATGGAGATACCACCAATCAAAAATTCCGCACACCCAGCTAGGCAGGTGAAACCTAGGGAAGCTACTCTTGGTGAGATTGATGATGATGACTTACTTGAGGTAATATTCTTGATACAACTAGGACACTTTTAAAAATCTAAGTACTTTTTCCATGTAAACAAGAATCGTTTCTCAAATTGGATTTGTAGTATCTCTTTGCCCTAGCCTAGTAAAATGTAACATACTTTATTACAAAGTTAGTGGGAGATTCTTTACAGCTAACTTTGGAGTTTGCACCATTTTTCAGTGGACCTAAAAGGGAATCCTTTCTTATTTACTTGTGCTGGATAATAGAATAGATTAACTCCAACATGTGCTAACTTTGGAGCGCAGATTATTGACGTGATGGAACACTGCCATTCAACGTGTACTTCCCAACCATCAGTATCTAAGTTTACACTAATAGCTCCATCTGTGGATATATTTGCTTCCAGAAGAGAAGAGCCATGTTTGCCTCCTGAATTATTTTCCAACTGTAGTCATGGAAAAAAGGTATGGCTACCAATTCTCTCATTTTCTCCATAATTATTTCATAAACTGATTGGATTTCTCATTTTGTTTACTTTACTATCCACGCAGCTAGGGCTTTGTCCTGAAGCTTCCACCCATGTTGAACAAATGAAGGACACGCTACTTGCAATATCAAATGAAATCCTCGACAATACTACTGGCCTGGGCCCTGATCATGTTGAACAGCTTCGTCAAAAGAGGTTCGCATTCCCATCACCCATCAATTATATTCCCCTTTTCTTTGCTTTGTCCTATTTGGAAAAGAATTTGGCTTCTTTCAGAGGCTGTGATACATTACACAGAAAACTTATTAGGAAATTATACAGCAAGAAGGAATTAGGCCTAGAGAAACATCTGATAACATGTCTGCATTTTGATTTTTATTTCGTTAATTGCATCACGACTGAGAGTATGCCTTGAGTTCTGACGTAATTTCTAAGCTGTCAACACTTGTATCGTTGCTAGGTTACTGTTGAAAAAGCAAATTCAGCAGCTTGAGATCCTTATCCAAAATAAAGAAACGAATCAATCTCAGTGTTTAGTATCTACACCTACTCATGATATTCAGTATGAAACACTTCAAACAACAAATTGTAAGGTGCCAAGTGGCTATTTATTTTCTGAAGATAGGTCTTGTATTTCATCTGGTCCTGTAGAGAGGGAACATTATGTTCCCGAGATTATAGATGTCACTTATACTGAGGGTTCAAATGACAAAAACTGGAGCAGTCGTGATTTTCCTTGGACGAAAAATCTGGAGGTAATTGGTTATCTGTCTTCCGCTGTTCTTTTATTTACATCCCTCCCCCGTACTCATGTGCTCCATTGCAATGATTAGGTCTATAACAAAATCGTGTTTGGAAACCACTCATTTCGACCCAACCAAAGAGAGATCATCAATGCTACAATGAGTGGTTGTGATGTTTTTGTTTTGATGCCAACTGGAGGGGGGAAAAGCTTGACATATCAGGTAACGACATCTTAACTGTTACTTTGAAATGCCATTTTTATTTGGGAAAGCTATTTCTTGCTTTTATTCTATACACAGATTTTTGCTTACATCCTGTAAAAAAGAGATGACAGTTTCAAGTTGTGTTCTAGGGTGATACCATAAGCTAGTATTCTGTCCTGATGGAGATTATAATTCAGTGTCAGAAGAGTTGCTCTGCGTCTAGGACCTCAAAACGTCTTCGTAACATCTTTTTCTCTGCAGCTCCCTGCTCTACTCTGTGCAGGAATAACATTAGTCATTTCTCCACTTGTTTCACTCATTCAAGACCAGATAATGAACTTATTGCAGGTGAGAACTTCAGCAACCCCAGAGATGTTGTTTCTGTCTTTTACTTCATTTATATGCTGTACTCAGAACTTTTTCATGATTTACACTTTGCTTTCTGATTCATGGCTATAGACCAATATACTTGCTGCTTCCTTAAGTGCCGGAATGGAGTGGGCTGAACAACTAAAGATACTTCAGGAACTGAGCTGTGAGAATTCTAAATATAAGTTACTGTATGTCACACCAGAAAAAGTGGCAAAGTGAGTCATTTTTTTCTTTAGTTGTTGATTCTGAAAATAATGTGGGTATTTAAAATATCCCACATCGGATAGGAGTAGAACAAATCAAAGCCTTAGAAGACCTACTAACATCCAAACCCTGAAGCTAGCTTTTGTGGTGACTGGTGGCTACTGCCCAAGAGCCTTTGTGGGCTTGATTTTGGCTCAACTCCCATCAGAATCTCTCCTGCTACTAGATTATTCTGGATTAAACACTATATTACCTCGTGCTGAAATTTATTATCTCATTAGATACTTGCTTCGATAAAATTGAACCAAAGTCTTACATCTTATAATTCTAGGATTGGGTATTAGCATAGATGTGAGAAAGTATTGCACGTCTTTTTATTGTGAAAGCTTTTACCAGTAACATCCAGCTGAGAAGCTTCTCTTTCTTGACTACAGAAGTGAATCCCTTTTAAGGCACCTTGAAAGCTTAAACTCCCGTAGTTTGCTTGCTCGATTTGTTATTGATGAAGCTCATTGTGTGAGTCAGTGGGGGCATGACTTTCGACCAGACTACCAGGTTAAGCCTGTTCAAAGCTTAAAACAGACACTGCTTTTACATTTCTGTTTTTAAGAAACAAAACCTTCCTCTTTTTCCTCAAAAAACAATGCTACAATATGCAGGGTCTTGGTGTTCTGAAGCAGAAGTTTCCTAACATTCCCATGTTAGCTTTGACAGCTACTGCAACAGCCAGCGTAAAAGAAGATGTTGTGCAAGCTCTTGGCCTGGTTAACTGTGTTGTGTTCCGGCAAAGTTTTAATCGCCCAAATCTATGGTAATGTACTGAAAATAGCTTAAAACAAAATTCTGCGTGTTCCTTACCAAACAAATTGCAGGTATTCTGTTGTTCCCAAGACAAATAAGTGTCTGGAAGATATTAACAAGTTTATCAAAGAAAACCATTTTGATGAATGTGGCATCATTTATTGTCTTTCAAGAATGGACTGCGAAAAAGTTACTGAAACTTTGCGGGTTGGTCGTTTGTTTGCCTTTCTCTTATCTGGTTAATATGGAGGTTTTACATATTGTGAGTGTACCACATATATTGTGTTCCAATTTCAGGCGTTTGGCCATAAAGCGGCTTTCTACCATGGCAATATGGATCCTGGAAAACGTGCCTTTGTGCAGAAAAAATGGAGCAAGGATGAAATAAATATAATATGTGCTACAGTGGCATTTGGAATGGGTAACGCATGGTCTCTGTTATAGTCACTTTGATTGATTGACGTTTGCTGCATGCTAACTTTGATATATCAGGAATCAATAAGCCTGATGTTCGGTTTGTAATTCATCACTCTCTACCAAAGTCCATAGAAGGCTATCATCAGGTGTTTTATTCAACATTGAATTACGATATCCTTGTAGCAGCTAGAAACTCACATAGAAACGGATTTTACATCAATCGAGTATAACCTGATAACACCTAGAAACTCACATAGGCTAATTTTGTTCTCATGCAAGGAATGTGGTCGTGCTGGTAGAGACGGCCAGAGGTCATCATGTGTTTTGTATTACAGTTATACTGATTATGTAAGTTGCATAAATCTGACACAATACTGTATCAAGTTACTGGAGAAATACGTAAGCCATTGGTCTTGTTTGTGGTTGCAAAATACATTTTTTCAGATTCGAGTAAAGCATATGATTAGCCAAGGAGGACTTGGCCAAGGCCATATAACAATGGGGTATAATCAAAAAGCAAGTTCAGGGAGGATGCTAGAAACGAACACAGAAAACCTTCTCCGCATGGTATTTATTGGCAAGATTCCTTGTGTTGCTTTCAAAGTTCTAACTCTACTTGCTGAGAAATATTTCCAAATTTTGCTGCTTCAGGTTAGTTACTGTGAAAATGAGGTGGATTGTCGACGTTTCTTACAGCTAGTTCATTTAGGGGAAAAATTTGATTCGACAAACTGCAAAAGCACATGTGATAATTGTTCTAGCAGAAAAAGTTTGATTGACAAAGATGTAACTGTAATTGCAAGGCAACTGGTATAGGATTCATCTAAAGTTCATCATGTACTTTACCTGCTGGATATTGTACCGGTGACTTACCACAATATTTTGTGGCTGAATAGGTTGAACTGGTGAAGCTAACAGGGGAAAGGTTTTCGTCAGCTCATATTGTAGAACTCTACAGGGGATCCTTAAATCAGATGGTATGTGTGCTAGCAATGCATTTATTTTTGTTTTTCCAAAATCTGTTAATTCAAACCATTGCTGTCTCACAAACCACATTTACTTTAGTTCAATGTTGTCCTCAAGCCCATGAATCCTATCAGTTCACTGAACCACTTGCTAGTAATTAGCTTTCGACTTTTAGGTCAAGAAAAACAGACATGAGACTTTGCACCTCCATGGAGCTGGAAAGCATTTAGCAAAAAGTGAAGCGTCTCGTATCTTGCATTATCTTGTGACAGAGGATATTCTTGCAGAGGGTGTAAGAAAAAGTGATCTGTATGGATCTGTATCGTCGTTGCTGAAGGTACATATAATTCTAATTTGGCTTTTAACTATGTTTGATGTTGGAACAAGAGATATTGCGGATGTGTATCTTTTTGTTGCTGGGGGTTCTTTTTGGGCTACAATTTTGCTCTTTACGCTTTTGGCTCAGGTTAATTATACTAAAGAGTGAATGTGTGTGTGTACAAATATATCTGTGTACACAGTTAACATCCGTTTATCTATCTTTTTATATAGGTGAATAGATCAAAGGCCGCCTCACTCTTATCTGGAAGCCAGACTATAACAATGAGGTTTAACTTTATCCTCGAGATATACCTTTAATCTTTCTTTAATGTTCACATAAACTATTTGCAACAAAATTGATGTCATTGGTAGCTCAAACGTAGGGAAATGATTTTGAAATCTTTCTGTTCTTTCTGCAAGCTATTGATTGTTCTATATTTTGGAGAGAGCTAATATATTTGGTCATATGTTGATTCGTTTTGATAATGGTCAGTTTTAGCTGAGAGTTTACATATCTTTGCAGATTTCCTTTGACCGTAAAAGTGTTAAAGCCAAGCAAATCCACAGCAAACCCAGCAAAAGTTCCACTAAAGCAAACTACTCTTCCAATGGCCGATGCTGCCCCAAAAGATTCGGTATAACTTCTTGTATACTTGTTTCCTTTTCTTGCTCAAAGATTAAACCGCCACTCTGAATTGCTAAAGGCTGCTTCATTTTTCTCAATGTCGGGCTAGAATCTCTCCGACATTCTGTTTACAGCCTTAAAGCAGCTTCGTACTGATATTGTCAAAGAATCCTCAGATGAAACCATGGCATACCATATATTTGGGTAAGTTCAAAATCCCATTTCATTGCATTTTTTGTTTCTTTCTCAGCTCATAAGTAATTTAAAAACCCCTCTTTGTTTGTAGCAATGCGACGCTTGAGCAGATAAGTAAACGTCTTCCCAGAACCAAAGAGGAACTCCTCGATATTCATGGTCTTGGAAAGTAAGTATATTTAAACTTTTTTGAAACTATACTCTCTCTCTCAAACTAAAGCAATGAAGAAGTCTCAGGGATTTGGTAATGTTAAACCTTTAAACTCTCAACAGAGCCAAGGTGAGCAAGTACGGAGATCGGTTATTGGAAACCATTGATTCAACCATCAACGACCACTACAGAACCGGTCCTGGTTCAGGGAAGAGGAGAAGAGACGAGAACACTAATCCAAATGTAGCAGACAATGATGATCCCGATTGGAGTGCGAGTCAGTCCCACAAAAAGGCAGTGAAGAACAAAAAGTAACACGGTTAATACGCTTTACAGGTTACCCAAAAAAAAGAAATCTACATTTACAAAAACAGTAATTATAATCTTTTTAAAATGGCACTTATGGTATCATAGACCCGCTCGAATTTGTCCACAAGGTTTGCAACAAGATCACCTGTCGAACAACAGATGTGCCCATAGTCCCTTCGCCAGAGAAAGATTATGGACCGGGCTGTAATGTAGGGTTAGGTTAAGCAAATCTTTATACCTAAGCCACTATGTTCCGTGAGCTTTGTTAACATATCATATTCTGCAACTGTTTATATGCTCACGTTCTTCCGAACAAAGTAGGGTGTTTCTTGGCCCACAAGAAACCGTCTCTAAGGTTAGGGTTTCGGCATCTGGGAGCATGCGACATTCCTGACTCACCTATACCGGAGATTTAAAATTAGTAAAAAAGGAAAACAAATAGAAAAGAGTACTCTTGTGTATTTACGAAAATAGTTAAAAAAAGGTAATATTAAGAAACATCCCATAATGGAAATTAAGAAATAGTTATGGAAATGTTCTGAATATGGAATCAAATCAATAATGGAACACACACACACAAAAAAGTAAAAGGGTGAGAGATGAGAAGAGTTCATTAGTATAAAGACAGGACGATGCAAACGATCTCTGTCTGTCTGTGTAATTTGTCTTTCTTTCTTACAATAGCAATATGGGAGGCATAAAACGTAAGATAAAGATTACGAAAATCGAAAAGAAGAACGTAAAATCAGTTGCTTTCTCAAAACGCAAGAAAGGTCTCTTCGGTAAAGCTTCAGCGCTCTGTCTTCTCTCTCCCGCTACTCAAATCGCAATATTAGCAACTCCTCTTTCTTCCAACTCTCACGCTTCTTTCTACTCTTTCGGCCATCCATCTGTCGATCACGTTGTCTCCTCTCTGCTTCACGATCAGCCTCCTCTTCCGACAAACCAAGATAACAGATCAGGGTTAGGGTTTTGGTGGGAAGACCAAGGTATTGACAGATTGGAGAACGTTGACGAGTTGAAAGACATGGTCGATGCGGTAACTAGGATGTTGAACAATGCGAGGCTTCGATTAGATGATGCCGTGACGAGCAATCAAAGAGATAGAAGTTTAGTGATTTATGAGGGGAAGGAAAAGGAGGTTCATCAGCTTCGCAACGAAGACACAAATCGAATTGCCTACTTTGAAGGCGAAACTTCTGCTTCAGCAAATTTGTTAGAGAACGAGGAGGACATTCTACATATTGATGACTTTTTTACTGATTTCACCATTGATCCTTTGATTTGATCAACTTATATACTTTATCGTCTTGTCCGGTTTAGATTAATTAATATCTAATCAAGCAGTACATTTTTTTTTTTTTTGGATATTATCGGTTTTTTGGTTCGGAATAAAGCTACTAATTAAACTAAAACCAAAACTTTGTTCAGTTTGATTGAAACACAAGTTGCAAAGAATCATGACTTTGCACACACATCAGTCAAAGATGAAAGGCTACAAAACCAATTCCTTTGTTTATAGAAACAGTACATTTGGACAAAACAGAAACAAAATTTATTCTTGCCAATATATAACTTAAGACATTGAATCAAACTTAGAAAAAGAAACATATAAGGATGAGTCATTGCCCTGAACCACCCCCGGTCATTGATCATGTTCAAGCAAACCGGAGTCCCTGAATTTCTCTTCCATTAATCCATCGATTCTAGCTGCCATCTCCGGAGTCAGGTAGTTGTGCCAATCTCCGACCTTCCCCTTCCTGAAATACGCGCTATTTGGCCAATGAACCCAAGGAATGTCCTCTCTGATTTTCTCCCCTTCGTTGACTTCAAGATTTTTCAACGTCTCGAAACTGCAAAGATTCAGAACGTTCTCAACAACTCCTTTCTCTTCTTCCTCAGCTGTGAATCCATAACCCATAAACTGAGCCAATCTCTTCACATACGGCAAAGGATCAACTCTCATTGTCTCGTACTTGAGGAACAAAATCTTATCTGGATTCTCTTGGTAAGCTTTCCAGTACCCCAAGACATGATCTAGATAAGGGCCGTACACAGAAACACCTCGACAAAACATATCAAAAGACTCCTCAAGGCTATTGAGAGGGCCAAAGTCTGACCTTTGCTTTTGGAAGAAAGTCCACATTGAGATGAAAGTGTCCTTTGGGTCTCTCCAGATGTAAACCATCTTACAACCCGATTTCGCAATCGATTCGGGTAATAATCCGTGCGGGATATGAGTCGAAAACAGAGTGTTTCCTTTGTCTTTGATAACATCAACTTGAGAGAAGAAAGCAAATTCGTTCTCAAGGAAAGGAACAAGCTCATGAGGGTTACGTTTTAGGAGAGGGTTCGAGGAATCCTCGAAGCGAGATCGATTGACGATGGCGAAAGTTAGAGCCTTGAGCCAAGTGGTACCTGTCTTTGCGGAGCTACAAATGAGGAAGTCAATGGGTCGCGCTTGGAAGAACTCTTGCGCGTGAAGGCAACCTTCTAGAAGCGGCTGTATGAACCAGTAACCACAGTACTCAATCAAGGGACCTTTCGGTCTCCAGCCTTTGGTGTGAGGAAAGGTGGCAATTAGGTCTTGGTACCGTTTCTGATTCTTCTCGAACTCTGTTGGCTCTGTCTCGGCCTTGTCGTGGCTCGCTACAGTAGCCTGTGATTCCATTGGAGACAGAGAAAGAGGGTTTGAGGAGCTCATGTTGTGTTCTGTCGAAGATGAAAGCTGGTATGTATCCGGATAAGATTGGTTTGGGTTTAGTCTTGAAGCTTTTTTTAATCACATATTAGTGTTAATACAACGTAACTAAACCATCCAAAATGCCACCTATCCTTAATCTCAGCCATTAGATCTCAGGGAATCTACATGTATTGGGTAAACAGATCTCTAGAGATTGGGTAACTTATCTTTAACACTTGTATACACACCCTTGTATTAAGATACATCCCTATATTATATGAAAACATTGATCTCTAAACGAGAGACTCCAAGCAGCTGACCAAAGTTATGAAGCAGAGGCTCGTTCATAAAAACCACAAGAACATCCATCTCTGATTAGGATAAAAAAACTAGAAGGGACACCCACTCCAAGTGTCCAGGAGAATGGACAGAGACCATCTATATATCGAGAGATAGACTTGCCCCTTAGACCATTTCTGTGACCACTTGGGACACTTGGTTAAGCAAACCTTTTCACCCCAAGCAACCACGTCCCACGAGCTTGTGACTACTAGCATAATCAACAACTCTATAATGCTGATCTCTTGCGTAGCAAGTTTCAGATGTGGGATTATTAGCTTGTAATTTTTAGTCAAGTACACATGCCCAAGTCACGTGCTCCTCATATTATTCCCCCAAATTCGTCTAATTGGAAAACCCTAATTTCAAATTCCCAGAAATTAGAGTTTATAAGAGAAATATGAGGACGACGATGACTTACACTTTGATAGTTAGACGGAAACTTTTTAACTAACGATCCCTAAATGTTGCTTCAGTAAAACCCTCTCTCCTCTGTTTATCTCATAAGAATGTTTAGAAAATAATGCATGAAGAAAAGCTCAAGGAGACAAGAAATCTTTGTTATTGTTGCGAGGTATATAATCGGGAATAAAAAAAAAAAAAAAAGAGCTCAGTCACGAGGCCATATCTCATCTGATTATCAGAGGAATGCGAAGGACCCAACCATCGCTAAAGCCTAAATCTTCATCGCTCTCATGCACCAGCCGGGAATCGAACCCGGGTCTGTACCGTGGCAGGGTACTATTCTACCACTAGACCACTGGTGCTTGTTGTACAATGAGTTCCTTACTTATATATATCTACAACTTTATATATATATCTCATATATGTAATCTTTCATAAGCTCAAATTTAGCAATTGAGTAAGCCGATGGACTGATTGATAAGCTTATGTTGTTTGGTCTTTTTAACTGGTAAGGGGACATAATATAACGTAATGTTTTAATGAAACCCAAAGCCATTGACTGATTGTGCCTGGACAAGTACTACAATCATTCATACTATTGCAGTCATTTTTCTAGACAAACAAATATCTCCATTTAGCAGAGAGACCAACATGTAAACAAAATACATTAACCAAATGATCCAAACTTGTTTGTTGCTAAGAGATCCAAACTAAAGCTTAAGAAGAAGACGTTAATATATAGCTCAGTCTTCGTAGTCGCCTTGCGCATACTTCTTTTCGGAGTAATACACAGCCACCACTTGGTTTCCTCCAAATTTTCTCCCGTTCATCCCCGATCTGGCCTTTGATGAGCCATCCACATCCGCATACTCCAAGAAAACCTACATTAATTTATATTATCATTAGAGTATGCATTTATATAATAATTTGGAAGATATTGTATCAGAGAATTGAAATCGTACCTTTCCAACTCCTGGTGTTGGATCATGATCTGGATTGGGCCTCGGAATCACAACATTCACCAAGTTACCTGCACACAACAATCAATTATCAAAGTTAATTTGGACCATGTAAAAGCCTGAGTATGTGCTAATGGTAGAATGTTAGAACATATAATGAAAAAAATCGTATTGCTTACCAAATTTTCCACCTTCTTGTCTCATGTCCTCCATTATGTCTGCATATTCTTCATCGTCTCTAAGATCATCAGCTGTAACCACTTGAGTCAAACAGACAATCTTGGTGGGAGTGCCTCCTGGTTGTAACATAAGCCTCTGCTACAAAAGTTTGAGACAGGTTTAATTTGTGATCTTCTAGATAGAGTGAGAGACAAACGAATTATAGAAAAGAAGTATGAAATAAACAGACAATCAATCAAGTGAATCTGAATACTTCACCTGCAAAGCAATCTGCTGTTGGGCATGAAGTAATACTTCTTCTTGCTCAGGTTTAGGTTGAATCGCACCCTGGATTGCACGCCTAACTGTAAGTGTCTTATCGCCCATCTTAATCCCGTTTAGAGCGGCGCATGCAATATCTGTTACTGACGGATCTTGGTAAACACAGAACGCATATCCCTTAGAATTTCCAGTTTCCCTGTCTTTAACCAAGTTGAAACCTCTTAGGGGCCCAAAAGACTCCAAGAGCTCCCTGATTTGTGCCTCTGTGAAGTAATAGGGAAGCCCGCCCACAAAAATGCGGTCGGGACCTTCAAGCCCACCAGTAGACCCCGAAGACAATCCAACAGCCGCCAAGTTGAGGTTGGGATTAGGCTGGCTCGGACCAAGAGTTGCAGCAAGGGACGGGTTATAGTCAGTTGGCCTCCTCACCTTTACAGGAACTCCCTAGAGATGATCAAAGCTATAATTTCAATAATCACAATACATATTGTAACTAATAAAAGCCTAACATTTAAACTGTAGAAGAGATCATGAATCACCTCTAATATAATGCCGTCTAATGCCATTGCGTTACTAGCCTCCTCAACAGATCTCATCTCTACAAAAGCAAACTTCTTTTCGTGGTTTATATAAACATTGACGACCGCATCACCTATGAATAAAAAATCCCACAAAAAAGGGATGAGTTTTTGTCTAGACATGTTGCTAATCTTGGACAAGAAAAAGCAAGGAACTTTTCAGTACCTGGCCCAGCAGTGTTTCCCCCAATGGCCGACATCACTTGGCTAAAGAAAGTTGCCACCGACTAGAACATGGAAACAGAAACAACAGAAACAGAAAAAAAAAGTCAATGGTAGACCAACAGAAACAGAACAAAAAGTCACAAGCCCTTAAAACCAAAAAAAAAGTAAAAAACCTGTTCATTTGCAGTTGGTGGAAGGCCACCAACATAGACTCGCCGAGCATGCCTAGTTGCCTGCGATCATAATACATTTTTAGGAAGGGAATCTTGACAAAAGGTGAAGAATCAATAATAAGATAGATTGATAGATCTTACCTGCTGAGTCATTGCCTGAACTGGCATTACAGGAAGCGCGCCCAGTTGCTAGGTGAGAAGAAAGAGTGAGAAGTTATGAGCATGTTCGCATAAAACAAGAGAAAAGAGGAACATATAGATAACAAAGAGTCGCAAAGAGTACAGATTTGTTTATACCTGACCAGGGACCATTGGGAACATGTTGGGGAACATCCCTGGAATAGTAGCAGTAGTTGGCACACTAGGAACCTGGCCTGCTAGGTAAAGTGGTACGAGTCACAGAGTATTTGTTAGATACATTATTATGTTTCCCGGAGGAGCAGACCTACCAACAAGTACAAAGCTACCGATAGCACCTTGCTACCAACAAAATCAACCAGTAAAAATATCCAAGGATCTTATGAATATTAAGATGAAAAGTGTAATGCAGTATTCGTTTCGAGTTGACACAATTTGTAAGGCTAGAAAACAGGCATATAGTTGCCAGTCGAAGATGAAAAATACCCATGACAACCGTTGCACTGATTCCTCCTTGTACAATTAAAGCTAGAGAGGCCGGCTCATTGTCAGCACAGTGGGGCAACTAACCCAACATAGCCTTCTTACTACAAAAAGATAAGACACAGAAACAAACAAACACCACCAAAAAAAGACAAAACAAAAAATTTCTCAGTTCCAGAACCACTTCACCAGGCAACAAAAATAATAAGACATCCTATGAAGAGAGCAAGACTATAAAGTCCTCTGTTCATGAGAAAACAATAAAAATGCAGCTTACCAAAATCACACCGTGTAATTGATTATGATCTTTCCAAACTACGTAAAACCAAAAACAACAAGCAGTTAAGAAATATAATAACATTGAGTAGATGATGAAGCATATACCTGCTGCAGCAACAGCAGTAGCAGCTAACATTGCAGAAGCAGGGGGCACCATATCAAATCCACTTACCCTCTTGCTGAAAGAGCAAAAATAAGCAGTCAGATATCAGTAGAAGCGACTACAAAAAACCAAACCTAACAAACACACATAAACATCAACAACCAAGATCACAGTAAATCTTTGTGTTCGTACATAACTCCATTCCCAAATCTGATAGTACACAACTGCCTATAAACCTCGAGACTTTTGTAAAGGTATTCTACAGAGACCTATATAAGGGAGGGAGTATTCTTCCCAGTTGATTTGGTCTGATATCATAACACACTGCAATGTGTGCCACGAAAAGATATTTTTCTACAAGATAAAAATAACAGGGAACCCACATACCTCTTGGACCTTGACCGTGAGCGTGAGCGTGAACGTGATCTATGTTCAGACTTATGCCTATGTTCTGACCTTGACCTGCGCTCAGAGCGGCTCCTTGACCGAGAGTGTGAACGTCGCCTATGCCTCTCCTCTCTGTCTCGATCGCGAGACCTCCTCCTGTCGAAAACCGATGACACCAACAGTTAAGAATAAAACAATCTAAAACCGGAAATAAAATTGCAAGACACTATCAGTACCTGTCACGGTCTCGACTTCTGTGATGATGATGATCATCATCATCCAAATCATCTCTCTCGCGATCTCTTCTCTCACTACCTTCTCTGCTACGATCCCTACGATGATCTCTATGATGTCGGTCTCGTTCCCTATCCTTGCTTTTCTCCCTCTCCCTATCCCTATCTCTGCTCTTCTCCCTATCTCTGTCTCTGCTCTTCTCCCTCTCACGGTCCTTCTCTCGATGACGATCACGATCCTTGTCTCTGTCTTTATCACGACCCTTTTCCTTGTCTTTCTCCATGCTATTGGAAGAATCCTTTTCAAAATCATGAGATTCCTCCTGAAAACAAATGTACAAAAGGCTTAACAATAAGTACGAACAAAATTCAAAATGTAAATAACATCCCCACAGTTCTGAAGAGCACATATGAACTTGACACCATAAAATACTACCTATGAAGCCAGAGGCTACCCCTCAATGCAAACCTAACCTTTACATAGCCTAAATTCAGAGTAACAACTTAAAAATAAAACTAGCAAATCCATGATTCAGCAAAACATGAAAAATCGTACCAAATTACAACAAAACGAAGAGGAATAAGTGTACATACTCGAGATTTGGAGTCTTCATGAACGTCCTCGCCACCAAGGGACTGAAATTCCGAGCTCTCCAGAGCTATGTAGTTCTCGTTGTTGGTTTCGGTGGAGATAGCGACGCCATCTCCGTTTCCTTCGTAACTCATCATTCACTCGGAATCTTTCCTACGATTGGTTGAGTCTGATTTGCAGAAGAAAACCCTAAAAGTGCTTAATTGAGGATGAATTATGAAAGATTCTAGTAGGAGGAATTAAGGTTTAGGGTATTATTGTAAATTCAACAGAGATTTTTTGAGTGTTTTGGGGACTACACCAACTGTGAATGGGCTTAACTTGTCCAAATTTCAAAATTATGGGCTCATTGTAGTTAATGGGCTTATCAGCTTTATCGGTTTCTACATTTTTAGGTTTTAAAATTTTTTAGAAAATTTATCATTCTAAATACTCTTTTAAGTTATGTTTTGTGTGTGTGATAAAGAGTTGATTAGATGTGCTTTCTGTGATATGTTATGCTTTTATCGATTCTGAGTCTTTCATTTGTTTTTTATAGAGTTTGTGTATTTAATCAGGTTTATGAGTCTTTTATGTGTCTTTTAATAGTCTATCGAATCATTTGAAGTCACACGATATGTTTTTGGATAAGAAAAAGATAAGTCATGCAACCAACAAGTTAAAAATGATCGATTACACAAAAGAACATTCTTAGTATTGTGTATTCGTTGAGAGGTTTCCTACTATGAATCAAACTCAATTTTTGACACAAAATTTTAAAAGATGAATTAGCTTCTATTTGGCGGTGGTTGGAAGCTAAACAGACTGAAAGATTGGAAGATATTCCGATTCTAGTGAAAAGAATGACACCTAACAAAGTAACAAAATATTGCAGAGACAAAATATTTCAGAGTCTGTATCGGTCCACACTCTCCCTTTCGTCCTGGACCGTAGCATTCACGGCCACTCAATATGAGTCCAAAACGTGTGTTCTTTGACTTATATTATCATTCTAATAAAGAGGGGGTTGATAGATGCGGTTTGTGTGATATGTGTTATGTTTTTATCAATTCTGAGTCTTTGTTTTTATATAGTTTGTGTATTTATTCAGGTTTATGAGTCTTTCATGTGTGTTTTCAATAGTCTATCGAATCATTTGAAGTTGCACGATATGTTTTTGGATAAGAAACAAAAGTCATGCAACCAACAATTTAAAAATGAAAGATCACACAAAAGAACATCCCAAGTATTGTATTCGTTGAAAGGTTTCCTACCATGGATCAAACTCGATTTTTGATACAAAATTAAAAAGATGAATTAGCTTCTATATGACTGATAGATTGAAAGATATTCCGATTCTAGTGAAAACAATGACACCTAACAAAATATTGCAGAGACCGTACCGGTCCACACTCTCTCCCTTTCGTCCTGGACCGTAGCATTCACGGCCACTCAATATGAGTCCAAAACATGTGTTCTTTGACTTAAATATTTAATTTTGATATGTGTCAATAACTCATATGCTATTGAAGATTTTGAATATCTGAAATAAATATTGACATGTGTCGATAATTCATAAAAAATTTTTTTTTTTTTGGGTGCTTTTTGAAGAATCTTTTCCAAGATTATGAGATTCCTGCTGTGAAACAAAGATGTTCAAGGCTTCTCCATAAGCACGACGAAAAGTAAAATGCATATAATATCTTTAGAGTCCATTAATCATTAAAACCCTTAAGGGTTCTAGCTTTCTAGTAGTAAATAATGGAGAATGAATTATGAAAATATTAAGACCCCACTAATTAATCACTAAAAGCCATGGCCTCTTTATGATGTGGGCTTAATAGTTTTTTTATAATTTTCTTGTATCCCAAATATATCTATGTAAAATTTTCTAAATTGATTTAAGCATTATCTTCAATGTAGTAAGTGAAACCTAATACGCATATTTTTTAATAATGAAAGACTGTGACCATTGGATTGCTAATCCATATTGTCTTAGTTTGATTAATATTTTTGTCAAACAATTAATCGACAATCACATGCAAATATGATATTTTCTTTCGATACAACATCTATAGCCGTAACCTCATAAATAATGATTTTTTTCCAACCTCTTAAATAATGTTAAGAGAGACCCATCGTGCATTCGTGCTGATTTTGCCCCCGTTTTTTTTTATAAAAAATCTCTTTATTTATTCGTTTTTTTTTTATAAAAGGCTTACTTTTTTATTCTTTTTTTTTTTATAAAAGGCTTACTTTTTTATTCGTTGTTAATACTTTTTATATAATTTCTGTTTGATTTTTCTTTTGGTTTCCTTAAGACAATTTTGGTTGACTAGATATATATAGAAGAAAATGAGCATGAGGCTAGAGATACATGAATGATGAAAGTGATGAAAAAAAAAAAAAGGACGAGATGGAGAAAAAGAGACGTAGATGATAATGATAGGTGATGTGACATTGACAAGTGATAGAAAAGATAATAAAAGGAAAAAAATAATAAGTTTTGGTGCATTTGAAGTGGTAAAGACAACGTAAAAGTATTAAATTTTCTTAACAGTTCAATTTTTCTGTTCTTCAATTAAGCTATATAATAAATATATCGGTATTTAATAACTCAATTAAGGAAATGTCTTAACACAAAACTCACAAACCTAGATCCAATAGGCAATAACTTACAACCTTGATTCGAGAAATTGAAGCCCACATAGCATCACTAGCATTAAAGCTTAATGAATGTTGATAGTTTAGTAGATGGACGTTCTCATATTCACAATTGTTGTGCTGACAACATCCACTGTTCAATATTGAATTGTGTATCCTCACGGATTTAAACACTTCGATCACTAAGAATGTTTTAACAAGAGATTAATAACAGCACAGTTTGAGATGAAAATTTTAAGTATACAAAAAACTTTACAATTCACTAACAATTCAGTATGATCTTGACGGATTATGAAACACTATAGGATATGATTGGTATATATGTTAAATGAATATATAACTGAATAATTATTAGTTAGACGAATTTAATAGAAGAACTTTTTCGTAAAATAGTTATAAACATAAAAAATATTTTTAGTAAATTATTTACCTTTAATTTTTTTATTATATTTTTAAACGTGGCAAAATCAAATTTTTTGGTTGATGACGAATTTACAACGATTCGTCTGATATATCACCTAACTTAAACCGAGCTTAATTTGTTGAATATATACCAACAACAGTAATATTCGAATAACTTATACAATCTCCTCTATAAGAAAGAAAAAAAAAACAATGGTTACGGTGCTGATTTTGTTTTTTATTAGAAAATGGTCATCGTGGTTAGGATCGATCCTTCGTGTGGTGGGTGGGGAACGAATCAGATCCATGTAGAGAATTAATTAATCAAAAAGTGAAAATAAATCTAGGTTAATGATAGTTTAAAAAAGATAATTAAAGAAGGTAAGATCTTGATACTTAGCAACGAGGAGTACGGCAAAGAGAGGGACAAATATTAAAGGCAGAAACAGAAGAGGGCCACACCACTTTATTTGTCTCGATGCGTTACGTGACAACCACATCATATCTCCTCTTCTTTCATTTATTTATTTATTTACTTATATATACTTTCTTCGTTCGCTATCACATGCAATTCTTCTGTTTTCAATTCGTTTTTTCTTTCAACAACTATTACTGTTCTTATTTAGTTTAACCTGTTTAGACTTTTTAAACAAATTCTCAAGTTGTTAGATAATTGTTTATTATTTTACAAAACGAACATTGAGGTTTGTTTACTGTTTACCGTTTACTTTGGGAATTTTCGTCTTGTTCGTAGATATGTCGACGAATAAAACACAATGTAAGGGATTTCGTACACATTGAGAAATATGAGAGAAATAGCACATAGATTTTATGGATGAGTTGACGTAAAGGAACTAAATACATTAACTTTGACAACATTTTTTCATCGAGATCTTACTTTGTACTTCTCATCGAAGATATCCAAGAAAAACAACATATAGTAGTCAGTTTTAACAGAGAGGTTTCGTAAAATAAAACTTTGGTTTTGTTTTGTTTTTATATACCTAAAATAAAGATAATTTACAAACTACAACAAATATTTTAAGAAGGTTGATAAGTTTTTGAAAAATCTTCCTATAAATGATTTAAGGATCCACTCTAAAAAAATTATAAATTCCTCTTAATATTTCTGCAATGTTGAACTCTCCTCTGTAACCCTTTACATGCAACAAATAGAATTATCTTTAAGAAAAAATCCTCTTAATATTTTTTGCGGTATTATTAAGTATATACAAAACCTAAAAAACATTTTTGATTTAATACAAAAAATAGTGTAATCTTATTTCGAGTTGTCTTACTTCATGTATTTTTCTCATGACAGCTACATCATGTAACTTTTAATATATGTACATATGATTTTCCAATCTCAATTTTCGTTTGGTTTTCAGCTATTCTCATATACGATGATGAGCGAGCACAACGCTGGATTTCTGTTTTTGTACTATAGTAACGTATAGTTTCTCATTCATATGCGATGATGAGCGACGCAGCCGACGCTTAAGATTTACAAATTATACAATAATACCTTTTTTAAGGAAGTTTCTTTCGTAAGGTTTTTTTTTAATTGTTAAAAAGGTTTTGTTTTTTTTAGTAAGTTCATTGGATGCTTCAAAGTTGAACAAAACATAACCACACCATGGTGGGCCAGTGGCGAACGAATCGCAGCTTGAAGGTAAAAAGTCCCAATAAGGCGGGTTTGATTCCTATAGGCTGTAAACACCATGCTGTGGTCACGCGGGGCTTTACCTGGGCTTTCTCGCGCCCCCCAGATCGCCATGGGCCATAGAGTTGAGCATCGCTTCGGGGTTAGGAGGAGATAAGGCTATAAACGCCCGAATCCGCTCTCGACTAAAAGACCCCTGTCGGATAGTCAGATGGCCAAATAGCGGTCTGGATACTGGGTTATCAAAAAAAAAAGTTGAACAAAACAAATCGTAATAAAGAAACTAATTAATAAGCGTCGCTATTTGTCTTCTTGTGTTTGGCCATGTTCGGTTGAGTCCAGATATTGAATATCTATTCATTTCATACCAATTACCATCCACGTCTATATTTTAAATATATTCCTATCAAAATATCTGCGGCGCGCGACAGATTTTGAATTCACGTTCATGTTTGGGGTCAATCGCATTAATTTCAAACGAATCATGTCAAAAACACGTATATACGTACTTACGGTTATACAGTATCTAGTCTAGTATAATTGCCCTAAGCCCCTAAGGTGTAATACACGGTTTAGACAAACTCGTCACGATATCATCGAATGACGAACAAATATGTACGTAGATTATTCCGGGCCAAAAACCTCTAGTAGACGATCAAAACGTAGCTAAAAATGGAAAAAATCAATTCAATCCTCGAATACAAGCATTCAAAATATATACTCGAGCGAGGTAATTAAAGTAAAATACTCGTTAAACACTTTATCTTGCTTTAATAATTGTGCAAGAGGCATCATGAATAAGCTCAACTCGTATACCATATCTAACTTTGAAAAGATTAAAAAAAGTTTAAAGCATATATATACATCATCTGCAACATGTAATTAAAAAAAGATATATATATATACAGTTGTTTTCTGTTTAGGATAAGCATGACATGTTCATAAATTCGGCTAATACGACAACCATGCATAGTTGGATCAACGTATAGATTCGTGCAATTTTCCGTAATCTGGATCTCATATCCGAGTTTAGGTCAGATTTTTTTTATAAGAACTTTTGTCCTTCATGATAAATGATCCTAGATCCTTAATTATATATCCTACTTTGATTTCGTAAGCGTAAACCATACTATTCATAACAAAATAGAGTAGATTAAACTGGTGACCATATTTTAAAATATGACGTAGAATGACATATAATTTTATTTTCGGTTATAGTTTTTTTTTTTCCTGATTAAATCTCAAAATGCTTATTTGAACGTCAGGAAAATCACCAAAAAAATATTAAGTCAATGCTCTAAATTGTTAATTTACATATTTGATTGTATAAGGAATTTGCTTTCTAATGTGTGAACTTGCAATGCTCTAGATTATTCTCTGCAACATTTAATATTTAGTCAAATGCAAATAATAGCTTATCAAAAAAAAAAAAAAAAATAAATAAAAAATAAAAAATAATAATAGCTTATCAAATAAATGCAAAATAATATAATATTTATTACCTAAACTGACCTTGATAAGTACCTAACGTTTACATATGCATGCAACATACTATTCATAGTGGACGAAATCATATACAATCATATTCGGATAGTATTAATTTTTTTCTTTCGTGATCATAGGCAGATTCGTATAAACAAAGTCAAAGGACATTAAAAATATCATAACAATATTCAATGGAATTGTATCCTGCCTAGATGCGACGCGCTTGGGTGTGGAACAATCTCGTAGTGTGCTTACCTAACGTCTTATAATTAAACTAAACGTTTGTTTTGATCCAATTATTGATTTATCTGGGTTAATTAATGCGATCTAATGAGACAAACAACATAGAGAAACGTCTCAATTTAGTGGTTTATTTTTTTTAAAAAATATAATAATGGGATTATGGGAGGAAGATGTCAGAAGTCCAGAACTAATCTCCAAATTAGCTGACTATAATTTATCACCTTGTTTTGTTTTTTTCACACGTTGTTTGTATCAAAAGTTTTTCTTGTTTATTTTAAACCAAAATCTAGATTTGTGTTGTCCAAAAAAAAAAAAAAAATCTAGATTTGTGAAAAATCAGTTTTTGTTTTGGTTATTTAAAACATCTACAACCATAGTTAAAATAATAACACGATCGAGAGGATCTAATCCTAATTTCCCAAACTTGAATGGATCTTTTGAGTATCGAATCACCATAAATCGATTTTGTATGAAAAATATAGAAGAGATAAATAGTATTTTCAAATTGCAATATACATCAATACAAACCACATCACGTTTAAATGTCGTTAAACATACATTTTAAAAAAGTCATAGCCAAGGCGACTTCTAATCTAGTGATTTGTGCTAATATTTTTGATATGTCATCTAAATTTAAACTCTTTGCATATTATTGACAAAAAAAATACAAAAATAATACAAACTTTAGATGTGTTTTAGTCTTGTAGACATACAAATTAATGTACTATAATAAAATATTTGCAACAAAACGATTACTATAACAAAAAAAAAATAAAAAAAATAGTTGACAAAAGAAACAAATCATAAATTAAATATGAAGATAAATTTATTTAAAATATCATAAACATTATACTTTTGGAATGAATTCTATGGTGTTCAAATATTGAAAAGAAAATATTACTACAAGATTTTACATAGCACACACACTATTTTACATAATATCATTTTTTCTATATTTTAATTTTTTTTTTATATTATTTTATTTGATAATATACTCTTTTATTTATATTTCATATAGTTGCGATAAATGTACCCCATATTTACAAAAATTACTAAACACAATTTTAATCAACTTTGGCGCTATTAAATTGATCAGTATCTGCCTAATAAGCTTTATATATAAATGTTCATTTAGTCTAGTTTAGTTCCAAAATAACGTTTTCTAATTCTGGAGTTTGGTTAGGAAAAATTATTTAGAAAGAAAAGCCAGAGAATGTTTCACTTGGAATAAATAATCATCATTATTCTTCATTTAAAGCTTTAGACAAGGAGTAATATTTAAAAGTAAAAAGAACAAAATAATAATAATAATAATATGAGTTTTATCTTTTTAACCCTTTTCAGTATGAACCGTACAATCCCCAAAAAAAAATTAAAACCAGAGCCTGTGGGGGCCAAAAACAGGAAAAGCAAAAAAAAAAAACAATACTACTTTTCAAAATTTACAAAACTTCAAAAAAAAGAAAAGAAAAATACAGATCGGAAAAAAAAAAGGTTCGGCAAAAAAGAAGACTCTTGGCGACTGTTGAGAGGACTTAGCGTGCATGGGAACATTTATACAACGATGAGTTTCTCTGAATTGAAGAGCTTCTCTATCAGCAACAACAACGAAGACTAATCTTCCATTGCTCAATCTAGCCTTCTTCTTGAGTTTTTTTTTTTGCTTCTTCTTCCTTCTTTCTTCAGCTTTCAGGGAGATTTTAAGCTCTAGTTCGGTGAGTATTTTTCAAATCGACGCGATTATCGGATTAATTTTCTTTTGAATTTGTTTTTTTTCCCTAAATCTATCGTATTGTAGCTCGTTAAGTCATTTTCCTGCGAGTTTTCTTAGTTTCCTGCTGAGTATATTACTTAACTTCATAAATTTGTTCTCTTTGGCTAATTACTTGTGTAATTAATTGGATTAAGGCTATAAATGAGCTAATTCATTAGTCTTGTTTTTGGTTGAGTTGCATTGTGCTCATAATTTGGGTATTTGGTGGTTCAATGTTTTAAAAAATATGGATTTTTCATGTTTAAGAACCAGTGATTAGCTTTATTCTTTTGAGCCTAATTTTGGTTAAAACCTGGATTTTTTTTTATTAGTGAAAAGGGATGCTTTGAGAGGGATGAATCATTGGTGAATGCTCACTCCAGGGGAAATCTGTCATTTTCATCACATTTGTTGTGGAAATTTATAAATCGAGCATCTGAAGATGTTTTGCTAATCAGTAGGAATAAGGATCTATGATGATCTGAGTTGAAGCATATACTTATTGAAACTCAGAGTTTTGGTATGATCTCAATTGTTAATTATGTGCTATGATGATGGATTGGACCTGGTAAGGCACCAAATGTAAGGTTGGATATTTAAAAGGGTATCACCTGATCCTTGTGAAGATGGAAACAAGGTGTGTTATATTATTCCTTGTCCACAGATCTTCCCTGCATTTCAGCTTTTTGGATTTTCAATTTTTTTAATTACTTAGATCTGGAGTGTACTTTTGTCTTACCTCAGGGCTGGAGAGAGAGAGTTCTCAAATGGTGATGTTTATTCTGGTCAACTCAAAGGAACACTTCCTCATGGGAAGGGAAAGTATGCATGGCCTGATGGAATTATTTACGAGGGTGACTGGGAAGACGGGAAAATATCAGGGAGAGGAAAGCTTATTTGGTCATCTGGAGCTAAATATGAGGGAGATTTCTCTGGGGGATACCTTCATGGCTTTGGCACTATGACTTCAAATGATGGATCTGTCTACGCTGGATCCTGGAGAATGAATGTACGGCATGGTCTAGGAAGGAAAGAGTATTGTAACTCAGATGTATATGATGGATCATGGAAAGAAGGGTTACAAGATGGCAGTGGAAGTTATATTTGGTACAATGGAAATAGGTTCATTGGAAACTGGAAAAAGGGTAAAATGTCTGGGAGAGGGGTTATGAGTTGGGCAAATGGTGATCTCTTTAACGGGTTTTGGTTGAATGGCCTTAGACATGGCTCTGGTGTTTATAAGTATGCCGATGGCGGTTTTTATTTTGGAACCTGGTCATGTGGCCTAAAAGATGGGAGTGGAGTCTTTTATCCTGCTGGAAGTAAACACCCGTCTCTTAAGAAGTGGCATCGGCATTTTGGTTACGATGATACCGGTAATTTTCTCCTTTCTCATACTTCAGCAATAAATATTGATGATTTACGGACTTCAAAAGCTGTGTCACGAAGTCTTTCCGAGATAACCACAACAAGTGGACTGACGAGAACTTCAGAGAGGTATCCTGATGATTACTGGAGCACCAGTGATCCTCCAAGAGACTTTATGCATCATGGGCCCTCTTCCAAGTCTGCACGGTCTGTTGACTCTGGTCAAAGCGAGGCACGTGATAAGAACCCTATTGTTTTTGAAAGGGAATACATGCAAGGAGTTTTGATTAAAGAACGAATTATGAGTTCTATTGACATGTCACACAGAGCTAGACCTCTGAATCCTATTAAAGAGGTCACAGTTAGCGCTTGCTTGAGCTTTCTAGGGGGGAAATGGAACTATTATCTAAAGCTTAATCTCCAACTCGGTATCAGGTAAACAAGATCGAGACAGAAGTCATTTATCTTTGTGGAAGCTTATGAACAACATATTTTAACAGATCTTAGTTGTCAAAATGACAAGAGAGCTTCATTCAAATCACTTCTGAAACATGTTCCTCCACTTTCATATGATCTTCAGACTAACTCAGTTGTAGCCTAAAAATACATAGTTATTTCTACACACTATGACTTGATAATGAGTCAGACCAGAACACAAACAGTTAAACCCATGTTACTAGTTATTCCTCTTACACAACAAATCTTTTGAAGTTCACAGGTATACTGTTGGGAAAATCACACCAGTGCCTCCACGGGAAGTTCGTGCTTCTGACTTTAGTGAAAGAGCCAGAATCATGATGTTCTTCCCTAGAAATGGTTCCCAGTATACACCTCCACACAAGTCCATTGATTTCGATTGGAAAGACTATTGCCCTATGGTTTTCAGGTAAACCTGTTTTCTTCCGCCATATTCCAAGATTACTTCTTCAAATTATTTACCATGCATGTTTTTCATTGGCATGTCATAGGAATTTAAGGGAGATGTTCAAGTTAGATGCTGCAGAGTACATGATGTCCATCTGTGGCGATGATGGCCTGAGGGAAATTTCGTCACCTGGGAAAAGTGGCAGTATCTTCTACCTTTCTCATGACGACAGATTTGTGATAAAGACATTAAAAAGATCTGAGTTGAAGGTTTGATATAACTAAACCAAACTGTCATCTTTTCTTGCTTGTCTGTACGCATAAATAGTGGTTTAGTAATATTGTTAATTTTTGGTTAAGTGAGCTGATTGTTGCTCCTTTTGGTTTTTCTTGTTGCATTTTTTAGGATGCATGTGACCTACAAATAGTGTAGCCTGTCTCTCCTTGTATGTATTTTTCTTAGTATATCATATAATCTTTAATATATAAGGTAGACACATCTCAGTGGTATATCTATGTATAACTGAGAGCATCTCTTTTTCTTATAGGTTCTACTCAGGATGTTGCCTAGGTACTATGAACATGTAGGAGAGTATGAAAATACGCTCATAACGAAATTTTTTGGAGTTCACAGAATAAAACTCAAGTGGGGTAAAAAGGTAAGGACTAGTCTGATCCCTTCTATATATTAATTCCATTATATTTCACTTCTTTTTAGCATGAGCATTGTGCTTCTCTGATAGGTACGCTTTGTGGTCATGGGAAATATGTTTTGCACCGAATTGAAGATTCATCGCCGCTATGACCTAAAGGGCTCAACTCAAGGGAGATTTACAGAAAAGAATAAAATTGGAGAAAAGACTACGATGAAAGATCTTGATCTAGCTTATGAATTTCATATGGATAAGCTACTGCGAGAGGCTCTCTTCAAGTCAGTTCTCTACTTATTTATTTTAAGTTCTCTACTTATTTATTTTAATTATCTTTTCGTCAGTGATACATTTCAGCTGAGTGATATATTTTAGTCCTATTTGCTATGGAACCTCTAGGTTTATGTGCTATGGGTATTTTCCAGATAAGTCTGCTTGCTGTAACCACTTACTGTTTCTAGGAACATCTCATGATCACATCTCACCTTAGCATTTTTTTTTATTGTCTGTTGAATGTGTGAGAGATGTCATGTTGATATTTTATGTTTCTATCCCTTTTGGAAATCTTATCTGTATAGGAATTGTTGATGTTTTTCAGGATTGTAAGGTTCCCATTGTTGCTTAAA